>JAWNMR010000492.1:12322500-12755000 GCA_035043845.1 Drosophila picticornis | reverse complement strand
CACACACACACTTATATATATATGTACATATATACATATATATATATATATATATATGGCGGTAACACAGCTCTTCAACCTTTTGCCAAGTGAACTTTTTGTATACTGCCAATTTTACAACTGCGAGCGCGCGCTTGTGTGTGTGTGTGTGTGTGTGTGTGTTAGTTAGTATGCTGTTGTTGCTGTTGTTGCTACTGCTGCTGCTGCTGCTGCTGTGTTCTGTGGCTGGGTAATTACACAATTGTGTGTGAATAATTTCCAACCCCGCAGCGTAGAACAAAACTCTTGGCGAAATATTCATTTGCCTCGCATTTTGGTCTTTTGAAACTGAGTTTCAACATTGAATTTTCATCGAGTGGAATTTCTACACACGTTAATTTTTATAGTTTACGCATTAATATTATATCAGACCCGAAGTACTAAATTAAAATGCTTAAACTAAATGTAATTCCAAGGCTTTGAAATGTATTTCATGAATACTTCAAATTTAAAAAGTGTTTTTATAATAATAATATTAGATGGATGGAAGAGATTTGGATGCTAGAGTTTCTATATAAACCAGTTGTTTATTTATTATTTATTTAAAATAGCAAATTATTTATTTTTATAAATCAACTGTCAAAATTGAAAAGAAAATTAATTAAAGAGAAAGGCTTTCTTTCGTTGTCATAAATTTTTTGCTTAATGTTAGAAAAATTATTTTTTATTATTATTTTACTTTGAGAAAAAAATCTTTTTGCAGTTTGGAATAGCTTAGCGCACTCGAATTGAGAAAGAAGGATCTCGGATCTCCTTCAATAAGAGAAGAGAAACCTTGGTTATTAGAAATATAACTTCTGTGTTACCCTGGCACCAAAAGTTTGGTGAATTTCTAGAAATCAATATGATATTTTTTGAGTGTAAAACTGCTCAGCTATAGCCTCTCAGCCACAGCAGCAGATTGAGCACATTGCCATTGGCAGACTGATCTTCAAATTGGCATGGAGGGTGGCAAACAATTTGAATACCTTTTCGAGTAGGCATTCTCAGGCATGTCCAGTCAGCCAGTCGGTCAGTCAGTCGGTCAGGTGGAGCGTCAGTCTTGTTCTTCTGAAAGTCTGTGGCCGTTCAACTAATTTCAATGCGTTACTAAAGCCAGCCTACAAGTTCTGCGAAACTAATTTACTCAAGTGCCGACGCGTCGTGGGGCAGACCAATCGGCAACAACAACAACAACAACGATGCACTCGACAATGGCTGCATGAAGCTTTAGTTGGTCTCTGTTTCGAGAAACAGAAAACCAGAAACAGAAATGAAAAATGAAATGTGCAATCGTCATTGGAGTTTTGGAGTAGCTGCGACCCGATTGGCAGCTTCGAAACGCGCTGGCCATGGGAACCAATCCTTAACTGCATCCAAGCGTTCGTTTGGTGCAACCAACTGGGCTGGGCACCAGCCACCAGACATGTGGCAGACATGTCGACTCGCCGATGCTGCCACTTGACGCAGTGCCGTCTGCTGCGATCGGCCGCCGGCGATCATGTTACTCTCCTGCCTCCCTGCCTCACTTTAGCTCTCTAATTCTCTCTCTCTCTCTCTCGTCTCTCTCTCGTCTCTCTCTCTCAGTCAATCAGCTTGTCAACGCTTTTGGGCATTTTCTCATGCAGTCGTCCTATGGATCTTTGATTCTGATAATCATGATCATGATGATCGTCGGACTTCTTCATTTTGTTGCTTGTGGCTCGGCGACTCGAGTACCAATTCGTTTAAAATGGTATCAGTTCTAAGAAAAATATTATTTTTTTATAATTTCTCGAGTGCGTTAATCTGTTGAAGAGTTGCTTGAGTGAGTGGCTCGACCCGGGGCCCTTGCAGTCGATCGTTTCGCCTCGTCTTCGCCTCGTCTTCGTCTTCGTCTTGTCTTCGGTTTCGGTTGTGCATAATCACGACACCGACGCGGACCTCACACTCCTTTTTTTTCTTATATTTTTTTTTTTTTTTTTTTTTTGTTCATAGCTTTGAGTGAAAACAGACGGGAGAGCCTCGCTGCCGTTGCAGAGGTGTAGCAGTAGAAGAATACATTCCCCTTTCCCCCTCCTGACGCTAACCCCATAACAACCCACACTACCATCTCCCCTCGCTTATTGTGGCTGGTGTTGTTAGTGTTGACGTGCCCCGCCGAACCAAAATGAAACGTCAATTTCAAGCGTTTTTCCTGGTAATAATTAGTAGCTGAGGTGGGCATTTAAATACTTGGCGGTTGCCATCATCGTCTTCCATTTTTATTTTCATTTTTATTTTTTTTACGTTTCTTCCAGCTCGTTTTTTATTTCTTACACATATTCTGCGTATTTTTGTATAAAAATACGCGCACAACAGCCAAATAATGCATATAATTGCATTTTTAAGTAGTTGCTGCTGCTGCTGCTGCCGCTGCCTGTCGTATTGTGTTACCTACGCATCCCCTTCCTCTTTCCCTCTCCCCCAGCACCTCTCCCTGTCCCTCTCTCTCACTCGCTCTGTCTTTCTTCCTCGGTGGATGTCAACCCTGCGTGTTAATAGACCTCGCATGGAGCTGAGGCAAGCTGTTGCTATAAGTGGTTTTTAATTTTCTATACTTAAAATTCTGGGAAAAAATGCAACGGAAATGCGACAGCAAGTGGGTGGCTCCGAGTCCAATTGAATTGCAACTCGGACTGGAACTGGAACTGAAACTGGAACTGGAACTGGAAATATGACCGAAGGTTGTAGATTGGACATTAGATTGCTAATGTGCACCAGCCAATCAAAATATCGGTTTTATTGACACCAAGTTGGGGCAAGTCTTTTGATTCGGTTTTATTTCTGTACCAATGGAACTACACCAGCGAAAACTCTTCTTATTTTTCTGTTATTGTTAGTTAATTTCTACGTAAAATTAATTAAAAAATAATGTATGGGTTGCCCTTGCCCAACCATGTCTTCAAATGCCCATAGCATTGTTCCAACTCAATCGATTTGCATACTCGAACAATAGTTAGCTGAGATGTGGACGTCTAACTAACGAGTGTCCTCTTAATGAGAGGCGAAAATCATTTGGATCAGCTATCAATATTTGCATATAGAAGCCGGTGCATGAGCTCGTTAAGCCTCATAATATCCTCTAATAACCAACAACGACAACAACAGCAAAAAAACAATAACAGCAACAACAAAGAAGACCAGTGGGTAGGGTGTTGTACTGGTCTGGGCACACATGTAAAAGTCAATGGCAACAATGTGTGGCACTGTGGTTTGACTAAGCAGCAGGGTTGAGTTCGGGCTTAGGTATGGGTTTTTGGGTTTATGTTTGTGTTTGGATGTGCTTTCGAGCGTTTTGGGTATCAGAGCTAAGGGTTGCAATTGCTTGGGGAAGTGTGTAACAAGTTACTGCCATTCACTGATGAGTCTGCTAATGCTCATAATGATGTTGTGAATGATGATCATAATGATGACGATGACACGTGTAAGTGCAGCAACATTGTCGCAATTATCCGACTGTTAGCGGCGACAACAACGCTCCGCGTAGAGTTGGGCGACGGCTTGAGAATAGAGTACAGAGTAGGGTAGTTGAGATAGATTGGGTTGGGTTGGGTTGGGTTGGGTTCGGCTGTTGTCCGGCTGTTTGTTGCTGGTTATTATTAATTTGCTGCGTTTTGTTTGTTGTTTATTGTGAGAAGGGAAGTGCCAGTCGCACTTGCCACCCACAGCGCGAAAACGTGACCTTAGCCTCGTTTTGATGCCAGCGCTTACCAGCCTCAAAGATAATGATTTTTGCGCAGCAACACAAAAAAATCATGTAAAAGGAAAGTTACCAACGATTCCAGAAAATCCAAAGCCGAGAAACCCATAAGCAGCTCATAGAACCCACGCTGGAGGCGCTCGACACGCACGAAATTTATCCAATCCCCTCGATTCAGTGTTCGATGTTGTTGTTGCCTTTTCAGGTTGTTCATTGTTGTTGTTTTTGTTGTTGTTTATGTTGCGGTTGATGTTGCTGCTGTAGACTTATTAGCGCAAAATGAGCACAGCGCGCAGACTCATTTAGATCTCATCAGCCAAATTTATCTTCTCCAAATATTTCGTCCGCTTTGGTTTTGCTTGATTTTTTTATACATTAATTTTTTTTTTTCTTGTGAGTTGTTGCTACTTTTTTGGTGCTTTGAAGTGGGAAAGTAGCTTGTTAAACACTTAACGCTTCAGCTGATGGCACAAATGGATTTCGAACGGGCTGAACACTTTGGCGGGGCGGGTCGGGGCGAAGCGGGGATGTCGGCGTCATTGGCCATTGGAGTGTACTTAGCCGAGGCATATGCATTCATGTGGAAATTGCTGTCGGAATTGTTATCAATTACAATTGGGGCAGCAGTCGAACGATAATTAGGCAAGGCAAGTAAGACGAATAGTCGAATGCGGATATAAAGTATTTTAAGGAGAATCAATTCAATTATTTTAGAAACTTTATTTTATTTATTTAATGTCGAATATAATCACAGAAAAACAACACAGATTCAAAAAGTGAAAAATAAATTAAATAAAATTAAACATAAAAATATAAGTAAAATGTTAAAGAACTCTCTGCGGGTATTTCAATTAGACCAGGTTATATATATTTTCAAATTTACACCGATCGCTCTTAAAGTCAGTTAAGCTATAAATATTTTTTCCTACATGGTTAAAAGTTAAAACTCATCAAACAATTAGAGCAGTCGCTAACAAGCTGCTCTCTAAGCATGTGTAAAGAGCTGTCATCATCATCATCGTTCACATCATCATCATCGTCATTCACATCACTGTCATAATCAGCGTTTGTCCGATCGATCGAATCATTCGAAGCCAGCCAGCCAGCCGGCAAAGAGAAAGAGGGCAATCAATTGGGCCGCCTGTCTGAATGAGGCCTATTATCGAATTTTGAAAAGCGTAATTATCGCATGACAAATCAAACGGTAGATGTGTATTCACTTTATTTACTCTATAAATATTATCGTTAAATCGCCGACTGATCTTCGAGATGCTTGGGAAACTCAAGCAACTCAAGTCCAACCAAAAGCCAAACCAATTTTTAACACCCACAACAACACTTCCACGCATACGCACACAAATTGTTGTTATTATTACACATTTGATTGGGGCATCGCGAGTGTGAGAAGATGCTGGCAAAGTGTTTAGACACCGAAAATTAGTCATTCGAAATTTTGAAAGCCACCTAGCTGAATAGATTTCCTGTGCCGCAATCCAATTAACCAATTGAAATGTGGTCGAGCTCAATCAATGCATCTCTCTTCACATCTTGGAGAGGTATCCCAATTTATGAGACTTACAATTAGGCAAAGACCCAGCTAAAGAGGCGGAACTCTGTTTAAAAACGTAATTTGCATATGTTTTAATCCACGTAAACATGTATTGAAAGCCAAAGGTTTTTAGTTTAAGTTGGAGCTCAGGTTTTTAGTTCGGCTCGTGAACTGGGTTCAGCTAATAGGAATCAAAAAACACAACGAAGTCCGATTTTGCAAGTGAGACTGTAGATTTTCTTCGTCTAATCTAAGTTGTAATACAGGCAAGATTATGGATGTTTACATTTGTCAGTTGTTACCAGGCTTACATCGACTATCTGCTGATGGAGTTGTAAGTTTGGGCTGCTCCTACTTTAGATATTCATACTAGTTCCCATCTCTTTTTGTCTCTCAGAAAAGAAGCTTCTACTCATTTCTTCTGAGTATTTATTGTTGCCCATTGTCTGTCCTTAATTTTCTTTATTATGCACATAGTTGCTAGGCTCGCTCTTCGCATGCATCGCAGTTAAGAGGATCAGCGCTACTTCGAACTCTTAACTATTTAAATGCCAAGTATGTACCTGGTATAGGTACACATATATATATATATATATATGTGTGTGTGTGTGTGTGTATATATAGTGTGTTTGCATGTACCTGACACTTGGACCCTCAGGTACGATGAGTTTGTTGTCGGCTCTCAAGTGGCTGCTGTTTCGATTGTCGCCTTGCCAGTTGTGCTCCCACAGCACCCCATCCGCCTGTTAGCGATTTGCTTTGAAAATTAAATATAACTCATTATCGCAATCAAGAAATCCTTTTTTTTTTTGCTTCATCTCTGTCTCTCTTTGTCTCGGCCTCTCTTCTGCTTCTTCATTGTGAGACACTTGACAACAGCAACAACATCATGCAACATTTTGTTTGCCTTGCACTGCGTCGGGATATTCGCTGCTGCTGCTGCTGCTGTTGCTGCTGTTGTTGTTGTTGTTGTTGTTGTTGTTCTTGTACT
The DNA here is from genome assembly GCA_035043845.1 of Drosophila picticornis. Taxonomy (NCBI): domain Eukaryota; kingdom Metazoa; phylum Arthropoda; class Insecta; order Diptera; family Drosophilidae; genus Drosophila; species Drosophila picticornis. Next base: position 12,748,721 of record JAWNMR010000492.1, on the reverse strand, counting down.
TGTTGCCTGTGTTGCACACCAATTTTCTACTCAAAACTTATGACAGCCAATTCGAGAGAACGAACGAAAATTATACAGACACTCGGCGGCTGCTCATCGCCTGGGCGGAGGGGTCCACAGGGGGATGTGCTACACACATAGCTGCTGTTAGCTGCAATGCGATGGGTGGGGGAGGGAACGGGGGGTAGGCAGTTGGTTGCATGACTTAACAGTTTTTTTTTTTTTCTCAATGTGAATGCATTTTGCTGTTGTTGTTGTTCCGTCTACAAGTCCAACTCCAACTTCAGTTCCAGTTTCATATATTTTCAGTTGCCCCTCGGCTCTCGGCCGCCCGGGTGCCGCTTGTTGAAATCAACATCAAACCTTTAATTTGATGATTCTGCAAATAATTCGTCGGATTCAGAGTCGTTGACGTTTTGGGCCGCTACCCGCCCCCCTTTAGCACGCCCCCTGCCGGCCCAGAGACGAAGCACGCTGAATCTTTGACTTTATGTAGAGTACGAGTACGACTAGTATATGTTTATATATATATATATATATATATATTTATATATATATATATATGTATATGTATATATACGTATATATGTATGGGTATGTATATATGCATGTGGATGAGTCGCAGCTCGTTGGTTTTTCCAGTTGCCGTCGCTGCAGTCGAGGCGTAAAAATATAATAACACCTTTTTAATTGTATTTTGAAAACCCCTTCACTTACCCCCTAGCCCCAATTCCCGCCCCGCAGCCTCCACGCCGTGGCTCAGCACCTGTCGTAAGCCCTGTCAGCTATTGCGAATACAAAAGTGAAAGGCTGGTGCAAATTAACCAACATTTGAAATAGTCGCTTAATTAGACTTATCATCGGGGCAATTCACGATCGCATTCACAATTGTTAGTACTGCTCGTTATATTGTGACTCAGAGCGCGCTGTTGGGAGTCAGTGAACCACCCGCAAGCGGCAAGTCGACTGTTGCCTTTTCTTTTCCACAATTCATTCATTTGTTTTAGGTGAATCAGTTCGGGGTCGGAGGATGGCAGAATGGTAGGGAGTTACTCATTTGATCTGCTGTCTCTTTGTCATTCGATCGATTCGATTTGCCACCAAGTTGAATGCGCTGTTGAGTCCACCTTATTTGGCGATCGACTCTGTAGCCATTTATAGCGACCCTCTTCATTAGATACATATATATTTGTAGCTCTTCAATCTGTGGTTAATTGAAATACATTTTGCGAACTATGCGAATTGTATATCGCTGTCATATTAGGCAGTTTTTAAGTTTATCCACCACACGAGTTTTGTATAAATGTTAATTAATGCTCCCTAAAGGGATGGCATTTCTGAAAAGTACTTTTCCTTGGAAATACATAATAATTAAAAGTGAGAAAGTGTAAAAACCACCTATTTTTAGTTTAATTTAAATTATATTATTGTAAGACTTTAAGCCAAATCTGTAAATACGATGAATAAATATGTTGTATAAATATATAAATATAAGTCTACAACAATGTAATATTTAAAAAGTGACAATTGAGCAAGTTTGAATTTGACATAAGATAATCCACAGAATGCATACTAGCGAAATATACTAACAAAAAAGTGATTAAAAGTGATTACAATAAAGAAAACGCGAGTTGCGAGAACTGAGTAAGTTCAACAAATATCTACATTTAAAGCATAAAATCCAACTGACAGCTGCAACCATCGCAAGTCCCGTTCTTAACAACAAAATCATCGTCATCATCATCATCGTCGTTATTGTTCTTATTAACATCATTAGCAAACTGAACATTCAGCAGTTTTCAGCTACTTCTTTAGCCATTTCTGTACAGCTGGGCGACAGCTAACGAATTTCCTTCCTTCCGCCTTGTCCAGTAAAAACTGTTGTCCATTTGTTAGAAAAACAATAACACAGCAAAAAAGAACAATAACAACAAAATGTGTTTTATGCCGTTCTCCCTAAAGGGTTGCTACCTGGGTAAGGGCCAGTGGATAGTGGGTAGTGGATAGTGGGTAATGGGTACTGGGTAGGGCGTAGTGGGTACTGGGTAGGAGACTGTGGATAGCGGTGATGCTTTGGCTGAAAATTAGGCGCGGCAAAATGTTATCCAATTAGAGCAAATAGTTTTCAGCTCCACGACTGTCCTGTGATTGATGGCCCAATAACAAGTTGTAAGAGGGGTGGCGAGTGGTGGGAGAGGGTGCGGGGGGTGGGGGGTTGATTTTGGTTAACTGCTGCAGCGCATTGATTGATGAGGACGAGCATGAGACTGATACTGAAACTGAAACTGAGACTGAAAACCAGGCAGTCTTTAAACTCACGCAATTTTGCACGTTGTTAGACTAATCCACACTTTCATCTCTCTGCCTGTTTATATATACATACACCTCTGTGTGTGTGTGTGTGTGTGTGTGTGTGTGTGTGCGCGTGTGTATTTGTATTTGTGGATTTGTGTGTTAAGCATATTTTTCAATTATGGCCAAGCTGCGGTAAGTCCATGGCCGCATTTCATGCAGCTCCATACAATTGACATTATAAATCGCATTTCACGCTAATTTGCAACAACAAGCAGCAGCTCAAAGCCAAAGACGCATTGTGGCGGGAGAAGGGCACTTTTGAAACTGCTGATTAGTGAAAGCGAATGCTATGGAAAATCAGCCAACCAACAAAACAGACTGAAAACCCCACCCCAAACTCAAAAGCAGAGCGAAAATATATTTTACAATTCTTGAGCGCATCCCCAGGGAGCTGTTGCCGCTACCCCCGCTACTGGTTGTGGGCGGAGGGTAACACTTTAAGGCGCCAGGGGTTGGGCGACGACCAAACAAAACACTCGACAAGATTTTGACAAAATTAATTTTATAGATTAGAAAACATTCATTTCAAGTGCTCGTCGTTGTTGTTGTTGCTGCTGTTGTTGTTGCTATTGTTGTTGTTGTGAGGGGGAGTTGCTGCGATTGTGGGGCGCAATGAGCCTTGTCTACCTGCGCCCTTAATTGAAGAATTGTCAACAAATTATGGTTTCATAATGGCCACACAGCATGCAGCAGCATTCCCAAACCGACCCGAAACCCCACTTTGCGAGTAACGCGCCAAGTTGTGCACTTCATCAACTGTTGCAACTGTTTTGTGGGGGGAAGGGGGCGTGGCGACACGCGGCGTCGTCTCTGACTGCGTCTGACACTTCAATTGGTTTAGTCGCGCCAAAGAAAACATTTCACGACCCATTCAGCGACAAAACACCAAATACAAAATAAATAATCTGAACAAGCACTGACAGCACATCCTTAAATGCATCGAAGTTTCTATACACTGCAGAGCTCGCCTCGATATTAACACGTTTGATATCCTAACTTAACTGGAACACAGCCCCATAGTAAATTATTTGTTCAGTTGCAGCACCTAAACAGTCTTGCAGCAACTGCAAATGGTGTGGTAATCTTATTCAAAGCGAATGCATTCATTGTGGTGTCCCAGTAAGCAAGTTAGTCAATCAGTCTGGTTACCAAAAATGTTAATCAAACAAGACCATCTAGGGGAAGTACGCTTATAAGTCGATTCTTGTCCCAGACACCAAAATCTAGGAAGAACGCGAAATTTGGCAAAGTGCAAATCAGTTGAAGGACATTTTGTAAGCTGACAATTGAAGGCAGCGTCTGCGATGTGGCAAGTATGGACTGATGCTAGTAGGCGTGGCATGGCGTCTGGCACACACGCACACACACACACATGCAGGCACTACACACATTTACAGACAATCGCACACGCAAATCAGACAATTTGTATCCAGCGGTGAATGTAATTGAAAAATGATTGGTTTACCATCAATGAAAATGATGATGACAACGCACTGACAACACTCATGTTGTTGTTACGCTGTTGCTATTGCTGTTGCTGTTGTTATTGTTGCTGTTGCTGTTTCTGTTGTTGCTGGGAATCGCTGTCAGTGACACGCACCTGCAGCTGTGACTTCAATTGTTGGGTCAATCGGCCATTCAGCTCTGATGAGTTGTTGATAAAAAACACTTTATATTATCGGACACGGGATTGATGAGCATTAAGTATTCACACACAGACACACACACACATATGTGAGTAAGACTAGGTGTATATATATAATTGCATTTAAATCAACTGTTGACCGATTTTTCCTAAATTGTTATAGTTGCACACTGCGAAGAGAAAGCGTTCACATATGAAAACATGGCTGTCATAGGAAGCATGGGAGGAAAGATACAAATTTGCCATGTATTAGTCAGAACTAAACCAATTGTCAAATGCCGACACTGTTTACTAATACTGCATATTTACCAAGGCGTAACTGGTTGTGCAATTTTCAAATTGGGAATATATGTTCTCTTCTAAGTAATAGGATCGACTATGTTCCGCTACAATGTTTTAGTTTCGATGCGGGCTTTTCGGGACAAGTAATATCAATTCCGATATTATAAGCTGTACATATATATGTATGTATATATACATATTTTTCTAGCTAGATTTCGTATAAGCATTCAACTATTGATGAGCACACTTCCAGTAATCACCCTCATAGCTGGAGTATTTTTGTTAAGCTCATGCAACACTTAGCTTTGTTGGCCACATGCTTTCACAGCTGGAAACACGTTGCCAATTGTCATTACGCATTTCAGCTTAGACTTATAAGCAGAGATAGAAAGCGAGAGAGAGAGATAGAGAGATAGATAGAGTAAGAGAGAGAGAGAGAGAGAGACAGAGAGAGCATTGTGTGTGGCAGGCAGGTCTGTTCTGTCGTTCTGGTTTTTCACTTGAGTAGTTATCAACAAATTGGCAAGTGCAGAGCCGTCGGCTGGTCGCGTGTGCACACAGCAGGTTGCAAGTGCAGCTCGTACAGATTCTAACCGTTAGCAAGCCCCATCTACCAAATTCTACCCCCCTCCCTCATACACATTTGTGAGAACTGTTGCAATTTGTTGATTTTACTGTTGTTTCTGTTTCGGTTTTGTTTTTTGTTTTTTTTTTTCTACTTCTTGTGAATCATGCACCGCGCAAAGGGTTGCTCATCAGCTCAGCAGCTCATCCACCGAAGGATTACAAAAGGACTCTACCCATCCCTGTGTAGTGGGTCTTTAGTTTGTTTATGATTAACGTGCGCTAATTTCATTCATTTCGCACTCGTTCCGTCCTGAGCTTCAGTCCAATCCCTCGGGATCGCGCACACTTATGCTTATTGGATTTACGAGTTTTTCTAAGGGGTCTGGGGATGGGGGTTGAAGTGAGGGTTTGTTTTGCTATCTATTTATTTGAATTTCACACGAGCCTCGACCACAAATGCCCCGGACATCGCGCACACACACACACACAACCAGCGTCGCTGATTGGAGTTGACTTCGAGGTGTCAAAATACAAACAAGCAAGGAACGACCGACGTTCGACCTTTGGTCGAAATTATTCGATTATTGCTTCTAAGTAATACCCTAACAAGGAGCTGCTTTCGGTCGTGTGACTTGGCTGGCATTTTTGGGCATTTCGCTGGCGACGCCGGCAACTAATAATCTTATTAGAATTAATGAAGGAATTTCCAATTTCAACAGACAGGCGCCAAGCGGACCCACCCCTAAAACTACTGAAACGAGAGGCGGTGCGGTGCGGTGCGGAAGAGTGCTGGCAGTGAAAGCGATTTAATGTTAATAAGTTCTAAATGCCAATAATGCCAAGTGCCCCACAGAAGCAGCAGCCCTGCGGTCCTAGGCAAAATAGAAATTCCTGAACGGACGTGCGGCAATTCCAAAAGCGAATCGAGAGTTGCCCAGCAGCTGACACAGATTGTGATGGGGCCACGCCCCGAATGAGTTAGGGTCTAACTAACACAATGTGTTCGTTCGCTCAAGAGAAGATTTCGCACAATCCACAATTATGTCAGTTGAAGACCTTTAAAGAGCAGTCGAACAGAAGAGTTGTCAACATAAGCATGGATTGTTGTTGGACGGTTGTTGGCCAATAAGGCCAACTCACTCAGGCCAGAATTAGCTATCGTATTTAGATTTGTATATATATTTGATGTATACATAGATTAGAAGGGGTCCGTCCAACCGGAAAAGTTAATAAACCTTGCAATTTTTCTTGTTGTCTCTCTAACTGGCGATGAGGGAAGCAGTAGAAGTGTTCTGGAGATCGTCTTGCTCCTCTTTTTAGCTTGTGCAGACATCGCTTTGAGTCTACACAATAACAAAATCAAACAAAAAAACATTGATTTACATTATGATATTGCTATTAATATTCTGCTTTTATTTATTATTCTGCATTTGATTTAATGTTGAATTGAGTTTATGGCGATACATTTATAATAACAAAATAAAAACTGCTGAATATCGATTATAATAATAATTACATCGCAATTTTAATTTAATTAATTTCTTTAATGTGCATGCATATTCCAAACCAGAAAATTAATACATGTGCATGGATCACATTCATATATCTATAAATATCTGATTATATATTTGACGTGCTGGTTATTATTATGGAAATATATCGTTTTTCTAAAGTCATTCAAGTGGCTTTTCGAAGCTGAATCAAAGTCTGTGGCAAGTGGCAATATCCATTATGTCAAGGTCCAATGATCCACTATGTGTGTGTTAGAACCTTAAATGTGTTGTTCTATCGTAATTGTTAATTGTCAATGCACTTTGTAAATTAAATTACTTAACGAACTGAAGGCTCATTTGCGCTGGCACAGCCCCTTCAATTTGAATGATATTTAGTAACCCTCCGCTCGACAGCTCAGCCGTCCCCGCACCCCCCCCCCCCCCCCCCTCATTAAGTCGTATAATTAGAAAATCGCAACCATCCATTAATCATCAGGCATTTAAAATATCATTTCAATTGTAATTAATAGCCAACGGCAATGGCAATTGCATCGCAGCTCAATGTCAACTAAAGGTCATTAATATTGCGTTTCGTCGATTATTCAGTTAGTATATGTTTGATCATATCCAGTATGTAAAATCATTGGGTTTTCAAGTGCCTCGACACCAAATTCAAGCCTTTTGTTCCGTTTGCGTAAATTAATACTCGAAATCAACAACAAACCAATATTCAAAAAATGCTGTACTTAACCGTGTTCGAGTCCCAGATACCCTCTAATCGGGTTATTCAAATGGTTTTTCAAATAACCTGTGTACTTGCCAACTGATAATGTATGTGTTCCTGGATATGGTGTTTGTTTGTGTTGTGGCAGCTGAAGGAAACTGGAAATTAGTTATTCCAGCTGATTAACTAACTGAGCTGCAACTCGACTCTGTTGCTGATTGCTGAAACAAGTGTTTCCATATAAATCTAATAGAGTTCAGGACTTTATTCTTTTGCCTGAAGGACACAATTTGTACACAATTTTATTATACCCATTTTGATTGTTTTTTGTTTTTTTTTGTTTGTTTTGTTACTTTTGCACGGTATTAAAAACGTTTTGCAATAAATGGGGCCAGACAATTTTTACATTCACATTTTGTAATCGCAAGACTGAAAAAGAGTTGTGAAAAACAAATGGAAAAACAAACAAAAAAAATTCGCGACCATTCAACTCATATGAAAGTTAATATGGAGTGCAGTGTGTGTGTGTGTGTGTGTGTGTGTGTTTGTGTGAGAGGAGACCGATGGGATGGGAAGTATATGGAAAAATGCCGCGAAATGCCTTTGCTGAATGTCAATTGAATATTGCATGTAAAGCGGAACTGGCTGCGTAGGGACGAGGGGCGAGGGGCGGCAGGGTGCAGGATAGGAGGGGGCTGCTAGGGGCTGCTCGTAGTCGTTATGAAATTTCCACACGCCTCAAATGGTTGACTGACTGGCGGACTGAAGGACAAATGGGCAGACTGACTCACTGGCTGCCTGTCAAGTTGATGAAGTAAACTAATAAAAGCCGCATGCCATACAAACTGAAAGCCAGGCCAAATCCTCTCTTGCACATAAAACGGGCAAAGAGAGAGAGAGAGAGAGAGAAATGCAAGGGGAGGGGGGGTTGACAGATAGAGAGAGGAATGCACAAACATGGTGAAGCGGGCGGAGATACTGGTTGTCGTATGCAATCGAATGCATTGCGCTGACATGTCACCTGAAAAGTACACACTGAACTCGAACTGCTTCCCCATTCTGCCCCGCCTCTGCACCTGTTATTCTGCCGCATCCTGCTCGATGCATGCAATTTGCGCAATTTTGCAGCACGAGTGCACAAATATTTGTACTTAAACCCAGCACCATCCTTAGTGGCAGTGTATACAGGCCCCAAGGGTGCGCTTTTCACAGAGAACATCTTTGATTGGTTACCAATATTTTAATTATGGCTAACAGTTTGAGCCACAACGGTCGGCTGTTAAATCTGATCTTTGTCGAAGTGCAGCCGCCCGAACAAATCTGCAAAATTGCTTTCACATTTGTCCAGGGCAGGCATGGAGAACGGCGAACGCAGAATGATGGGGTGTGGTTACGGTAAGCTGGTCCAAGTGCTTGAAGCACCTTTGAACTTGAGACCACAAAGCAACCAAATGGAATCCACTGAGCAGCCGTTCCACGTTCAATATCCCTAATGAAAATCGTCAAATACTTGGATGCTTAACATTTGTACATCATTTCACACAGATACTTATATCTCCGCGAACAGTTAATGAGACTAGCTGCAAGTGTCACCTCAACATGGAATTAAGTTGCCAGAGAAGCGTAAAAAAGATATCAGATTCAAGTGGAAGCCCAAAATCAAACACATTTCTCGATGGCTTTAATAACATTCATCTTCTTTACATTGGGCAATTCCATTATGAATCTCGGCTGATTGATCGACTTTTAGTTATTTGTCTTTGCAAAATGGATTTAAAAAAAATCAATTAATTAAAATCTAAGACAGACGAAAACCACTTTCTGAAAAAACCCACAATAAATAGGAAACACATTCAAAAATTCATTTAAATCTTTTCACCTACATTCAATTTAATTAATTGAAACCAAAATTTTGTTAATTTTATAATAATTGTTTTCAAAATAATTGCTAACACTTCTTGAACTATGAGTTGATTTTGGTATACTTTTCAGAACATCGATCGACATTCGATAACTCATCACAAAAAGCACGAAATACTTGCGGCGAATCTCTGAGTTTCCTATGAGTGTTATGAATCTAATTAACTTAAGGCTCTAAAAGATCCAGAAGCTATTTCAACAGCTGATTACAGGATTCACAGGATTACAATTAAAGCTATTCTAGATTTTGTACTGTAATTATTTGTATAGTTGTGGAGTAATTTAAGACTGAGATCTGAGACTGAGAATTGGGCTGCTTCTGATGTGTCCGTCGATATGAAGCTTTCTAAGATGCCAAGGCTGCTTTTCAAAAACACACAAATTAGTTGCAGCTGCAGCTGCTGGTTTGGAATTCCGGTTTGGAGAAAACGCATAACCAACAACTGACTGAAAGTTTAGTCCAAACTTACACCTATTAAAGAAAATACATAGTTGTTTTGTGGCAAGTCGAGCGCTTGACTAATCCATTTCCTAATGCCAACAACAACAGCTATTAACTATTTAGGATGAAGAGCAGCCCCATTATCATAAAAAGCGTGCATTATGTTTCAATTGCTGTCGAGCAGCTTCATAGTTTAATAAATCAAGTGCATTTCGCTTGGGGAGGGATCTAGACAAGTGGGCGTGGTCGTGTGCTGCCAGTGAAGCGCATCCTTGATGTCTGGCAACCACTTGAGCCATTCGACCACCAAGCTGACTCTAAGCCCAGTGGCCGGCAGCCAGTGGCCGGTGGCCAGTGGCTAAGAAGGGGCGCGTCTTGCAACGTCTCGAAATGCTGCGGCCCATAAAAACGAGGGCTCGCAACCCAAGCTCAATAATAATAAATTTTCAATCAGCAAATTGACATCGTGATTCTCAACGTATTGTCAACGGAGTGGTGAGGGAGAGGAGTACGGTCAAGTAATCATTTACAGGCAGATTGCCAATGCTGTTATCTATATTAAAGTGGTCTAGCTCAAATCCAACCACAATTGCTTACCGCCCAAATTTTGGGCTTGATTTTACTTCTCATTAAAACACACAAATTATTGCAATCATTTTTATAACCAATATTCATATTTGAATTTACATGTTGTTATTACAGCTATTATTATTATTCAAGACCCACAAATAAGTTGCGCATATAACTATAATCGGCTATCTGAATTTGGCGAATTGATTCTACTTGGAGCCTCCAGGTCAAAGGGCAACCGAGAACGGTCTCAACTATCGCACAGTATTCAGGGGGTAGTTAAAATTGGATTGATTACACTGAAGGAGTGCAACGACAAGCATAACGCGCAACAAGCATAGAACAGCACCTGCATACAACTACACTCACACTCACACTTACACACACACACACACACACTCACATACACAAGCACACAGAGAGGGTCAGAGGCGCACATCTAGGCATAGGTTGGAGTTGGGTTTCCGTTTTGGGGCAAATTCATGGCACTTCCTATTTTGATTTCCGCACTTAAATTAACGCTCGATGAAGTGACAGTTTGTTGGATGCTATCATAATTAGAATTGAGTTTCCATGGAAATTAACGCAGGGGAAGTGGCGTGAGGGATACCTGTACCAGGATAGCTGTAGGTAGCAGCATACAGTGGGCATTTTGCTTACTGCAGTGGCAGCGTCGCCAAATTGCAAAATAATATAATTCAATGAGAGTTGATTAAATTATCAGAGCTCGAGGCGGGTCTGCGCGCTACGAGGCGTGGCAAGGTGGTGCGAGGCGATGTAGGGTGGTGCGGAGCAGGCGCTGTACGACCCCACTGCAACAGAAAATTTTGTGTTCCTAATGTTCTTGTTGTTGATGTTGTTGTAGTTGTTGCTGTTGTTGCCTTGTGTGCCTTGTTAATGAAATTTTCCGCTCCTTTGGCAGACGTTTGTTTACATGTGTGTGTGTGTGTGTGTGTGTGTGTGTGTGTGTGTGTGTCTGTGTGTGTGTGTGTATGTCTTTGTTGCTATTTATTATTGCAAATTGTTGTTGCCGGTGGTGTGGTGGTGCTGCTGCTGTTGCTGCTGTTGCTGTTGCATCGCCTTTTGTCTGTTGTTGCAACTGATGATGATGACGTTGACGTTGCATGATGAAATAACAAACCGGATTAATTTGATTTCGTTTGCTCCGGAATGGGCCCGGCTCAAGGCAAGACGAGAAGACATGGCAAGGCTTTGTGAGCTGCCCTGCTGCCCTGCTGCCACGCCCCAAAAGCTCTTAAGTGCAACTCGTGTTGCCCTCGGCATTGGAGGCGGCGTGTGTGTGTATGTGTGTGTGTAAGTATAAATTAATTTAGCAGCCGTTGGCAGCTCCGCTCCAGACCAATTGGAAGCCACCTGAGCAACGGTCACAGCCACAATCACAGCCCCAACCACAGCCACAACCACAACTACAACTGCAACGACTACAACAATCACAGCTACAACCACAACCACAATTACAACCAAAACTAAATGCAAGTGGTAATCGCATCCTACAGTTACCTCGATCACCATCGATCCAGTTCCAATAAGTGTACTTCACGCTAACCAAGAACTGGAGCCGTTTCACAACTGTGCTCCATGTGGAGCACAACAATTCCAGCAATTGTCATTTGCATATTCTCAAAACTATATTCACAGCAATTTTCATTGGCATCACAATTTAATTATTGAATTATAGATTTCTCAAGTATTTCCTATGGCAGGCATAGCCACTGAAGAGTGTTTACAATAAGCCTTTGGCTCTTATTGCCTTAGGAAATCGATATCTATCGATATGCATCAAGTGGCAGCAATTATCGATCGAATGAAATAAAATTAATCTGGTCGGCCATACGGGAGCTTACATTCCAAACTGAAAGTCTCTAGCTCGCATAGTGTATGGGTCCCTCCGACGGACAGACGGCCCTTATGGACTTGGCTGTTGATCCTGATCTAGAACATATACACTTTATGTGGTCGGAAATGCATATATACGCATATATTAAATATATATATATATACATATATAAAGCTCGTCTGTCCGTCAGTTATATATACGAGTTCATCAGAATGTTGTGTGCATAATAACAGTCGCTTTCGCATACAGAACCAGTTGTTAGCTTGACATTAATTGGTGCACTCCATCGAGTGCCCACTGTAAGGCATGCATTTTTTTACTGCTATTGGCAGCACTTAAGTTGCACACTGTTTCACACTGATCGATTGCATTCCGTTCCATTGTCGTTCAACGTGGCACTTGGCCAAACTGCAACGTAGCCACTAAATTTACTGGGCTGCAACGAAGCGCACTGAGTGGCTGCCAGCCATTTTAGGCACTGCCAATTTCTCAGATGTCCAGATTTATGAGCCAAGTTGTCAGTTGGCCATGCATAGAGCATATATATATATATATATATCGATGATTATGACGCCAAATGCGTAGGCACCTAGCCGCCAAACTTACAATCCCAAATGCCCAACCACTTTGTCTTCGTTTACAGAGGCTGAAGCCACCCTGATACACCCGCAACCAACCAATCCCCAATGCGATTTGTTGCGATTTGTTCAATCTCTCAGTATTTTTGTTGGCCACGTCTTTGGGCCGTGCCAAAAAGAATTTCAGCAAAAATGTCGCCACATTGCTGTGCAGACTTCACCAGTACTCCACTATCTTTAGACCTTACCTCCTGTCTCCCCGGCCCCACTTTTACTTACACTTTTTGCATGCCAACCTATTTTGCATATTTTGCTTTTTATTATAAATTTTCATTTTTGCTTTCCACTGGTCGTCGTCGTCGTCGTCGTTGTAGCTACTTCTGCCTCGACGCCAGCCCCGATTTCACTTTAGTGTACCCAACCAACTCTACCCTTTCCATCTGTCGCTGTTTGCTGGCTGTGTCTCGCACATGACTAATAGCAGAACTAAACGATTTGATGGACCAGAAAAATGATGACTTCTTTTTCGGTCTTCGCCAGTCTTTCAAAACCAGAGGGTTGGACGTACTCAGGTCCTGCGTCCTGCGTCCTGCGTGCTCTGTGCTGTATGCAGTGTGCTGTGTGTGAGGGTTGCTAAGTCAAAGTTAAATCCTTTGGCTTGACTCTGCCCCGCGCTATGCATATAGAGTGGTTCTTTCACCAACTCGACGTCCTTGCTCATCCTTTTCTATATTTATTTATTTATTTTTTTTTTTGCTTGTGGCAAATCCTTTTATTGTGACAGTTGTTGTTGCTGCTGCTGCCGGTCGCTTTTGTGATCAACATTTAATGTTTTCTTATTATTGTTGGGCTCTGCCACTCACTGTTGTGTTTGTTGTTGTTGCTGTTGCATGAAAATCGGTTTAATGTTTTGGAAGATAATCTAATTTGGTCACTTATATGCGAATATGTATATTATTTGCTATTATGTGTGAACACAGTTGCCATACGAGAGTCCTCTCTAACCCCCTACCCCTAACGCTTACTTTCTGTCTCCCACAGTCTCCCCCAGTCTCCCTCACTCTCTCACTGTCTATCTCTCTCTACCTCTCTCTCTCTCTCTCTCTCTCTCTCTCTCTCTCTCTCTCTCTCTCACTCTTTCTTTCTCTGTCTCTCGTCCTGTTGCCATCGTCTTTCATGTGGGTGCTAAAAGCCTTCACGGTCCGAATGTATTAGCATTTCGAATACATTCCATTTACATTTTTTCAATTTCAATGAGCTTTTTATTTAATAATTCGCAATTTGCATGACATTTAAGAAGTAGAACAACAACAACGAGAACAGCAGCTGCAGCATTTGGAGGCGGCTACGAACGGCCAATGACCAATGGCCAAATGGTCCATGTTCCTAATGGGTAGCCCATTCCATATGGTGCAGTTATCAAGTTATTCCAGTCATAACATTTAATATGCATTCGAACAGCTCAAAGCGAGATTTTTAAAGCTACCTAAATTTTTCAAAACTTTGCAAAAATGTCAAATTAATTTCCTAAAATTCCCAAAGAATCCCATGTTCCTCTATTAAATAAAGTGTGCGAGATATGAAATTTTCATTTATATCTTGCAAATTTCGTGGTTTCGTAATATTTTTGTTTTTGTATGCTACATTCCAAGATTAGTGGCTCTAGTTTTGATATTATGTAAGACCTATTTTCAACAAATCTATAAATTTAGAAATTTGATAGTTGTTCATTCCCTTGCAAATCGTTTCGGATCTGCCAAAACTTAATATTTTTTAAATCTAGACGACTACAGTTTAAAATTCTGGTTTTTATATGCATTCAAATATACTTTTTCCCAAATATGCATTACTTTGTCGTTATTACAATCTTAAATTACGTTTGTGTTCTTGCTTTTCCAGGTGTGGTTCCAGAATCGCCGGGCCAAATGGCGCAAGACTGAAAAAGTCTGGGGCGGCAGCACCATAATGGCCGAATACGGTCTGTATGGGGCGATGGTTAGGCACTCGTTGCCCCTACCGGAGACCATACTCAAATCGGCAAAGGACAACGATGCGGTGGCACCCTGGCTACTAGGTATGGAACAGAAATGTAAATGCAACAATCTATCAAACTATCAACTTTGCCTGCATATCCATGAATCCAATATCGAAATCCAAATCCAAAAACCGAAAACCCAACCAAGCGAACTAAAATCTCTCCTCCTCCTCCTCCTACTCCTCCCTTACTCGTTCCCATACCAATACCCATATCCATATCCCCTACCCCGCTCACTGCCTATAAATCGCATTGCATTGAGGCAACTTTAATTGAATTTTGAGCAAGACAAAGAGCAGCAGCTCGGGGATTATAAAATGATATACGTAGCTCTGAACTTCAGATGTCCTTCAGATGGCCTGTCGAAAATTGTGAGCATATTTGGCGTGCATGTCGCCCGGGCCAGGATGCATCTTTCGGCGCGTCCTTTTTGTCATCATATGTTGCGCACATTTTATTTGGCTCTGGCTTCTGCCTCAAATGACTTTGCGGATTAGCGAGCTACAGCTCAATGGCTGCGGGATGGGGAGGGGTGGCACCGGCCGGGGGTTGGGGTATGCGTCGGAGTTGGGGTACCGCAGCATTTAACAAGTGCTTGTCGGGGTCCCGGGGGTTGGTTTTGACTTCAGTTTTGGCCTTTATTTGTTAATAATCGCTTAATAAATGCAAAATGCACACGCGACGCCACAGCGAAGGGGGTTGAATCTCGGAGGGGGGAGGGGTTGGTTGGGTGTATTGTGTACTGCTTTAATTTGACATTTATCGTTTATCTATTTCCATTGTGAGAAATGTTTGAAGGGAAGCCAATGCTACTGCAGGTCTTATTGGCACTTGTCTTCCCCCGCCACATCCTGGCGTTGCAGCTTTCATAATGCTTTGGGTGTTTCGCAAATTAATTCCCAAGTAGCCGCCGCTTTGCGCCTTAAGTGGCTTAAAGGCTCAGCTTTGAGGTTAGATGCGAACATTTTTTAATTAAGTACGTGTATGTCCAATTAGTTGGCAATTGATGAGTGGGTCACGCAGAGAGGGGGATGCAGACGGAGTTAATATGCTCAAAATGCTGACAGCAAAGCGATCCCACATGACTTTTATTAGATGCTTTTCTATGGGGATTAGGCCAGATATGACAAATTTAATATCCATATATATGTACACAGGCCAAATGCAATTAACATTTAACAATTTTGTATTCAGTTGATGCCATCTGTTCTGCTTGCTGCAGCAGGTGCAGGATTAGCCACAAGTGTTTTGATAAGATTAATCAGATTGAGCAACTCTATAAGTTACGTAATACTATTTTGTTTGCTCACACTACATTTTTCAAAATACAGTTGTAGTTTAATTATGCATTCAGTTAGGCATTACAAAGTTGGTTGACCGAGTGTCGAGTTGGAGTCTAAGTTGAGCTTTAAGCGAGGCACATAAACTTTATGCAAAGCACACATAGAAAGTGACTCAAAAACTCCAATCCAATCAGAGCTAAGAAAGACAATTGGTTAACAAACACTCTTTTCCATTCTAGCCTAATGTCATTCCACTTTCCACATGCCCAGCTCTCTCTCGCCTCTCTAACCAAGACCCATTCATGTGGTCACAGAAATAATGAAAAGCAATCTTTCCCTCTCTCTCTCTCTCTCTCTCTCTCTCTCTCTTTCTCCCTCTCTCTCTCTCTCTCCGTGTACATTTCTCCTTCTCGGGACAGGCATGCATCGCAAGTCAATTGAAGCTCAGTCAACGCTGAAAGACGACTCTGGCGTCAGCGATCACGAGGATTCAGCCGGCTCCAAGTCGGCGCACTCGGATGAGCTGCGCTCGCATTCGCGCGCCTTAAGCTCCTCTACGGAATCACTTAATGTGGTCAGTCCGGCGCCGAGTAGCTGTCCGACAAGCGCTTCGACAGCGCCACCGACTTCGACGACGCCGCATGGCAGCAGCGGCTATGCGGCTGCCTCATCGGCGGCAACGACGCCCACCGGTGCCACCACCAACAGCTCCAACTCGCCCCACATTGAGCTTAGCTCGCCCTCGCCCCAGCAGCAGACACAGTTGCTCCAGCACCAGCAGCAGCAGCAACACCAACAGCAACACCAACAGCAACACCACCAGCAGCAGCAGCAGCCACCAGTTCAGCTTTATGCAACTGCCACACCCAGTTATCATCCGCTGTTGGATGCGGCGAATGCGGCGGGTGCCGGGGCTGCCGCCTCCAGCAAGGACTTTCATCTGATTATGAATACAGCGGTAGCTGCTGCCGCAGCGGCAGCTCAGCAGCAACAGCAGCAACAATTATCGCCCGCAGCCTTGCCGCATTCGGCGTTGCATGCTCATCATTTATCTGCCGCGGCGGCAGCAGCAGCTCTCATGGAACACGATCCAGATGCGTTTAGGTAATAAAGTATAACATCAAATTACAGATATATGCAAATTATAATTTAAATCAAGTGGAACAAAAATGAAGGGCATTTTATGCACGCCGAAGATTACATACCCTGCCTTAACTGATATTTTTCATTTTTATTTATTTATTTGATATTTATTTCATTTAATTTTTGTTCGTTTTTTAAATTTGAATATTTGTAAGTAAATAAATAAATAGCCCGGAGTCAAATTGGCAACAACTGAATTTGACTACAAATATGACTCGCATAACTTCTGAGTTCAGTTAGTTAGTTAAAGGTTTCAAGGAGGAACTCAGCTTTCGACAGAATATTCAGATTATTTTTGTCAAAACGTGAAGAGGACATAGGAATTCTGTCGTAAGGTTTGTAATATTTGTTATAAATATTGCTGTCATCCGGTGTCTGTCTATCTATCGGTTTCAATTTGATTTTAACATATTTTGATAAAACCTTGAAATATATATCCAATTGGAACCATAGATCGATGTTTAAAGGTAATTACGAAACTTAGATGCGATCAGGTGGATTCCGATCTACAAGGAGGGTATGTAATCTAGCTGTTCCTTCTGGATTATCTGTAATCAAATATTTTTAATAGATAATTCCAACTTTTTGTTTTTGCAGAAACAACTCGATTGCCTGCCTGCGGGCCAAAGCGCAGGAGCATCAGGCGCGTCTTCTGAATAATGGCGGCCTCTTTCTGCAGGTGCGCAGTTTTGCGGCTCAGGCTCAGGCGCAGGCGCAGGCTCAGGCTCAGGCCGATATGCTCAAGAGCGAGGAGCGGAACAATAACCAAATGATGCACGTGCAGCAACAACAAAAAACTGTGGCAGCTGGACTGCCCATCAAAATGGAGTTAACCTCCAGTGGCGGCAGTCACGCCTCCAGCGATGACGTGTGACGTCATACGTTGGCGCTGCCAGACAGTTTCCACGCAGGTTTCCGGTAAGGATCTGCATGAAGTCGTATTTTAGCTGTAGAGAAACACACATAAAAAAAAAACAAAAAACAAACACCGAAAAAATAAATCGATTTTTTTTAATAGATTTAATATATTTATTGTCATACTTTAACCAAATTGCAAACCAATTGACTTCACATAGTCTCGAAATCCGTGTGAAATGATATTTTAATTTAATGTTTCGATTAGCTCTAAGATCCAAGAATGTAATATTTTTAATAAATGCATAATCAACATATCAACATTTGTTCTAATTATTGCTTGTTTGTGGTAATATAAGTTATCAGCTTCAAAATGAAATTCATGAATTATTTGCCAATTATTAATGCACGTAAAAAACGAAGAAAGTTGTTGAAATTTCAGTTATTTCCTGAATTAACCGTTATGAGCAAGCTGCCAGACTTTAAAAAGTAAATTATAGTTAGCATAACTGTTATACGCTCGCCCAATCGACACATAGATGTCGCTGTAAGTCGCACTCGTCGTGGTGTGCGTCACTGCTAACACCCAATTCGGCTTCACTAACAATCAAGCTGCGATACAAAATTCAAGCGAAACCAGTTTTTCTATCAACTTCAAATAAATTTGCTATCTTTTGAAAAATTATGTCTTTAGATGAAAATCTATTTCGGCTTATCGAAGTAAAGGTGGGGATGACTATCGATTGGCTTATCAAGATATTCAGGATTCAAACAGGATGAAAAACTCACAAAAAAAGGAAATTTGAGGCCCAATTTGACCATTTCAATGACAACCTGGATGACTTTCTGAGTAATAAAACAATGAAACGGACGAAAGTCTTTCAAACAGCTGAAATAATTTGAAAAAAATATATCCAAATAGTGTATTCTGAGAAAATAAGGAAAATGCGATTTCGATTCATCATCGTACGCTGTGGAAATTAAATGGTTGCGCGATGATCCTTGAATATAGATCGATGGATTCTAACGCACATTGGACAATCCGCCTAGTTAGAGTAATCTGTTGTCTGAGGAAGCAATTGTCCTGATGCGACCTGTGAGAAAATTGTAAGGCTTTTCATTTTCTCAAACATAATAAACAAATAATTAATAATAAATAGAAAACACTTTCAGTTTTCTTTCAGTTTGATCAAATATGCTGGTTCCCTTTATACAGCTATATATAGATAGTCATTATATTATTATTATATTCATAACTGTGTGGGTTATTGATTTTAATAAATACATTTATTTATGATATCGTATTGTGCTTAACACATTCCAAAACACTTTCCAAAAAGGGTAAATTCGTACGTTAGTTCTTACAACATTCAATGCTAACTCGTAAGAGGCGATCCAAAAGAAGTACATAAGTATGCAGTACAGTTTGGTATGCTCTATAAATGGTATGTGGAAGGCTCGATAATGTTCATAATAATTCTAATGCTAATACAAAGTACATAATATTATTATTTATAAATACAAAAATTTCATTGTAATATGCTTAGAGACTAAATTTTTGGTGAACGCAACAATATGCGGCAAAATGTTGTTAATAAATAATTAAAGGCTTTGCTAACGTGTAAACTAATTAGGGATTGCGAAAATCCGCACATGGATAACGAATTGAAAAGAGACAGAGAGTGAACGAGCGATTGGCGATAAAGAAACAGAGAGAGGAGAGAGAGCGAGGTGTACATGCTATCTCGCTCGCTGGGCAATGTTCTCGATTTTGTTCTGGCGATTTGGGGCTTCTCAGGAGCTAGCAAAGATCGTCTCGCAGTGCATGATCAGCGAGGATAGCATGAATATCTCCTCCGTGAGATTCGTCATGTGCTGAGGCGTGGCAATCAGTGTGGGCGCAAACACAGTGGCCAAATTGTGCTCGTTCATCTTGTTGACGGCATAATGCGAGGCAACGCTGCGAATGTAAAGATACATGAAATTTAGAATACAGAATATAGATATAGAATATATAGATATAGCGAATATATAAATTATATGCACATGAAGCTAGTTTCTTGGCCAAAGAAACGTAAATTCTCCGCAATTTCAGAGATTGAGTTGTCAAATTTGAATGGCAAATTAATGATTATTAAGGCGTGGTTGAGGCATGGCCACGCCCTTCTTTGTGGTATTATTATGTTTCGCTAACTCACCGCTTGAGATGCTCCAGCATGTATTGCAGGCAACTGTAGTGGGCAGGCGGTAGTCGACGCACTGCCTCCGCCATGAGCTGCAGCTGTTCCGCTTGCTTGGCGTTGCCTGTAATGGTGGGATCAACATTTGACAACACATTCGTGTGATTAATGGATGGGGCTACTCACGACCTGCGGCCATAAAGTTGGGATACGCCTGGAACGTGATGAGCGGCACGGGCAGCAGACGCAGATATAGCTTCAATGTGCCCGCAATGACGTTGACATTGCCATAGGCCACCTCGGACATGTCAGTCTTATCGCCATCGCGATCGAGGGCCAGCTTGAGGGCATCGATTTCATCGGCAAAGCCGGAGACGCGATAGATGCCCTCCTGAAGCATGCCGCGTGCCTCCACCTCCTCGACACACCGACGGACGACAAATGGTATGTTGCATTGATGCAGCTGCACCATGGTGGTCAGATCGGTGCCAAAGACACCGCGTATGCACTTCAGATCTGGGACACACTTGGGCGGCACCAGTTCCGAGCACTTGTTGTGCGCCATAAACCCACAGGCATCGCACTTGACGCCCTGCGCGGTGAAGCCCCATAGAA
Organism: Drosophila picticornis; assembly: GCA_035043845.1. Classification (NCBI taxonomy): domain Eukaryota; kingdom Metazoa; phylum Arthropoda; class Insecta; order Diptera; family Drosophilidae; genus Drosophila; species Drosophila picticornis. Next base: position 12,728,176 of record JAWNMR010000492.1, on the reverse strand, counting down.
AGTTGGCGCAAAACTCACACCAGTTGAGCCCCTTGAAGGTGTGAACCTTGAAATGGTGCGGCTTCTCATATACCAACGGCATGGGATCGACGGCTGCTGCATGTTGTTGTGGCTGCTGTTGCTGCTGCTGCTGCTGTGGTGTCTCCTGGCTGATCTGGCCTGACACCGCCACATCCGCGTCCGACTGGACAGCAGCTGCAACACAACAATCATCAGCTGCGGCGCTGGCCTTGCCCAGCTCATTGGAAAGTGCGCGCAGCTTGCGACGATTAAGTGTCATGTAGGGACTCTGCTGATAGCAATTTTTGGTTTGCTGATTAATCTGCTGTATGATGGGGCTGGCGTGCAGCTGCATGTGGAAGTTAATTAGCCCATCGGCGACCATTTCGTGAACCGTCTCATAGTGTTTATCCTGCGCCCGCAAATAGTGGCCCTGGCCCGGCTTGTAGAAGACCTTGTAGTGTTTCGTGCGCTTGTTGAAGCGAACGCTCAGCGTGAAGTAGCCATCCGCTTTGGGGCTGCGCCGCACCAGATAGCTGCCATCGCTGGAGTTGGCCAGCAGCTGCTCGGCCTCCAGGTGACCCATCACGCCATGGTATTTGCTGCCATACAAGCGCACTGCCTGATTGTTCTCCTCAACGGCGTCGGCTGTGTTGTTTGCCGGTGGCAAAAGCAGGGTCCGCTGACAGCGCACGGGATGCGGGGCCGGTGCGTCCAATTGTATTTTATACACTGACAAACATGCACGCACGCACGCATACACACATACAGACATTCATACATACATATATTGAATTTAGATATGATGGTTGCCTTTACTTTCAATTACTCACATTCGGGCTTCCAGACCTTTTGCACTGGGGAACTCGGCTCACCGCCGCCGCCTGGCAATGTGGCGACTACGCCCGCAGCTTTCGACATGACAAGAGCAAAGGGCGCAACTAAAAATAAGCAACGCTAAGCGCTAATTAAGGAATGCAGTTTAGCACTATTTGAAATGCTTGAAGCTTAAACTAAAAGGAGCATTTTTGCTTTTGTTTATTTCTATTCTCAGGCCTTAGTGCGGTCAGTGTGACCGCCATATGGAGAGAGAGAAAATACCAACAAAGTTATATTAGAATAATACTAGTTTGCCCAAATGGGGAGTGCCACACCTTGCAACAGTTTCGACACAATTCATGTTATTGATCAACAGCTTTCTCAATTAATTAATATAATAACACCATCATATTATTACGCCAAATTACTCTCACATTATCCATAATTGAAATCATCTTTTTGACTCTTTTGACTGAGGTTTTCAACACTGATCATCGCGCCTATCGATAATTGTGTGCGTTCAATTAAGCTGATTGCTACGGTACTGGGAATTTAAAAATTAGCAAGCACCTTGCATTTTTTGTCGCTAGCATCTGGTTTAAGTTTTTGACTAGGAAAAGAAAACAAACAATTTTAGTTTCATATGTTTTAATAACTTTAAGTACGTTTCTTTTGTAAAAAGATCCACTTTCATTTCTTTCATTTATTAAATACAATTAATCAATTATTTAAAAAAAAAAAACATGTAAAACTTCGAAATGCGCATTACAGTTACATTATACGCTTCATTAATGTAGAAATACTTGTTATGATACTCGCTGAAGACTTGAGTCCCATTATAGTTATATGTGTAAAAATCGGGCATAATTTCTTTTCTTGAAAATAAACTCGTTACATTTAGAATAATACGCAAAATTTTAACGATGCGATCAATTAAATGGGTGTCTTTTTTTTTGTGTCGATGTGAATTACCCTGCATTTAACAACGGTTAAGTGTTGCGTGTGTGTGTGGCTGTGTGTGTGTGTGTGTATGTGTGTGTGTGTGTATGTATGTGTGTGTGTATGTGTGTGTATGTATGTGTGTGTGTATGTGTGTGTGTGTTAGTGTCTGTCTGTGTGTGTGTGTGTGGCATGCTTAAGTTTGATGTTAGTCGCGATAAAGGTTCGTCCGTTTGTCGTTAGATGGAGTCGATTATGTTTGCATCCGAAATGCAAGAACATATAAAAAAAAATATATAAAAAGTATACAAATTTGTGGCTAAGAGAAAACTATTGGACATACGCTTCTGCTCCTAATGCTGCTGCTGCTACTTAAACAAAGTGGAATCTTGGAATTGGAGTTTGGCGGAATGAACGGCTAGCTAGCATGGCAGGTGAGTGTTATTATTGTTGCTGTTCTTGTTGTTGTAGTGGTGGTTGTTGGTGTTTAAGGTGCTGGTTGGTATTCTATCCGCTCATGACCATGCGCACGAACTCCTCGTAGTTGATGTTGCCCTGCTGATCCTCCATGTTAGCCAACAGCTGTTCGACCTCCTCATCGGTGAGCTTCTCGCCGAGGGTGGTCAACAGATGACGCAACTCAGCAGATGATATGTAACCGCTGGCATCCTTATCGAAATGACGCAATCCCTCAATGAAATCATCCGCCGTATCGCCGGAGCGCGCCTTCGAAATCGCCTGGTAGATGGGCAGAAAGACCTCGAACGAGATACGCTCATCGGGCTTCAGCTGATGTGTGCACTTCTTCACATCCGACTCGGTGGGATTCTGTCCCAATGCGCGCAAACACTCTCCCACCTGGCCCAGCTGTATCTTGCCATCGCCGCGATTGTCGAACAGATTGAATGCCTCCTGGAACTCTGTAACAATAGAAGAGCAACAAAACAAAATGTGTTTTATATATAGATATATGCCGCATGTTGTATATTGTTTTGCTGCAAACAGAGCCAACCTTCCAGCGTGGTAAATGTGGGTTTCACGTGTGCCGTGTAATAATACATTATTTATTGATTTAATCCACGAATCTGAACCGTTTGCCTGGCTGCACTGCCTGCTACTGAGTTAGTCCATTACTCAGCGCACAACAATCTGTTGCAGCAGCATCAACAGCAACAATTGTTGCCGTCTTTCTTGTTGTATTTTGATACCCTTGCCGAGAGTGAAATAAATATTTTATAAGCGATCGTTCTTGTAAGATTTCTTGACAAAAACAAACTTTTAACTTGAAACATTTTGTGGAAATTGTCAATTTAACATCGGACAACGAAATCAAATGGAGGCCTTTGGAACTATTTTAAAAAAATTAAGTAAGTGGATTAAGTGAAAAGGCAAGGGTACCACATCTTCGCCATTTCAAGCATTAACGCTCAATATTTTGTTGCAACAATGCCAAAAATGGCATTAAAAGCAACAACAGAATTTTGTCCATTTTAGGCAATGCATGAACAGAATCAGAATCAGAGTCGACAATCACGACGCGTTCTCCTCGTTCGTCTGTTCAGGGTTCAGGTAAATCAGTACGTGCAATGCGGTCAGCTGACGTCAACAAGACTCGAATATCTGTGACTTGAAATTATCGCCAAGCGACAAGCAATAGAATCGTTTTTGATTAAGTTATCAAAGAGCAGCAACGAAATACTCAATTCCAGCAAGCGGCAAGTTGCGTAAACATATTCGCCATGCTGCTCGCAGCCACACGAGGGCGCTGGCAGGGGCTGGGGGAAAGGGGTTATTGCCCAGGGCCATGTGGCAAGTTGACCCACAATAAAGCGACCTTAAATGGCAGCTCAGCTGGCTCAGCTGTTGTCCAACATGGATATGGCCAAAAGTCGTTGCCGCTGCTGCCTGCTGTTGCAGCAGTTGCTATTGCAGCAGTCGCCGCTGAGACTGAGCTGGCGACAGTTCGCGACGGTGTCCTGGACAGGGCGGCGGCAGCGACAGTCAGTCAGTTAGTCAGCAATCATCCTTCTTCAAGCTAATCGATTTTGTATGCCATTCCATTTAACCGTTAATCGCTTGCTTTGCGCGTTCGTTCGCCGAGTGTTGAGTGTTGTGTGAGTCATTGACGCGATCGTATGGCTGCTTTCGTCGGCTTTTTTATGTGCGTTTGTGTGTGTGTGAGTGTGTTTATTTTATCAATGATTCATGCGCCGCAAAAGATATTTAACACACACACACACACACTCGCAAAAAGAGACTTGCAAAATGGTGACAACGTATGCACAAATACTTGTGCTGTTTTTTTTTTTGTTGTGCTTTTCGTTTTTTTGCTGTTTTCACTTTGAGTTGGCACTTTGAACTTATGCGCCCATTTCTAAACCAACACCCACTTACGAACACACTCACACACGCACACACACACATTCAGAGACACGCACAAAACACTCATGACACACACTCACCAGCCAACTGATCCTCGGTGTAAGCTGCCTGTAAAAACAAAAACAACAAAATGTATATAGTGCACACAATGCTGCAGATAGCTGCAAAAATAGATTTGTACAACTTACCATGTTGATTTAATGCAAGGAAAACAACACAAAACACGGGGTAAATTGAATGCCAAATGCACTTAATCCAAATTATTCGTTGGCGATGGTAGTGCCAGTGCTGCAGAGAGCAATCGATAACGTTATCGGAAAGTATCGCACTTGCAATATGCAGCACTAGCTGAAACACCTTAACAACACTGGCTGCCACTGATAGTTTCGTTTAAATCAGAAAAAACAAAACAATCCGTCTTATTATTTAAATCGTACATCGGTTTCTAAATGGATTCAATCAATCAATTATTGTATATTTTTACAAGCTACTTAATCCAAACATGTTGACGTTGATATATAAGAATATGATTTTTTTTATTATTAAATCTAATCTGATTTATCAAATAAAACAGTGTAAAAACACAAGTACATTTTTATTCTTAATTAATACATACATATATATATATATAATAATGTGGTTATTTTGTTTGATGTCGCTGGTGGTGTGTTTGTCATTTTAACCTTAAATTTAGGTTTAAATTGTGGTGAAATGTGTGAAAATTATGGATTTTTAGGGCTTGTTTACTGACCAATACATTAGCTAATAAATATATATTTATATGCATAAATATATGCAATTGTTACTTAGAATGTTCCACTTTGCGTCCGCTGCACTATTTAAATGTTTTAAAAGTGCATTTGTTTTAAATTTTTTTTCGTTAAAAAAAAAAAATTAAAAATAATTGATTTTAAAATAAAATTATTCAAGAAATGTGTGTGTGATTTTCTGTGTGTGTGTGTGTGTGTGTTATTTTCAGTGATTGCTACTATGAACGTGCACAGAGCAATAGCAGAGCCAAAACCCCAAAACGAAATTGAACCAACGCTCCTCCGCCTTGCTCTGTGCGAATGAAAAATCTTTCAGTTTGTGCTCTGTTATTGCTCTGTACAAATTCATAGTGGTAGCAATAGCAGAGCAATGTTTATATTGTTCTTGATGCTACGGAGTAGTAAATTGAATCACTGAATATTTAGTAGGAAGCTCTAAGTGTCCGACTTCCACAGTTTTATGGTCTTGTCGTTTTCCAGCGCAGCAGAGGCGATGATGTTTTCAGTGGGATGGCAGGCAGTGCAGAGGACGGTGTCCGTGTGTCCCTGTAACTTTTGTACTACCTCTTTACTTTGTAGATTCCATATGTAGACCATGTTGTCTTCGCTGCCGCTGACGATCCACTGTAATGTGCATACAATCCAAATAAGTAAATAAACTTAAATTGTTTGGTTTGGCTACTCACCTTGCCGCCGGTGACGGAGAAATTTGCAAATATGCAATACTTCTCGTTCTTGTGGCCGGTGTAGGTTTTCAGGCATTTGCCCTTAGAGTAGTCCCAGAGTTTCAGGGTGTTGTCAAGTGTGGCTGCCAGTATGTATTTACCGTTGGGTGAGAATTTGACAAAGCTAACGGGCGGATTGTCATCATCGATCAGCGTCTTCAGGCACTGTCCGCTGGCCGTGTCCCAAATACGGCACAGGCCATCATAGCTGGAGCTAACAATCAGTGAACCATCGCGATTGAAATGCACCGCCGAAACAGGATCCGAGTGAGCGGGTAGCGTCTTCAGGCATTTGCCCGTGCGCACATCCCAAATGCGTACGCTCTCATCAAAGCTGCCCGACACAATCAAATTGGATTGCGGATTGAAATTACAGCAGAAGACATAGTTGCTGTGGCCCTTGAGCGTTTTTAGGCTCTTCCCAGTGCTCAGTTCCCACACTTTGAGCGTCTTATCATCGCTGCCGCTGACCAGCAAACGAGAATCGGACGACCAGGCGACATCACTAATGCCCAGCTTGTGCCCGGATATGGTTTTCTCGAATTTACCATCGTACGCACCCCAGATCTTTATGAGTTTATCCGCAGCTAAAATACAAAGCATAGATAAATAATATATCCAATAGTGATATTGGAGCATTCTGCTAACTCACATGAGCTGGCAAGCCACTCGCCATTGGGACTGAACTTGACCGCGGAGACGGCCTTGGTGTGGCCTGCAAGCGTGAATTTCAGCGTATAATTTGGCTTGACCGACATGGAGCTCTTGTTCGATGTTGTGTTCAACGATGTCGACGATGCAGAGCCCGGCTGCAGCGTATTTGGGCCACTGGGCGCCGTTGGCATCGGTTGCTGCGGCTGCTGATGCACAACGCCAGGATGGCCACTGTGCACGGCTCCAATGGGCACCATGGCTAGCGTGTTCCTTATGCCTCAATTCAACTTTATAACTTAACTCTGCAATAAATAATACACACACACACACTTAGTACGAACCAAATACAATTATCCACAACAACAACAATAGCAGCATCAGCGGTTGCAGCTAAAACCAAAATCTAACCACGCGGTTTTCTTTTTTTTTTGTTTTTTTTTTTTTTTTTTTGGTTATTGACAACCACTTGGCGACCGGTGTGGGAATTGCTCTTGTTTTGTGCTCTGCGCTTAGAGAGTCTGCGCTGCTGTTGCTGTTGCGGCAGCAGCGACTGCTTGCAATTTTTCCACCCTCCGCTTGTGTTATTGTAGCGCGGCGTGCTCTTCTTCTTCTTCGTTGTTAGCCCGGACGGTTTCGTATTGTTATTATTCGTGTAGATTATAAATTACCTAGAGCAGACGTTAGCGCCGGTGGCGTTTGGTAACGGTTATTTTGCTATTGGCGCGGTGGGGAGCTTATTGGTTGTGTTTGTTGCAACAAATGCAATTTGTTTGCTTTCTGCTTGCTCTACTTTTTTTAGCACGTGCTTCTTCTTTCTACTGCAATGCGTGCGTGAGCAAAAACATGGCGCGTACTTGACAGTTGTGATGACAGTTTTCGGCTGTTCATTCACAGTGCTGGGCAGCGGCAGCACCATTTTTAAGCACACCGATGCCTACTGCACATCGCTTACGCAACAAAGCTGTTTGCTATAGCACGCGGGCTTTCAAATTATAGCGCCCCTCAAAATTAAGGAAGTATTTATTACTTAATCAATATGGTTTAATTATTTATATAAAGAATTGATAGCTACATGCGATGCTTATACAGTGGTACTATACCTTATAATAATATGAATAATGTTTAAACAGTATAGCCTCATCTCTTTTATTTTGATTCTGTCAGTGTGACCAAATTTGAAAAGACTTGTTGCGCTCAAATTTAAATGTAAATCAACAAAAATAATTGAAGGAATTTATACAATTTAGTTTGGTAGCCATGACGAAAAGTGCAATGTGTCGATTTAAGTGGTCATTTATGAAGTGAAGTTAAGTGCTGCAATAATGCAATTCTCATTACATTTTGCTGACTATTTGCCAGTTGCAGCATCTGCAAACAAACTTTGCGCAATTACAACGTATTTGTAGTTGTGGAGGAAAAAATATTACCAAAACAATGATCTGCCATTTGGATAATCCAATACACACACAAAAGTTGCATCCCAGCCATTACGTTCGAAAAGGTTATCTGCTTCATTTTGGCGTTTCAAGAAATAATTTTCTAAAAACGGGAAACAAAAATAGGACTGTAATTAAAACAACACGAAAAATGTATGGGTTATTGTGAAAAGTAACGCGGTACAATGGTAAATATTGAGGCATAAATATACAGGCAACATCAGCATCGATCACAGCTTTTAGTTGACTATAAAATTGTTGGACAATAATTAAATATTCAGGAGGAATTCGATGTTGTTATTGCTGTTTTTTATGATTGTCAATTTGAAGACGAAGATAGAAAGGGATGGTCAAAGATATATGAGATATTTACAGAGCAATCAACCATTGCCAAAGCCAATAAGTTGTTGAAAATGAATTTGACTATTTGGATATTTCTTTAGTTGAAGTAATAATAAACCACACTTGAAGGCATTTACGAGTTATGTTTAACAACTGAAATGACTTGGTTTTATGCTTTAAAATGTACAAAAATACCGATATTGGAGTCTAGATAACAACCAAAGAAACATTGTTTGAAAGCCTTCTTCGGTATTCAAAATTGTTCCTTATATCCTTAGGTCGAGTCCAGTCAATTCGACTCCTTATTACTTTAGATATCGTCATTTAAAAATATATTTAATTTAATATAATAAACTTGAAAATAATATAATCCACTTGCTACTAGCAACTGCGACAGATACTGATACTGATGTTGTCTATGTGAAGATATCGCCCTGCCAGCCGATCAGACATTCTAGATTGCCAGACATTTTATAATTACAATTTGAATGGCAAATATTTTCAGCCATGCTTGATGTAGATATGATTATTATTGCTCTCCAAATTATGTACAAAAAAAATACATTCGCACACAAATGAATAAAACGCAATAGGTAAACACTCGCACTAATGTGCGACATCTTGACCTGTAAATGACAACTTTAGACTCCCAGATAGCACAAATATGTTGACGCATGCACCTTTCCTCAAATTAAAAAACAAAACAAATTTGCAATTCTAAATAATATTAAAAATAAATAATATTATTTGTCAACATTGGAGTCACGCAGTTTTAAAGCTCAAATTTGCACATGTCAACCAACAATTAAATAATCATTCTTAATACATTTAAGTTCAAATATTAAAATAGCATTCGAAATTTAAAATGTTTTGCCCTTGGTTCTAAACTACATAAATCTCAATGTGTTTGGTTTGGCATTAAAAATTACAGCCTTTTTCATTTTTTGTGCACTTTTGGGGAATTGCAAAAGTTAATTTTCTCAAGTTTCAAATTGTGTCTGGTGCTATTCGTGTTGGCCAAGGTCAAACAGTTTTCAATAAGAGCCACAGCAATAACATTTTATTTGCTGTCATGTGCGCGGTCTTCTGTACAGTTTGTCTGTTTGTCTTTGTTTTAGGTTTGTGCGTTTCTTTTATGACTGCATTAAATATACGAGTACGCTAAAAATTATGGAAACGTCCCAAAACTAAAACTACAGCTCTCAGGGCTCAAAGTTTATAATTTTACTCATATACCCTTACATTTATATTGTGTTGATCGCCTACCTATTTGAACTTGACTCTTGGCCCTATAAATGGAACTTTGTAGAGGAATCCCATTTGACGAATGCGTGCTGAAACTGAAACAGTCGATTATAATTCGAATTATTTTTCTGGATTAAGCTCAAGTTTACCCAATCTCTACAGAGTTTGACTGCATTTAATCAGAATACAATAACGCCATCATTATTTAATTTGTAACTGCAATAAAATGTTAAAAAAGCTTTGTAAGCAAACAACATAAATATTTCACATTGCTTACAAGGCAACTTGCACATTATTGTAAAAATGTTGTTTTCTGTTTTAATTCGGCATTCTGAAAAGTGTTGCTTTTAACTGTTTGTTATTCTTGTTGCTGTTGTTGTTGTATTTGTCTTTCTGTTTCGCTGTCTGTTTCTATCTCTGTTTCTGGGCTGTACTTGGGCGTTCGTTGCTACTTCTTCTTCCTCTTCTTCGTCTTAGTTTCGACTGTTTTGTTTTAATTCAAGTTGTTGTGTCGCATAGTTAAACTTCCGAATCACGTAAAACCAACGAACAGTTGTGGGCAGTAGGGGGCAGTAGGAGGCAGTAGGTGGACAACAGCGTCGGGCATAGCAAGTGGAGCGCATACGAAAATTGTTTGCCAATGTCGCGTTAAATCGCCGAAAACTACAGAAACAAAGAAATAACGAAATAAAAAGGGAGAGTATATTAGACTTACAGATACTCTGTGCTTATTAATGCAAACAGTGTTCGCTTAAGTTATAGAACTTTTATTAATTTGTATTTTATCAAATATAAATATATATTTTTTTATTGTGTTCCAGAAATAATACAAATTGGAAAATTTGCTTCGTTTCTAAAACTGCACATTTAAATACTGCTGTTACTGCAGTTAAATATTGCTGTACGCAACAAAAGTCGGCGAATGTTTTATCAAGTGCAAAAATCGAAATTTTCACTAAGCCCTTCTAGCTTCCAAGTTCAATAAAGTATTTCAATTTATTGATATGTATCTTTGTATATATCTTTGTTGATGGGGTTTGACGGCCCTGTTTTTGCAGCTTACGCTTAGTGGGTATAGCAAAACGTGCAGAGTTGAAATGCGGACAGAAACATAGTAAAGAAAAGTTGAATTGGGCCGCTGGAAAAAAACACGAAAACGGGCCGGCTACGTGAACGCTTCATAGAACATACCCGCACACACACACACACACACACACACATTCGACCTTCCGGCACATAAAACAATTGCAAATAGGTTATGTAAATAGCACAACGGACCAAAAAAAAAATGTATACAAAAAATTTCGACAAGCGCTGCATGAAAAGCCAAGCCGCTGTACACAATAGCGCTGCGTCAGTTCATTTAAGTCACACACAAATACACACACACCCACTGCATACGTGCATACGTGTGCAGAGAGAGAGAGAGAGTGAGGGAGGGGTGGGGAAGGGGAGGGGGGGAGTAGAGATCTCAAGTCGCATTGGCGAGTGCAATGCCTTAACGCAAATTTACAAGCAGCACAATAGTAGCCCTGTCGCTCCCCCACTCCTCCCGACCGACCCCAGCCAGCCCTCTTTCCACTCCTTCTATTTCTCTCTCATCATACCTCAATTTTCGTAGATAAACTTTGTTGCTGTTAATGTTAATGTTGTTGTTGTTGTATTTTTCATATATTTTTTTTTAATTTTTGCGAACGCTGGCAACGCTAAGAAACGTCAGAAACTTCACACACAACAAATCAGTTGCAGTTGCGAATTAGCGTCGCACAGACGCGTTTTTTATTGCCTCTCGCTCGCAAGCAGTAATTGAAGATTTCATTACCTTTTTGTTCTTGTTGTTAATTTTTGTTGTTGTTACTGCTGTTGTTGTTGTTGTCGTTTGATTGTTTGAATCTAACAGTTCACAAAGAATGGTGCACAAAAAGGATGATGAACAGCTGATGGCTCAGCGTGTGGATGAGTTGCGGGAGTTGCTCAAGTCGCAGCCGCAGCTGCCCCACAATATCTGTATGTCATCGAAGTTGCATAGATAATACGAAATGTTCCAATCATTAAGTGTATATCCAATTTTAACACTAGCCTTAAAACGAGTTGAGATCCAGCCTTAAATTTGAGATCGAAAATGCGCTTATTCCTTGTAAGCTACGATAAAAATATAAAAGTGTTTTTTCGGCTTATTATATAGAATACAGAAAACATCATTTTGACATAGAACAAGAACCAGTTGAAATTTGTGCAAAAAGAACAAACTTAACGCACACGGCTAGAAGTGCACTAAAAAATAACATTTTATTTGGATGCGATTAGGTTTTTAAATGAACTGAGCTGACTAAGAGAATAAAATCTTCTCAGGAAAAGTAAAGTTGAGCTTCAAGCTTAAGTTAAGGTTTACAAATATTGCATAGTATAATTTTAAATAAACTTACATCAATTAGGGAAGTGACGCTTTAATCTAAGCGCTTATTTGGCGAGCTTTTCAGAATTGTCAAGAATAGCTTTAAAACACGTTAATAAATTGTTTACTGCAGTTTGTACTGCGCAAGGTTAGAGGTTTATATAAATACATATATATTTATTTGTTTTAAGCAACTTTAACTAGCGGAACCAGTTGAAAATGGAATTTGAATTCAAAGGTTGTAGAACTAAGTACTTACTGAAAACTAAGCTTAAAAAGATCAAACACAAAGCTATAACGCAGAAAAGGCTTGGAGTCTACAATTCAGGAAAACTTTGTAATTGCTGGTAAATTGAAATTCCAGAAATTGGTTCTGCTTTGCAGTGTTTTAGTGAATGGAAATTCCCACAAACTAAACCCCTGACAGTAGAAATCTAACCACGAATCTAACTGGCCGTAACTCATAATCAGGGAATAATTGCAATGTACGTAAATGTAATTGGCAAAGTTACGCAAGCCTTGTCCAGTCGGAAGTTGGCACTAAGTTGTTTAGACTCATAAACTAAGAGCCAAGAGCAAAGAGCAGTTGTGCAGGCTTGGCTGGGGCACAACGGCCACTTTTGTGGGTCAACTAACTTGAATGTTGAATGTTGCAGCTGTTGCATAACCGTTGCATCGACCACATTAACAACAACTAAATTGCACACTGTTTTCCCTCCATGCCGCAACTGCAACTGCAACGCCAATTTTGGACTGGAACCGCAACTCTTCTGCCACATTGATTAGCGTGCACTTTGTTGCGACGTTTCCTACACACGACGAGGGGTGATGTTGCTGCCTCACAGCGTCTGCTGCAGCTCAACTATGCCATGCGCAACAAGCACCCGCAAATCTTCATCGATCGCGATCCATTCGATGCCAGCTCTCAGCAACTGCTGCAAGTCGCGTGAGTGCACCACACAAGCCACAAGCCACCAGCCACAAGCTAGAGATGAGCGCGTGACGAAACACTGACTTGAGACAACGCTTCACGACACCAAACAATGATCCACGTTGATCAGCAAATGTCTAAACCGAAATTAGAATCGGAAAAATACTTTTGTGTTTGCCTCGGAACCGCAATTCGTTTCGATGTGTTATTTATAATTATATTAGATGTTCTCTGTCATTTTCTACAGTGTAAATTTGAATGCTGCTGTTAATGAATTTTTTTTAATTATTATATTTACATATGGTATGAAATCGCATACATTATATTCTTCTTGGCAACGTGTTGAGTTGTGTCAGGTCGTGTTGGATCATTTGAAACAAGTTTGCGTGTCTCGTCCAAAACAAATGCTTAAAACCTGAACAAGCGAAGCAAACACGAGTCTACTCATCTCTGATGCCGGTCACTCAACCGGTTATATTTCTTGTGGAGTTTTGAGTTTTGTGGCAACATCTAATTAAAGCTATTTGTTGCTGCTGTTGTTGTTGCAGTGATCTGGTGCCGCTGCCCGGCCTGACGCCGGAGAACAACAAGCTGCTCTTTTACCGCCTGATTGACTACGATGCGGACAAGGTAAGCGCGTAAGCAACTCAAGCTGAAGGTAGCCTAATTCTGTTTGTCAATTTGTCAACTTGTCAACTTGCAAAATGCAATTTGCCAATTGGCCAGTTTAACTTTACCGCCGGCATCAAGGTCTTCTTTATGGTCGCCGACTGTCGCTTTGCCACTGAATCAGGTGGCCGTCTATCGGATGGAGAGATACCCATCTTCGATATGGCCGGATATACGCTGCGCCATCTGACAAAGACGGTGCTCAGCTCGCTGCGCGTTTACATGAAGTTCGTGCAGGAGGCGCATCCTGTGCGCCTCAAGGAGATCCATGTGCTCAATTGTCCGTCGTATCTGGATAAGGTGCTGACGGTCGTCAAGCCATTCATTAAGAGCGAGGTCTTCAAGCTGATTCATTTCCATCTACCCGATGCGGATACACCCTACAAGCACTTTCCACGCGCCATGCTGCCCGAGGAGTATGGCGGAGAGGCGGGCAAAATGTCTCAGTTGAAGGAGCATTGGATGCAGCTGCTCCAGCAGCAACGGTAACTTTAAGATAATCTAATAATGTTCGTAAATCTTTTTATTGACATCCGTTGATTTCTACCAGCGAATACCTGAGCGATGCCACCAACTGGCAGTTCAACAAGTGCAAGAAGAGCGGAAGCAGCAGCAGCAGCGGCAGCTCCTCCGATTCGGTGACGCAGAGCCTCAAGACACTGGAAATCGATTAATTGTAATCAAACCAAATTTCCTGTATATATCTACTTATATATATTTGTACATATTTCCCCAACTGGGTTCGGATTTAGTAAATATTTGCTTTGATATTGTAAAACAAACAAAATTCTGCTAAGGGGAAAAGAATGAAAAGATTTAACGAAAGATGGAGAACTATAATTACCCAAGAGCTTTTATAAAGTATAAACAAATTTAATGAGAGATGGAAAACTATAATTATCCAAGAGCATTTATAAAATACAACAGCTCAAATACAGCTCAAACCAAAAACGTGTTTTGATGCAAGCACTCGAACTTCGCTTGATGACCTCACTCATTTGATGGACATCTCAATTCCCGACCAACATTCCCTATAAGAGCTATTTTTTGGTCATCATCGATATCATATCTATGTAAAAGAGTTGTGCCTAATTCGATATGTTTTGTCTTGGGCGGAATGAGAAGCATTCGCAGAATTTTCATCCCTAATGTGCAACATAATCTTTATCAATGCCATCAACATCATCTTCATAATCGGCGACGTTGTTGGGAGCTTGATGCAATTAAGTGGCCAACTAGGAACAGTAAAGCTGATAAAAGCCAGTGGATTTAAGCGAGAAGTCCCAGCACAGATAGGCACCGTTCGTATAAAAGCTTTCATGCACTGCAAGAAAATAAAACCATATAAATAACAAGAGTCAGCTTTAAATTGTCCGTTTTTCCGAATGAAAGCAACTTTTGTATGGAAACTTAAGAGACTTGAACCGTGAGATATTAATCAAATTGTGGTTCTATGTCGACTAGGAGACTAGGAAATCGATGAAATCACAAATTGATAAAAGCATATCTCTCACAATGTTAGAGCTATGGTTAATAAAACTGAAGAACAGATTACTTGGAACATCCTTGTAAGATGGATACAAACACTTCTGCACTGCAAAAATATAGTGAGCCTTAACAGTGGATTATGATGATAAAAACAATATGTAAAAGACCAGGTGAAGACTGCTTTCGAGTTCGCTCCGTTTTCTGCCAGTGCATTCGCCTTCCATCTGCTGTGAGCACATATAATTTGTGTCTGCATTAAACATAAATATATAGAGATAGCATACGTGCATATGCATGTATTGTATTGTGTTGTGGGTTGCATATGGACAGACAGACAGACAGACAGACGGACAGAGAGACAGACAGACAGACAGACAGACAGACAGACATACAGATAGACAGACAGACATACAGATATAAGTGGAGCAGTAGCAAGGTTCGTGGAGCACTTGAAAGCATAATGCGCATATTGACATATCCATTGGTTGGTTTTTCCAGCCACCCTGTGACACCCTGTGTGCGGACCGAGCACTTCAACTGGCGTCAATAGCACATTCATCCACAAAATATAGAGTGAGATCTGACACATTGCAGCTGTGCTCTCGTATTATTGTGTGCTTGTCTGTCTAAGTGTGTGTGTGTGTGTGTAAGTGTGTGTGTGGATGACACATTAAAGTGCAGCTTTAACAAGTAAGAGTGCTGCAGTCGAGTGAGCTCGACTTAGATATACCCTGAACCCAGCTGTTTAGTTCTATACTAGTTTTATTGCCAAATTTCCCTTAAGAATTTTATGGAGAAATGCTTTCACATATTATGGCAGATCCACGTACTGAAAAGTGAAAAAAAAAGCCCAAGTACAAACACAATTTTGCTCCTAAATTTGGTTTTTCATTGGTGTCGGAAATCGATATTCGAGAATCGATTCGAGCGCCATTTATCGACATGGCTGTTAATCCTGGTCAACAACATACACACTTTATGGCATCAGAGATGCTTCCGTTTGTCTGTTACATACATTTGCGCTAAACCATCATACCCTTCTTGGCCATTTTCAATGGGCTTAGGGTACAAAAATGTCATGTGCTCAGCAAACCATCATCCAAAGGCATAACCCAATAAGCGATTCTCTCCTGTCCCGTCTGTAACAGCGAAGCGTGCACATAAACATTTGTGTATATATATATATGGATATATACAATGTATATAGGAAAAGCAACGCTTAACATCGTTTAACGTCATCCATCAGTTGTGAGTTTTACGTGTGGCACTCCCAGTCCAGAGACAGACACAGAGACAGAGACAGAGACTGTCGCAAACTGCACCCTCGCTCAACTGGCTTATTCGTTTATCCAAACGAGACGTGCGCTGCATGCAATTGCATGCCAATCGAATTGTATGGCAACTCTGCTTTACCGTTCTCTCATTTTATGGCTTGGTGTTATTTTTTTTCTGTTTTTTTTTTTTTTTTGGTAATCAACAACTAAACAACATTAACGTGGAACGTCCAGCAATGTCCAGCAACGTCCATGCAACGGCGCATGGGCAGCTCGGGCGACAGTCCAAAAGGGCAAATCGGTCCTGCCTACGACCCTGTCAGTTTGTCCAAGGAGTGCAGCATAGCGCAGAGGGTAAATGTTAATAAGGGTAGTAATTGTTGAATGCAGCGTGTCACTGCTTCTGCTAGGACAAACTTATCGATTTAGTAAGTGTACACAAAAACACTAAAATCAAGATTAAATTATGACAAATATCCAACAAAAAAACCGGCATGAAATCTGCGAACGCAACTTATGCGATTCTACAGCCAAGTGGCTAATATTATGTTAAGATTTTGAGAGTCATCTGCCAAATGTGCTTAAATACAACAGGTGTCAGATGACCCCATAGTATGGCAATCCATCTTGCAGGGGAGTTAATCAGATTCCATAAACAAAAAAAACAAAAAATAAAATCAAATCAAATAAAATGTGGAAAGCATTAGTCGGATGCACGTAGCGCATAACAATGTTATTGGTGCCTGTTGCCACATGCAGCATTACGACAGCAGCAGGCAAATGTGTAACACAATTAAGGCGTACCAAACGCTGTGATGCGATGCGCTGCGATGGGGCAAAGCGTGCAACGATTTTCAGCGTCAGCGCCATGGCAACCATCGAGAATAAATGGATTGGGCAACAGGGCTGAACTGCATTTGTTGTGCTGGGTGTTGAGCCGTTGGGCGGCATTAATTATGCTTATGCCAGTGTAAAATGTAATCGTCAACTGTCCATGCCACGCCCCCAATCAATGGGCAGCACACAACGCCCAAAAATTGTTCAATTTTTGCATTTAGCATTACAATCAAATGCGGTCGGCCTCATTTACATTTGCATGCAGTCGAGCAAGTATTGGATAGCACTTTGACTTGGACTTTGACAGGTACAAACTAACATCCGCTGCAGCAGCAGCAGCAGCAGCAGCAATAGCAGCAGCAGCAATAGCAGCAGCAGCAATAGCAGCAGCAGCAATAGCAGCAGCAGCAATAGCAGCAGCAGCAATAGCAGCAGCAGCAATAGCAGCAGCAGCAACATGAACAAGAACAAGAAGCAGGCAAGCAGGCAACAACGAGCAAAATGTGCAGTTGTCAACAATGGGCACACGCACACACACTCAGCACACACACACCCTAACACATACACACACACACACACGTACAGACAGCCGACAGCTTTGGCGTGTACGCACGCACACAGCGACAGAGAATTGTAGTTGTTGTTTTGAGAGAAGCTTTGTCGGCGTCCGCATTCACTGCTCGCTGCTTGCTGCTAGCTGCTTGCTGCTGGCTGCTCGCTGCTCGGCTTAGTGAGTGGTAAATTGTTCAGTTGGCGTTTGGCAGGCGCCGTGAACGGTTACCTTATAACGGTCCTTATTGTGTTCGCTGTGCATTCGCTTCGAGTGCATGTGGCTCCGATCTAGTTGAGAATCGCTGGTGTTTTTTTTTGACTTTCTGTTGCTGTGTTGCTGTTTTTTTTTTGTTGTTTGTGTATGTGTGAGAAAGTCGCGTTTATTTCAGTTTGCTGAGCGCGCGCGACAAATTAAAAAAAATATATATTTGAATCATTTACATCTTGGATTGGGTTGTTGTTGCCGCTCTCCCCAAAAGCGAGCATGCAACACAGCCCTCAGCTGTTGGGGTATGTGTTTGTTTGCTGTGGTATTTGAGTAGCTACCAAAAAGGGTCTAACTGATTTATGATGAACGTCTGGCAAACACATTTACCAATGTGTGTTTTACTATTGTTATTGTTGCTGTTTGTTGTTTGTTGTCCGTTGCCTTAGTTTTTAGGGAATGCTTGCCATTATGTAAGTCAAATAGTCCCAGGCCCTGTTACCAAGCACTCATTCCGTTAGTGACATCAATAGTGCCGAGCGTGTTTCGCTTTTTACGGTCTTCATTTTCTTTATGTTCCCAATTTCGATTAACTACCAACAATTTCCAACCAAAAAAGAACACTTGCATAAAAAGCTTCGATTACAGTTCGTGGTAGGTTTAATGCAGCTTATGTTATGACCATACAAAAAATGTAACTTTCATTAAAAACCAATTTACTCTTAACCATATCAAAAGCGCCATTCAAGACTTGTGTCAAGATCAGCCACAACTTTTTAAAGCACACTTATTGGCTCATTTGCCGTTTATTTGTAGCTGATACCCAAGTTGCATGCCATCAAAATGAGCATTTCTGAGCAATTTCAGTTTCTGGTAGACCTCAGTTCCGACAACAATTATTATTATAGTTCAGTCACTGAAAAATGTATTACAATTTTAAAAAGTCAACACAAAATTGTAAGCGAGATTTCCTCATTTTAGGGGCAGAAGTAGATGTGACACTAATAGTTTTTGGACACATCTATCAAGATGCTGTGCGCAATCAACAATAGAAGATTCAATTTAAGTACAGACGAACAAGGCAAAGCAAAGCAATTCTCAATATTTCACACATCTGAGAGAGCATTGAGATAGAAAACTTAAAAATCGAACAACTTGCGACTCCAATGACATCATTGTAGTCTGAAGCTTATCAGAAAGTTCCGTGCTTGTTTTTGTTTTTGTTTCGTTTTTCTTTTTTAACAGCTTCAGATGTTGTCATTGTCAGTAGTTGCTACTAACCATCCAAGTATGTTTCTCGCTCCTCGCTCCTCGTTGCTCGTTGCTCGTTGCTAGTGGCTCGTTGCTGTTTCCTTTTAGCAAATGAGGCGCAGGCAACATCAACTGCAGTGAATAACCCCAATGTTTGTGTGTGTGTGTGTGTGTGTTCCATTACTTAACACCTACAAGCTGCCATTTGTCTGCACGCTATTACACGATTACAGCAACAACAACTGACGGCTTGAACTACCCCCAAAAGACGTTGACCAGGTCAACGGTGCGAACATTTGGGTTTGAGTCCCCGGTTTGAGTATTAGTCATGGCTCACTGTTTGCCTTTTGTTATTGCATGCTAATTTCATTCAATTCCTATTAGCTGTCCACTTCTCCCTCTCTCTCCCCCTCCTTCTCTCTCTCTCTCTCTGTCTCTGTCTCTCTCTAGCCAGCTGCCTGAAAGTATGCAGTAAAATGTGTAATCGCATTTAACATTACTATCAAGCCCAGGCCCAAGTCCAGTCGGAGGCACAGAAAGCGAATGGAACGAAAGTATAGCCAAAGAGTGTAGAGCAATGAGAATGGCCAGTGTTACAGTTAGCAGCCTCATGTACAGTTACAGTTAGCATCGTACCATGTGCCACTTGGCTGGCACAGACAAACGCCAACAATGACAACCATCAACAACAACCGACAACCAACAACAAAGAAGAACCAGCTAAACACCAACAGTGCGCCAGACGAGACGAGAGTGTGCTCGACTTTTAGATACCCTGCACTCAGCTAGAATATATACACAAATACAACTTCTCTCTCTCTCTCTCTCTGTTTCTCTCTCTGTTTGAGTTGCGTTGTCAGTTCGAACTGACTTTGTTCCTTAGAATCCAAGCCTATTTTTACTTATCCTTATCATGTTTTCAAATGGTCGCTGCTGCAGTTTCACTACATGTTTCTTGATTGTTGAACATATATGGACTTCCATTAATCGTTGCAGGGTATAAGAAACGAGCAGCAAGCAGCAAGGCAAAAACTGAGCACCTGCACCCGCAAGTTGGCCTAAATTGGCAGGCCACCGACTCTGTTGCAAAGTACAACACATAATGAAAACAGCACACACACACACACATACACACACACAGACACACGCAGAGAGAGAGAGACGTTTATGTAAACTGATTTAGTGGGCTGCAAGCAGTTCTCGCTTATCAAAAGCTGGCGATCAAAAGCAACGCCAACAGTTTTTATTCCATTCTGTTTTCTCGTTGCCTTTCTTCGTTTCTGGCTCGCCACATAGCGTGCAGCACACACTCTCACTCCCACTCCCCCTCCCAGCACTCAGTTGCCATTACCCATCATCCACCACTTCCCCCCAGCCTTCTGTGATTTCGACAATGAACACAAAATGTTGCTCTTCATGCGTACATATTTCCCATATTTGTTGCGAGCATGGAACTGTCGTCGGCTGCTGCGGAATGAATCCGTTTATCTTTGAAAGAGTTGCACAGTTGACACAACTTTAAATCACTTTTTTGTTTTTGGGCCAAGAATAGAGTGGTATTTGATCATAGTTTGTACCATAAGCATAAGCAGTTAATTCAATATAAACTGAGTTATGACTGTGTTTTGTGCCACTTTCAATTCCAGCAATAAACTCCCCGAATCGATCAGAAATGTATCGAACAAAGCGCGTTAAACTTCACATAATTTGCTAAAACAGTCTACAACTAATATCAACATATTTATGGGAACTAATAATGCCAGTTTTGATACAGAATTGTTCCATAGTGCCACAGAGGTTGTTCACTAAAGTTCACCAAGTTGGGTTAGCTAACAAACAAATAATCACAACATTTTTAGTATAATGCATTTTTGCATATGCGCTTCCGTTTCCGCTTCCGCTGGGCCATTTAACAAGCTGATATTGAAGGGAAGAAAGGTCAGCCCTCAGTTTTGCCTTCGCCTTGGACTTTCGCTCTCCGCCCCCTTCTCGTTCCCCCATTCTCCTGCTGACCAACACATTTGTAGCTTCTACGAGCCACTATTAATATTCTGCCGTTTGTTTCTTATTGTTTTTCTTTTGCTTTGTTTTTACTTTTTTTGGTTTTTGGGAGCTGGAGAAGTTGGTGGTTTTGTGAATGCCAATTTGACGATGGGAGCTCGTTTTCAGAGGGTTAAAGCGAGCTTAAGGGGATCGAGTCGTTTTTTTTTTGTTTTTTGTTTTTTTTTTTTATACTTTGGCCAGAGCACAATTTATGAGGTCAATGAAATTGTTGCCTGTCGCGCAACTCTCACCACTTGCCTCAAAAGTAAAAGCAATTGGGCACAGCGACGACAGCGGCGACGTCGCATAATAAACCGCGCTACCACCAACAACCCCCCCCCCCCACCCCCAACCCCCGCACACCCCGCAAGTCGACAGGCCCTTCCACCCCCGTTGCCTTGCCGCTCTGCACGTATTGCCAATGTCATTGGGGCCAATGTTGTAAAAGGTTTTTTTGTGTGTGTGTTTTTTTTTTGGCGGATAGTTTCGGCGCACTAGAAAGTTATGTGCGGGAGGGGGAGTGGTTAGAAAAGGAGAAGCCGGAGCCGGAGCTGGGGTCGCCCACTCTAAGCTGCTTTGTGCTGATGATGACTTGGCAGAACCCCCCGAATTGTTGCCCTGCTTACTGCCTGTCAACTTGCTATCGATTTTCAATGAATGTCGCCAAAGTTGTGGCTTGCGGGCAGCTAGGATCACACAGTGGCCTGTGGATGCTGCGCTCGTCCAGCATATTTAAAAGCGGTTAGCTGGTTAAGTGATTTGGGTGGTTTAAATCATCTGTCATCGCGTTAAGCAACTTCTACGATAAGCTGCTGCCGCCGCACCGAAGCCTCAATATGAAAACTATAGCAAAATGTTCGGACGGTTTTTCGGGTATTCATTATTTCATTATATTTAGCTCTATTAACCTGACTTTGATGTGGGTAAATGATATGGGCTTGGCAGTTAGACTACTCACAAGTGCATGGACTCAAATGTGGTATACCCATGAGGACACTCGCAGCACTCACCAGCAAGGCAAATGCCAAATGTTATGGCAATCTATAAACAACTTGTTGCGCTTATTCATTCATTCATTATGCATGGATGAGAATAACCATACATAAATTCTGGCCAAGAACGAAACAAATGAATGCAACCACGGATTACCAAATAGTTTAGCTGCTATGGTAGCAATTGGTACATTTTGCAAATGAATAATTCCATTTAGATGTGAGCGGGTCGACTTTGATCTGTAATAATATTTGATCTTTTAGATGAAAATTAAAAGTTTCTGAAGGTTCATGGTAAGTACGTATTATATACTCATGACTGCATTTATGAGTGCATTTACGAGTGCATTTATGAGTATATGAGATGAGCTTGCCAAAGAACCTTAAAAACCCCATGAGGCCACTCATCGGTGTATTCATGCACATTTTTATATTTCAATAAACGCCCGAGCGGCGGCAGCTCTATGTAAATTTAGACTGTCACTTGGAGGCACGAAACACACAGACACACACACACACGCACACACATAGATATGTAAACTAAATCTGCGTGTGGCAACTGTTGCAAAGCTAAGCAGTTTATCGCTGAACTACATCAATATTGGCGTTTGCGTGTGTGTGTGTGTGTGTGTGTGTGCTTGTGTGTGTGTGTGTGTATGTCTGTGTGATTATTTTCTATGCTACGCTAAATGGCAGAGGCAGCTGCTGTGACGCACTACATTGACGGAGCTTGACTAAATTGCCAACAAAACAATGCCAAACACCTCTAAAAATATAATTCCAGCAACATACACACGCATTATATATATATATATAGATATATATATATATATATATATATATGAAGTCAAGGTTAGTTCTGCGATATTTTGTTCTCGATTCAATATTGGAAATCAAAGCCGTTTAACCGAATGTCAATCAATGCCCGGTAATTGGCAGGGGGCATGTGCACATATCTAATTTGTGATATTTTCAGATAGGCAAACAAGCAAACAACGATTCCTCAGCGGATGGCTTGTTATACGCGTGGATCGCATTAATGTTTGCGTATGTAGAATTATGAGCTTTTGACACACACGAAATGAATATTGAATACATAAATATTGATACACATATTCTACAAATACATATACAATATGCACAATGTGCATGTGAATCTGAAGCATTCGCCAGATTGCCCCAAAAAGTAGGCAATCAATTCGATGCAGGCGAGCTTCCACAAATTGCCAGCGGGAAGAGCTTTTACTCATATTGAAGTAGTCCACCATCCACAAACTGTAAATTACAATTTTGTGAAACAAAAAGGTTCGTTTCACTCTATTCCCAAGAGCAAAATGGAGCATATTTGTTTCGTATTAGGTAATAAAATTGTTTGTCTCAGCAGTTGTTGCTTCAAAAGTGAGATCACCCAGAAAGTCTAACTGTTATTTTTAATGCATTCTGAACAGAATTCAATTATTGGTAAATTACAATCCCACAGAAACTCAAAGTTTTCTGCTTTCCCGGGTTATGTGAAACATTGCATAAAGAATGTTCAGCTCGAAAGATCAAATGCGACATATTTATTGTACTTCTTTTTTTTTTGGGCTACTAAAACTCAGCACTTTCACAGAAATAGTTGAAAATGTATCAGAACTTGAATCAATAAGTCTTTTAAGCAGAAGCAGTGTATTCTGCAGTCGACAGCTGACGAGAGCAAAGATCTCACTGGTTTTCCCGGATTTATTGCACTCAACTAAAATTATGAAATATATATGCATATATATAAATATATATGTGTGTGTGTGTGTGTGTGTGTTTGTGCTTTTATAGATTTTTTACTAACCGCAGCTTTCTCTGCAAAGCAAAACTGTCAACTTTGACAAAACAATGTCAGTTTTTGGCACTGTTTTCGCTTTAATCTGGGAGCGAGGAGGCGATGAAGTCATGTTTTAAAGCTGCAAGAGGCCAATACTTTGTACAAGTCACTCAAACGAAAATTCGCCTGGAGTTCGACATTGTAATTAAATAAATAAACTTGCACAAAATGTCAGTCAATCGAAAATTTTAATGAGATGCCGAAAGCCATTTACCAAAGCCAAATAATATAAAAAAAAAAACAAATGGAAAATGTTCACCACAAAGAAACAAGGAAACCTCAAAATCCTCGTTTGCACCTGCCACGCCTTTTTCAATATGCATATATAGATTAAATTTGTTGGTATCTGGAGTCAATGTTGGCCAGATTTGATTGCTTCAAATTATTGCTGAGCTTTTGTATTAAACGTTTTTGTTAACTGGTTTCAAATACTAAATCATTTATAGCATGATTGAACAATTTGTTTACTTTGTCTTCCTGTAAATTCAATTGAAAAATTGTCCACAACCAGGCAATTTCTGAGAAAGGACCATGTGAACGCCAATCATTTTGTATTAGCTCATAATAAGCCCACATAAATATTTAATTTGCAAAGGCTTCCCTCAGCTAAGCTCGAATAAAAAAGATTGCGAATTTCATTACTCATTTCTGGATTTCCGAAAGGATTTTATTCTTTCGACTTTTTAGAAAAAAACATATTTTAAAAATTTAACATACTTTTCATAAATTAAAAAGCAAGACGAATTTGTAGAATTAGCAAGCCATTCTACATTTAGCAGTTATTGCTAAAAAAATAGAATGACTTTTTTCAGGCTGATTTTCTAAAATGCAGATCGCTTTTTTTCTGAGTGTTCCTGCAAATAAAACACTTAAATTGACATATGAACAACTATAAAGAATTGCAATTTTCAAACAAAAAATTAAAATTATTTAATTTTGTGTAAACATATGTTTGTATATATAATGAATTTCATTGTGCAGGGTATATCGTAGTCGAGCATTCTGTCGGATAGCAACCAATTGTTGTTGTTATAGTTATTGTTGCCTGCGGCAATTATGGGAAGGCAAAAAAAGGAAGTGTGCCAATAGCCGTCTAATGTGTTTCCCAAACTCTCCTCTCTCTCTCTCTCTCTCTCTCTCTCTCTCTCTCTCTCTCTCGCACTCACACTGTTTCCCTCCGTCTCCTCCCCAGTTGAAGACTACGCCTGCAGGACGACGTGGAACTTCATGTCCACATACATGTATGCATGTGTGTGTGTGTGTGTGTGTGTGTGTGTGTGTGTGTGTGAGCCCTAGTTGTGCACGCTGAGAACCGGGATGGATGCGCGACGACAGAAGCGACTTGGCCCAGCGCCAATTGCATCGTTCGAAAAGTCATTTGAGGACAATACCACAGCGACAACAACAACAGCAACAACAGCAACAGCAACACCAGCAACAACAACAAATGCGACTGCAACCCAGCAACAACAGTCGCAGCACCAGCAGCAGCAGCCCCGACTAGTGGTAAGTCATATTTATACATATATATCGCAAATTTGAACACACACACATATATAATTGCATATGTATGTACGCATATACATAATTTTAGTATATATAAATCAATATGTGTATCAATTATTTATGATTGGGAATTGGGGAAATTAATGGACAACATGTAATCAATTTAAGCATCGAATGATCCAAAGCTGCAAGCAAAACGCAAGCTTTACAGCTGATTGTGGCCAATTGTGGAGCGTTGAGGGGGTGCCGGGCTGCAGTGCTGGTGGTTAGGCGCAGCGAGCCGGGTGAATGCTCTGGGCTCTGGGTGAATGCCAAAAATATGCAAATGACCACTTGAAAGGCAGGCGAATAAAACGCTATTGGCCAATAAACAAAGACGAAGCCTAAGCGATGCCCCCAAATATTATAAAAATTATAACAACAACAACAACAATAGCAGTAGATGCAGCAGCCAACGAAAGCAGCAACAATAACAAGGACTCTCAAACTGTATGCGGGCAGTGGGCGGGGCACAGCTGAGCAGGCACACTTTCAAAAATATTTTGACACGCGTCAAATCAAATGTAAAGTGGAAGTGCTCCAAATAATGTCATTTAACAATGGACAAAGATTGACGTATATATACATATATATATAAATGTGTGTGTGTGTTAGTGTGAGAGGCGAAAAAATACTGCCAAAATTTGAAACTTCCAAAAGCATGGACAGATGGGGAGTAAGTAGCAGAGCACGAGAGGCAGAGACAGAGAGAGAGAGAGAGAAAGCAAAGAGAGCTTGATACAGTGCTCATCAAATACTTAGAAACGGCATAATATGTACCGTAAATATTCAAATATCAAAACACAATAAAATATTGCGAAGACCTATTTTTTGCATGGGACAAGCTTTAAACGTTTGACTGCTGCTGTTTTGATAATTGCATGACATCAGTTCTAGGCCATTATAAAATGCGGTCAAAATTCAAAAATGCAAGAAAATCTATTTAAAATACATACAATTTTGAAAAGCACAGTTCGCCGTGCCTTTATTAATGTGTGTAGCGCTGTGGCAAAAGCTTAGCCAGTTGAGCGTGCAGCGACATTTAGTGGAGCTTTTGTGTTAAGCGCCTGCTGTTAAGCTTTTAGCAGAAAAATCAGCAGCACTAACGGCAGCTTTCTTCGAATCCGGTCACCCTCTGCTGCGAAAGACGGCAGCAGACGCCAGCAGACGCCAGCAGCCGCACATAGCAAACTTTTCGGCAGTCGACGCAGCCAGTACGACGCTGGCGCTGTGTGCGTGCAGTCTATCGGTAACGTAACGTAACGTAACGTAACAAATGAAATAAATGCCGATAGAGTGAGTCGGAGAGAGAGAGAGAGAGAGGCTGGCTGAGCGAGAACGCGAGCTTGGAGTTTGGAGTGTGGAGCGTGAAGCGTGAACCGCGCTGAGCGGGCGACCTGCGAAAGAAGCAAACCAAAAGCCAAGGGAAGCGAACCCAACCAGCGAACGAACAAACGCACGCGGCTGCCAACGACCAAAAGTGAACCAACAAAAATTTGTAGTTGACTTTGCGCTTCCCTTGCGCCTCTTCGCAGCGTAGCTTTTTTTTTCTTTTTTTTTGTTGTTTGATTGCTTGTTTTTTTTTTCGGTGGAACGCTAAGTAAAGAAAAATTAATGAAAAATTAATAAGGACAAGTTGGGGCAGCGAGCAGGGAGCAGCGATAAAAATACAAAAATATACAAACAAACCAAATCCATTTACAGACTGGGCCAGAGAGCAATAGCATCAAGTTTTGGCACACGGTGAGTAGATGCCATGTGTATGTATTGGTGTCTGCATGTGGGTGTGTGTGTGTGTGTGTGTGCGAGTGTCTGTGTGTGTGTGTTGGGGACACAACATTAACAATAAACAGAAACAGCAGCACGCTGCGAATGCCTCTCAGCACACTATATATATATATATATACACATATATTTATATATATATATATATATATATACACATGCAAAGCTGTATATTATATATTTATATAGATATTTAAATATTTATATATGTGTGAGGCTGTTGCTGCTGCTGCTGCTGCTGCTGCTTCCCTTATTACAAATTTGCATAATAATTAATATCATAAGGCATTTGACAATGCGCAGCTTCCAACAGCAAAAAGTATGCATGAAAAATAAAACAATTCGTTGCCCTTTCGACTGGCCCCATTTTGTGTGCCTCCTTGCCTCTTGGCTGCGTCTCTGCTTTTCCTTTTTTTATTCTTTTTATACTTTTTTATTTTGCTCCTTTTCTGTACACCACAAAATATTATAAAAATAAAGGCGAACCACAACAATTCGAAGAATTCCGTTACCAAGCCGGCTCTTGTTTATCCAAATTAATTACAATTTTTATGTATGCGCCACGGCGTGCGGCGGCATTTAATAAGAGAGTGAGCTAGACGCTGGCAGACAGAGAAAGAGAGAGAGAGAGAGAGAAAGGGAGAGCTAGAGCGAGAGCGAGAGAGGGAGAGTTAATGTGCGAGTGTGTGCGAGTGTGTGTGTGTGTGTGAATGAGAGCGAGCTGAAGCACGTGAAAAAACATAGCATAGTTTTCAGCATCAGCTTTAAATTAATGCGGTTTACTTGCATATACTTGTATACTTATATATATATACTGAATATATAGCATAGTTTCATATCTATATATATATATACACATATATATATATATATATATATGTTCCAGGGCTTGCCCCTTCTAGAATATAGCAGCGTGCCAGATTTGTTGCCATTCTTTTTTATTTGTCTTAAAATCATAATTATAATCGGAGGTGCTCCAATTTGCGACAGCGTAAAAATTCCACATCCATTTTCAAAGCGGACGCTTTGTTCCCCCATTTGTGGCATTAAGCTTTGTTTTGGTAAGTCTGCATGAATGTGCTTATTTCGCAGCACAACAATGTATAAATAATTAAATATAAATTAAAGTGGAAATTTCAATTCATTTTATATAAAAATACAATCGAATAGGAAGAGCATTACATACCCTAATAGACCTTAAAGTTATTCTGCTGGCATCTACATTTTAGTTCCGACTTTGAAGGACGTGTTAAACCATTTTTTATATCTAGTTGAATTTGATTTTTTTTATTCGGTTTATTTCGTTTTCCGTCTTAAAAGATTTGCGTTGCTTAAACTGAAGTACATCAAATGTAAACTTAACTAAAGCTCCACTTTGCAATCTCTTTAATCTCCTAATCTTTCGCTTAATAATTAATAATTAGGCACGGGTTGTTTTTTAAAAAGTTTTTCTTCATACATTGGCTATGGAGAGTTAAATAGCACAATACATAAAAAAAAAGTTACTTGTATAATTCTCAAAAATGTCCAACAACTTTTCATGCCAGTTTTAACTGGCGGAACCCCTATGCGTTCCGACTTGTCTACTCATTTTTATATAATCATCTGTTTTATAATATATAAAATTATATATATAATTATATGTTAAATTATATATAAAACTTCTGCTATGTTATTGATGTGCTTAAAAAAAACACAAGCTCCTATCTCGTGTCACGAAAGTACACGCGCTGAACTTAGTCTTACCATCACAGACAACGAACTCGGGCTTTTCACGTGAACATCTCTCTCAGACCTCAAGCGCAGTTCTTAGTTCTGAAACGCCATGTGTCAATCAGCTTGTGCGTGTGTGCATGTGTGTGTGTGTGTGTGTGTGTGTATGTGTGTGTGTATGTGTGTGTGTGTATGCGTGCGTAAGAACTTCTCCTTGAGCACATTTGATGCGCTTGCATTGCATTTGAGAATTTGAGCATTTTAGGTGGGTGGCGTGGAACGTGTCTCTGTCTGTTGCTCCACTAAACTATTACGTGAATGCGCAGCTCAGCTATTCAGGCCGTATAAAGGAGAGGGCTGCCGTGGTGGGGGTGGGTGTTGGTGTGGTTGTTGTTATTCTGGTACGCTTGTCTTAAGTTTAAATTGGATAATTGCATTGGCATTGCGTTTAGCAGTTTGAGGGCTGGGTGAGACGATACTTGAAGCTTGCTAATGGATAGCCCCCAAACTTTTGGACTTGGCGACAAGGTCACG
Source organism: Drosophila picticornis (assembly GCA_035043845.1). Taxonomy (NCBI): domain Eukaryota; kingdom Metazoa; phylum Arthropoda; class Insecta; order Diptera; family Drosophilidae; genus Drosophila; species Drosophila picticornis. The sequence continues at coordinate 12,698,792 of JAWNMR010000492.1, read as the reverse complement.
TTGTGGCGCTGTGGCGCTGTGGCACTGCTCCTTGAACTATAAAAGCTTACGTTCTGCATATAATTAGAGTGGTTAGTTATATAAGGTGCACGGTACGCAAATGAATTAAGCACACAGATTAGAGGCTCTTAAATTAAATGGACAAATGCCTGGTTAGTTTGCAAATAAAGTGCATTTTTATTGAAGGTTGGCGAAGAGAGCAGAAAACCACACAAATTGAATTTAAGCCGGAAAGTTAAGCAACACAAAGAGAAACATAAAGAAAGATAGAGAGAGAGATAGAGAGAGAGAGACAGAGACGCAGCAGTCAACTAAAACTTTTGTTTTAGCCCAGACTCGACTTGACTTGCAGATTGCATGCTGCTCTTTTGCCACTGCGCCATGGCTTTTGTGCTCTGTTTCGACATTGTTTTCTTTTTACTCTGACACTGAAGATGGAAGGGTATATTGGCTCTCTGTCCGCATAACCGTATTTAATTTGTTTAATATACTCAGTGTCAGTACAAAGTGTTTACACTTTTGTGTTACGTCCACAGATGGCTACGAAATCGATAAAATCGATAGCAGCACATCGGTAAATCCGCGAATATCTCTCACAATTTTAGGGCTGCATTCACCAAATTTAAAGTGTATCTTAGCGATAGCTCCGAGAACTAAACTGAATGGCCGTTTCCACTCCGACTCTGATGGTGTACCGCGATAAAACCATATATCTGACACAATTGGGAAGCTAGAGTCACCAGATTTCAATTAGGAACATTACTAGTAACACCCTCAAAAAGTAAGCCTGTATATGTCCCGCAGCTTACGAGCTGAACTACTAAAAAGATTGGTACACAACATTTGGGAACTGGCCCACCCTCTTCCTTGCCACCTGTTATCAGCTGGCATTGCATGGATATCAATGTATCAAAGTATTTCACAGTCAACTGCTATTTGTTATTCTTGTTTTATGTGGACTTAATTATGATTTTAATATTTTTTTGTTCTTGATTTATATTCGGAGTTAGTTTATTTAACATTTGATGACTGCTCGATTGGCATACACGGAGCAGCCACAAGATACAGATCACAAAGCATCTCGCAGTCGTTGACACTCATCACTCGCATTTTCTGTTCGATAGAAATTGTCGCAATCCACTCACAGTCCCAAAGCTAACAAAGGAAATTTAATTAAAAGCCAGTGTCATTTGAGCGCCAGGTAGTCCAGTTTGCATGCTAACAATGTCTCAACGATAAAAAAAAAGTGAGGGCATAATGTGGGTGAAGCAATTAAAAACTGGGAACTGTGGAACCAGTGTAAGCGAATGATATTCATTAAAATCTCATGCTATGAATGACATAAAGGAATTAATGTTCATTGCGATTGGGCTCTGGGCTTTGGGGGACAGCAGCATTGCGGGGGGTGTATTATACCCTGCTGCTCTTATTACAATGCAGGCAAACACACACACACACACACACACACACACACACACACACACACACACACACACACACACACACACACACACACACACACACACACACACACACACACACACACACACACACACACACACACACACACACACACACACACACACACACACACACACACACACACACACACACACACACACACACACACACACACACACACACACACACACACACACACACACACACACACACACACACACACACACACACACACACACACACACACACACACACACACACACACACACACACACACACACACACACACACACACACACACACACACACACACACACACACACACACACACACACCCACACACACACTTGTGTCGCACAAATGGTGCCAGGACCTTTGATTTCAATTTGCGAAATGCAAGTGAAAAGTGCACATTGGCATGTGTGTGTGTCTGTGTGTGCGTGTGTGTGTATCTATGTGCGTTTATTATGATTTAAATGGAAGGTTGTGAATCAAGTTGCCATTGATCCCATTGCAGATGATGGAACAAACGCTGCGCAAACAGACAACGACACCTCGCAATCCCAATTCCAATACCAATACTAATCCTAATGCCAGCGAAGCGCCAAGCATATCGGGTGCACTCCCCAACAATTCCAATTCCAATTCTAAATCCGGAACTAGCACTGGCACTGGCACTGGTAACAGGAACACGAGCTACTCCTCATCCTCATCCTCCACATCCACCGCCTCGTCAGCCACCTGCTCCGCGAATGTATCCAGCATCGTTGCCAAGCAACGTCCGCCGCCGCTTAAAACGGCAACGACAACAGTAACAACGACACTGGTCAGCAGCAATGAGGGTGGCCAGCCATTGCCGAATGCAACAGCCACGGGTGGTGTTGCTGGCGGCGGCAACTATCGCGGTGCTGCCACATTAACAACACCATCAACGCCACGCATCGAGCTTAGCCGCGCATCCAGCTCATCGCACCACGAGGAGGACAGTCGCGAGAGCAGTCCCGAGAACGTTTTCGAGCAGGTAAGGCGACTTAGTTGCTCCTTCTAATCGATGTCCGGCTTAGTGGCTAGTAGCTTGGTTTTTAGAGCAGCGACACTGCCTTTCAAACACCCAGCCACAACAACAACAGCAACCACAGCAACAACAGCCAAAACAACAACAACAACAACCAGAACAATGACAAAAGCAACAATAATATTACAATTAACTTTGGCCTGCCAATGTTTTTTACGCCCTTGCAGCCGAATATTAATCAAAGCCAGCTTAGAATTGCGCTTACCATGTGAATAATCAAGTTCTGTTTGCAATAGCACAGCTAAGGAATATTTCATCGATATCATATTTGATATTGTAGTCTGATGGAGATCAAATTCAAATTCAAATTCATTCTGTTTTTATTTTGTTTAAATCAAACTTTTAACGTAAAGCTGGTCTCAAGTATGAGTCATTAAACTACCTAAAATACCTAAAAACTTTAATCACAAATTCTAGTTGCAATGAAACCTATAAAATAAAGCTGTCCGATCCGAATTGAAATTGAGTACACAACAGATATCGTCATATTAGCTATAATATAATAATTTTGATAAGAAAATTGTTATTCATTTATTGAATGTCAATGAAATTAAAAATTAAATTTAAATTTAACAAAATGTTATTAGAAATATTTAAAAGACTCTCTGATGTTCCTAGTAAGCTGCAAGGGTACAAAGAAGAAGAAGAACTAGTACAACCACAACAGCAAAATCTCGAACACCGCACGACCATCGACGTTGACGTTGACGTCGCCGTCGCAGTTGCAGTCGACGTCGCATTTAATGAATCATTTTGTGCTAATTATTTGTACTTTGCTCTTGTTTTTTTCATTTCTTTCTAACTCTCTTTTTCTGCGTAACTCTCTCCCTCTCTCTCTCTCTCTTTCTTTCTCACTCTCTCTCTTTCTCTCTGTCTGTCTATTTCCTGTATGTGTCGCACACACCGAACTTTACAACACACACACACACACACACATGCACACGCACACCTCAATCACCACCGATCCCAATACCAATACCAATCCCAATACCAATACCAATCCCAATCCGGATACCAATCCAACCAATCCTCCCATGCAATGCACAAAAATTGGCTGTTGATTTGTTGATTTCATTTTCCATTTGTGTTCATCTCCCTGTGGTCTGTGTTCTATTCTCTGTGCTCTGTGCCATCACCAACACATCCATTGCTTCTCTGGCAACCGCATGCTTCCCCCCTCCCCTTAAACTTAACTTGCTAAAAATGTCTATGGAATTCTATGTGTGTGTGTGTGTGTGGTGTGTGTATTGGGTGGTCAATGTGTTTAACTAATGCTATGAAGGTCGGCACTGGCACCCTACAGGAAACCATTGGTCTCGGTTTTCGCGAGGAGGGCGCCTTGGAGTTGCGCAGCTCAACAGAAGAACTCTACTTTATGGATCCAGAGCAGAAGAAAGAGGAGCAGGAGCGCCAGCAGTTGCAACAGCAGCAGCAGCAGCAACAACCACAACAACAGGTGAGTGTGGTTGGGGATGGACTGCAGTGCCAAGAGGGATGGCTCCCATAAAGAATGGATTATTTTGCTAGCTTTAATTGAAGGCCATAAGACTAGATCGTAATACCCCAAGAATTTAATTATATTATTCACTTCTTCACATCTGGCTTAGCAAACTCAAATATTTAGTCGCCTAGTCTCCAGCTAATATAAGATTAAAGGGACTGTTGACTGATACTGATATTAAATACTCTTCTGATAATAAGACAAAAGTGAGTCAGAAGGCAAAAGTGGTATTTAATTTGCCATGCTTAAATTACAATTTCAATATTGTAAAAATACATATAATAAGATCAGGGCATAGTTGTTTCTGAACAAGGGTTTCTCCCCAATGACCGTGAAGCCATAATTAAATTGTTGCCTCATCCACTTACTTAAATTCCTATTGCATAAAACCCGCAAGTTGTGGTTGTGCCACAGACAACAACAAGAATAATAAAAATAGTTTATGTAGTTGCCAAGGACACAATCAGCTAAAAACAGAAGAGCGAAAAAGGGGGCGAGTTTGAAAATTGACAGAACGGAAATTAAAATACTTAACATGGCATTGAAGTGCCCAAAGAGAACTCAACAGCAGCAGCACGAGCCAAATGAATTAAAATCAACAACAAAGTTAAATTAAAATTGATGCAGGGCGCACTAAAAAATGCAGTTCCACTTCCACTGGCAGTGACAGCATAAAGCGGATGTCGCAAAGTCAAAAAAAACGCCAACCCCGCCGCCCGGTCCCAATCCCAGGCGAGTGGGTGGCAACTGGCTGACGACTTTTGGTTTGTTTTGCGTTTACCTGAAAAAAACAACTGGCGACTGCACCTGACGCAATTGCTGTGCAAACAAGGCAAGCATACTTTGCAGCTATCAGTTGACAAATGCAGCAAAGATATTTACAAATAGCAGCAGTAGCCGTGGCAGTCGCAGTAATAGCTGCAATATTATTACTCAACAGAGCATGCACGACTAACAAATGCCCTATTTTATTAACTAGCGTTGTCAAAATAAGGCAAAAGTACAACTGAAAGCTGATCCGAAGAGCAAAATTGGAACACAACAACGTTGTTTAAGTATCGAATTAAGACCGCTGCCGAACTGCTTATTGACTCGGCAGGTTTATTGGAAACTCCTTAATTATTATTTAATAGCTATACACAATTATTCTTATCCTATTCGGGATATTATCTAGGTACATATTTACTGCTGCAAATGTGTCTAGACTCATTATCCTATCAGTTCGGAGAACGGTCACGACTGGTGCCTCGTCTGTGTCTGTTCACGTTTTTACATAGCTTCTCTCATGGTTAACTTACTATTGGAAGATTGAACATGCCCCTTAACCATAAATGACTCAACTCAATCATGCATTGCTAAATTTTTTCTCAGATTGGCAACTGATAAACTGAGTTAAAAGACCCTTAACGAGTTAGTCCTGTTTATCTGTTTATATTGTTCAAATGTTTTTCATGAATGAATAAAATATAATACAAATATAGAAAAGTATAGAAAAATAAATTTATTTATGCTCAGCGCTGCAAAATGTGTTCTAAAAAGAAATCTACTCGCAAATTAAGTTCAAATGGCTGCATTTAAAATTCAATGGAGTCAAGAATAAGCAAACTTGATTTTAAAAAAACACTTTCTGTTCTGCTCGCTTTTGATATGCCATATATTTCTAGCTTTCTTATGCCGGAGCATAACGATTTGATTCTATATCGTTGATTAAGCTTCGAGCTGTCTTTTGCTTTTCAATTGACTCGCTATGACAACTGGGTGCAGAAAAGGGCTTGCAACTTGTTGCATTCCGTGTCGCTTGAATGCAGCCCCAGAAACAATTTCCATTTATTTCCGTGTTCCGCTTGGGAGGAGAAGGAGAAGAGAAGAGATATATAGCCGGGAGGGAAAAGGACAAAGCGTGATTGGAATAAACGGAGAACGGAACGGAAAGCGACGAATTGCCAGCGAGCTTATTAATTGAAATAGCAGCAAAGTGGCAACGCTGTCAATAGCAGAGCATCCGCATATTGTTGTTGCTTTTTGCTAGTTGCTAGTTGGTAGTGGCTGTTTGATGTTGGTTGTTGTTTCGTGTGGAAATAATCAAAACAAAATGTTTCGCCAACTGCGACAGCAGTCGTTGCAGGAAACTTATTAATTAAAGCTGCCAACAAAAGTTGTCCTGCGCCCATCGAGTCCTCTCTGTGCCATGGACAGGCAATACTATCCAATGATTTCCAACTGCAATTTAAAAGTTTCATTTAACGCAGCAGCTCAACTTTGTCTAAGTAGAAAAACTTCTGCTAAAAGCGAATGAATAACTAAGATAATTATTTAGTGGAACTTTTATTAATTGCAAGCTTAACAAGGCTTTAAGAAATTATGCTTTAAAGAATGATACAAAGTGGATTAAATTGGTAAAATATCCCAATTCCTTAACACTTAATAACTTAAAACTCCTTCAAGCCGAGTCGAAGTGTTGTAATATGTTTCTATAATTGAAGTCATATCTCCTTATCAATTTGCATCCAATATCTAAGTACCCAAAGATGAAGATATATTTCTTAAGATATTTTCCTATAAGTTCAATAAGTTCAATATGCATAGCATTTTATTTTGTTCAGTTTGAAAGCATTTGGGTTAATGGCCTTTCATTCATTATTTGTAAATGACTAGATAAATCATCATAAATCGATCAATAAACCTTGAAACGTGTAAATGGGTATTTGTTATGTATATATGCAAATCGAGCGACGTAGAACGCTTTAATTTTAATTAAATATTGAAGAAGAAAAATCAGCACTTGTAATTCTTCCACTTAAAGCCCATTAAACTGCTCAACGAACATTCACCTTGATTTATTGGGGTGTATTATTTTGTACAATCACATTTTGCACATGTCATGCAGCAGAGGTACACGTATCCGTGTGCCCCGTTTAAAAATCCATTGAGCTCGATTCGCCTGTAATCAAATTAATTATACCATATGTTTTATTCGTCATCATTATTCCCACGTGTCTCTCACCCACCTTGTCTCTATGTCAGATGCCCCATGAAACCTCTGAATGCCAAACTCCATGGAATAAACGGAAGTGATTGAACGCCTCGGGGCAGCAAGTTTGCAAGGTCTGGTTCTGGTTCTGGTTCTGGTTCTGGTTCTGGTTCGGGGTCTAGGTCTGGGTCTGGGTCTGGTTTTACTGAGTGCAATTGACATTCAGAGTGAAAGGCACAGAATGTGCTTCATATTGACGCGTGATGTAGTTTTTTGTTTCGCCAGCTTTTCTCTGCTATTTCCCATTCACTTTTCATACCCATTCAAAATGCATGACGGGAATAAATTCTAGTTGCGCAAATGTATTTGACAGGCACAAGTAGATAGATACATAGACACAGTCCGTAAACTACAATATTCACACACAGAATATTTAAATTCCTTACGAATTAAGAAACAGAAACCGCAAATATTTAAAGCAGTTCGCATACCATTTGATACCATAATGTTTTCATATAGGCAGTGAAAGACTCCTCCAAAAAAATCTCTTCTCTAAAAATCACAACTTCAAATATGGAATACAACAAGAATATCTGTGGTTCTTTCAAACACTCACTCGTTATAAACATATGTATAAATTTAAATATATATATATTTATATATATTTCATTTTAAGCAGAGGGTATCTGGTAGGCGGGCACTGTCTCTTTTGGGGCACGGTCAAGGACTGTCCGCTTCAGCGAGGCCTCAAGTGACATTCGTCATTGTCGAACTATCGGCCGCTTAGTTAAGCACTGAATGATGTCCGGTCTCTCTATCTATCTATCTCTCTCTCTTTCTCTCTCTCTCTTTCCCTCTCTATCTCTGTCAATATTGATGTTACCCATATTGATACAAATTTGTTGTCTTTTACATTTGTACTCGTCCACTCACTGCTACTTGATGCTGCAGGCGAAGCGGACGTCGCCACACATCTTCAAATTTGACGACCACCAAAGCTATCTGCAGCAGCATCAGCGGAAGGATTCTGCCAGCTCTGAGGTGGCCGCCCTGCTCTGCATCTCCGGCCGGACCAGTCGCATTTCAAGCGTTGGCAGCCAAGGATCGGCGGTGAGTCGTCTCTCGGCTGTCTCGTGCGTGTCGCGGTCCCCCTCGCCGCATCGGATGCTCCTCGAGACATCGTTCTGCGGCCCTAAGCCTGTGGAGTGCACGGATGGGGCAATGAGTGGCGCCAGCAATGCCTCGACGGCGCCCAGTTCGGCTCAAAGCCTGGCCGAGGCTACGTTGGCCGTGGAGCAGCTGCTGTTGGCGAGAACCAAACACGATCCCACCCAAGCGGTGCTCGCCGAGGGCATACAAATGATGCAGTCACCCAGCGGCACAGCCGCCCAACGTCGATCCAAGCCCAACACGCTGGCCAATGGTGATGGCAAGGCACGCACCATTAGCAGCACCAGCACCTCAATCAAACCCAGCTCGGGCGTTACGAGTGGACAGCGGCGCAGCAACAAGAGTCCCGGTCAAATGGTTATTGGCAAGACGGCCAGTGGCACCGAGTATATACGGATCAATCTGCGTCCGGATCACATGTACAGCGATAAGGGCATTGCGGCCAATGAGCGAGTTGTCGAGGCGCCCAACCAATTGACGCCCGTCTATTCAAAGTCCCAAACGCAATCGAAGCCAGCATCGCTCAGCTTGCAGGCCGGCGGATTGGATGAGCATCGTCTGACACCGACGGCGAGTCCGAAGCCATCGCGTCATGGTCACGGCCGGCATGGCAGTCGGTCACCCTCGCCCGCAGCACCGGTGACGGCAACGACGGTCGCCTCTGTCTCCCGCAAGAGTTCGTTCAGTTCGTTGTTTCGCCTGGGCAAGGATTCGCCGGATTCGCCAAGGGAGACGAGTCGGTCGCGCAGCAAGAGCAAAGAGCGACCCTCAACGGCAATGGCAACGCTGAGCGGCGGCGGCACCAGCGGAGGAGCCACCGGCTCGCAGAATGTGACGCCCAGCAAACAGAAATCGGTGTTGGCCATTTTTAAGCCGGGCAAACGTGGCAGCAGCGCCGGCACCGATGGCACCAAAAGCTCCAAGAGCTCGTCGCCCATCGATGGCGGCGAAGGGCCACCACCGCCACCGCCCGTGCCCGGTTCCAGTGGTGGACGGAGTCGTACGCCGGCTGGTTCGCGACCCAATAGCCGGCTGAGGTACTACGATGAGCCAGTCGAGGGTTATATACATATACCCCTCCACACGCCGCCGGAGGAGCGCGAGGCACGCACTCTGCTCCAGGGGATACAGCAGCTTTCGGCGCCATCGCCACCGCCCATCGAGCAGCGTCCGAGCAGCTCCAGCACTTGCCGTGCTCCACGGACTGCAACCCAGCCGGCGCCAATCACAGCCAGCCAGCTGGCGGCGGCAGCGGCCGCCCTGCGTCCGGTGGGTCAGCAGCGGGCGAAGGTGCCACAGCCCAATCTGGATGCCATACAAACGATTGAGGAGCGCACCTGGAGCCTGGAGGTGCAGCGCAACAGCAGCACGCTGGCATCGCAAGAGACGCTCGAATCGGTTAGCTCCGTGGTAAGTGCCCGTGCCGCCAATCTAGCCCAGGTGGTGACCAGCGAGCACGTGACGATGGCGATGCCGGTGGCGATGCCAGTGGCGGTGGCAGTGGCAGATGTTGAGCATTTTCGCGAAAATGGTCTGGCCGAAATGCAGCGACTGCCGTCAGTGGACAGCAATCAAAGCGCCTGTGAACCGCGCCTGGTTCAAACGGTGGCCACCGTCAATGCGCCCATCGAGGATCCTGTGGCCAAGGAGCGTCGGCGTCTGCTGTTCGCCACACGCCTCGGCTCCGGCAGTCAGGAGCAGATCTTCTCCACACAGTTCAGCATCTCAAAGACGGAGAGCCAGTCCAGCCAGCTGTCCGAGCAGGTGCAGCTGCCCGACTCCGGTTCCACTGCCTCTGATTGCACCACAGACGGACTGCAGCGTCAGGGTACGGTCATTAGGCGTCCAGATACAGCAGCAGCACCAGCAGCAGCAGCAACAGCTGCAGCACCAGCACCGCCTGCCCCACCAGTGCCACCTGCACCGCCAGCAGCAACACCAACACCAGCAGCTCAAGCAGCAGCACCCTCCAGCTCTGAGGAGGAGCAAGCGGCCATTTTTATTAGCACCGCTGTCGTGATGCGCTCAAAGCACAAGTCCTGCTCCAATTCCGAAGAAGAAGGTGCAACAGCCACGCGTGCAACACCACCAACTGCCCCAACTGCAGCAGCAGCAGCAGCTGATGTGCGTCATTCGCGCTACCTCGAGAACTTCGATGTGCGCAAAAAGTATCATGAGAACGTGACCGGGAGCGTGAGTGGTAACGAGGCAGCGAACGTGACTGGGAGCGTGACTGACACAGCGGTGACTGGCAGCGCGACAGGAAGTGTGCCACGCAAGCCGAAGCGCCAAAGCGTGCTGGATGCGAAGCGTAAGTAGTTGCCATCAACTCCAATGCAATTCACTCTGCACCACAACCAATCGAGAGCCACATTTGCTCATTAAATTGCGTAAGATCAAAATTGAGTTGCGAAAGGATCGAAATTTATATCCATTACTACAATGAAACTGTGTCAAAGGACGATTTGTGAAACAATCATTACAAGAAGCAGTCCAAAAATAAAAACAGAAACAAAAAACTACAAAAAGTAAAAAGTAACAAGTAAAAAGTAAGTTGGATCAAAATTTTATTGATTTCACTCTGATAGAGCTTTATTGGAGTCTAGTCTGAAAGAACAGTGTTGAGTAACGTGAACAGCTAAACCTTAATTTCATATTACGATTACGGCTCTGATTGAGATGAATATATTATTTAAATGCTTTTAAAATGCTTCTTTTTACTTTCGCAACAGCCGGCAGCGCATTGGCCGAGAGGGAAATGCAAGCGGAACAGCAACTGGAACTGGAACAGGAACCGGATAAGTTCGAGGAGCTGGATGCATTGACGCCACCGCCGCACGGCGAGCGCTCGGAACGCCACTCAACAGATGATCACGAGCCGATTGAGTCGTCGGAAAGCGAACGGGACTCGGATATGGCGGGCAGCTCATCGATGGCGACAGCGGTGCCAATGGGTGTGCCGGAGGCAAAGCGTCATCATTTCCCTCGCAACGTATGCCTGATCGAGGAGCACGAGAGCACCGGCCTCGTCTCGCAGGAGTCCTTCGACGATGAGCTGCCCTACATACCGACAACGCTGCCCGAGGAGCGTGCCCAGGGCGTGCCTCTCATTCCAATGAAGGAGCGCGCCAACATGGAGCTGAAGACGTGTCCCGTCGATCGGCCACGCTCCACAACCCCGCTAAATCCTTCCCACCTGGAGGAGTACTGTACGGGCATTATGACGCCACAGGAGTCGCCGCATGCTGGCCACGATCTGGATCCGGCCGCCGCAACCACTGGTCTTGTGCGCGGCGAAAAATTGCGCATCAGTTTGCCACGCAAGGAGTCAGCGATCAAGGACAAAACGCAGGCCACCAAATCGCCGAGACGCATCTCGAATGCCAGCGGCAAATCCTGGTTCGAGTTCGCGGAGGAGGGTCTGCGTGCCAACAATTTAGAGCGCAAGGACTCCAACAAACAGCTGCTGCCGCCCGCTGCGACCACAGCAACCACTGCAACGACAGCGACCACCTCAGTTACGGCAAGTGCACCACTTGCAGTGGCCAGCGCACCACCAGCTGGCGGCCAGCCGCATAGTATGCCAGCCAGTTTGGAGGAGCCCAAACCCAAATCTTCCACACAGCGCAAACTATCCGGCCACTGGATCGACTTTGAAAACATTCCAGAGAAGCGGAAGCCTGCCAAGCGGATAACCACGCTGCCCAAGGAGACAATAAGCACCACAACCACAGCGGCAATTTCGAGTGCAGCCTCCTCGGGCTCCGGCTGTGGCAGTGCACATCGTACCTCATCCGGTCACTCGCATGCTCATCACAGCCATCATCATCATTACCATCATCAGCAGCAGCAGCGCCAAGATGGCGGCTCTACGTCAGCAACGTCCGGCGACAAACTGCACTACAACTATGTGAAGCCCGAGGATTGCCAGTGCGAGTGCCACGAGGCAGGACGTGGTGAATCCTCAGCTGCCACCACAATCACCGCAGACAAGGATAAGGATACCAGCACTGGCACTGGCACCGGCACCGGCACTGAGACTGGCAGCGACTCACTTGCTTCGGTTGAACTGCTGCAGCAGGGCGAGGATATGCTGCCGCTGCTCGATCCCGAAACGCATGCGGATAACAGGTAACCACAGACAAGCACTCAATTATTTCACCATTCCCTCGATCGATTATTACTGATCCTTCCGTTGCAATTCCTTGCAGAGTCTACACAGATGAGCCACCATCGCCTCCGGTGCGACACAGCAACAAGAGCGCTGCACAAAGAGTAAGTTGCGTCGACACCCAAGCAGAGAGAGAGAGACAGAGAGAAAGAGGGAGAGAGAGAGAGAGAAAGGGAGATAGATTCATTCGTCTAGCATATCCAGTTGAGGTGATATCTCTTGTCAGAACGAATTAGTTTTTACAGCCTTGCAGTTAGTTGCCGTAGTTCCATATCAGAGATTATACGTCGTGTAATTTTTAAAAATATCGATTACAATTGGAGCAGTTGAAGCGTTTACAAAAGGCATACGCAAGTGAACTAATGATACTAAAAAAAATAAGTGAAGAAAGCGTCAAATATTTCCAAATCTTACATATCGTATTACATTCAACTCTTTCCTAAATAAGCAATCGGATCAAGGAAATTTGTATACACACTCTCTCTCTCTCTCTCTCTCTCTCTCTCTCTGTCTATCTTTATCCTTTTTATCTCTCCCTTCAACTGTTTCAATCTGGCTCATCCATAACACTCAAATTATGTTTCTCTTTCTTTTGCATGTCCACGCAGTCGGAGGAGTTTCCACGTCGCGACGCTTCCTCCAGTTCCAGAAATCGCAAGTTTCCCGATAGAAAGTAAAGTCTTTTTGTTGTTGTTTTCGTTGTGATTTCTAGTTTTTTTGTTGACCTGCAAAACTATTGCATCTTCAGGGTAGCTAAGAAACAAAAATTGTCTCTATAAGTCGAGCAAAAGGCTACGAAAAGTCCTTGGGTTTATATCCTTAATGTGTGTACCTCAAGCAGTGCGGTTGTTAAAATATATGGAAAAAAAAAAAACAAAAATACGAAAAAAAAAAAAGAAAAGAAAAATAAAAAAATTTGACAAGCGCCTCATCGATTTTCATATATTCAGATGAAACGAGTATTCCCTTTCGATTCGATTTCGATTAGCTAAATATACCTATTATCGATAACATGAATTAAATATTATACTTATATATATATGTAACTAGGATAACTTTTTGATAGCAACAATTAACTCATATTTAGCATATATCTAGAGGACTATGTACGTATACACTATATAAGCCACGACCCTCTCCCCGCCCCCCTCCCTCCCCACTGGCCCCCTAATTCCACTCGCTCGCTCACCCCGCCCATTTAGCCAAGTGCAACTGCTTTTCGGAGGCTGATTCGCTGACAAATTCGATGTGATCTTGAAAATGTTATGATTTATAGTACCTACTATATGTATGTGAATTACGATAAACTGATAACTGATAAAAGCAATCTGTTGTATCTGCGTATCTGTGCATCTGTATCTGTATCTGTATCTATAAACTGTAACTGTAACTGTAACTGCAACTTGTCAGATCCTAAAACATAAGTCGCTTAGTATATATACAAATACATATGGATTGTGTAGTTCTTATCATCTACCCAAAGTAGCTCAGACAATTAACTTAATTCTGTTAAAGCTCAACAAACAAACAAACAGTTGCATTATCAGTCAGCGGTGGGTGCGAAACAAACTCGATAAGCAAATACGTCAAGCAACAACTATCATATATATATATATATATATATATATATATATATATATATATATATATATATATATATATATGTGATATGTGGTAAATGGATATAACCTAATAACATGTCTGAAGACTGACACACTGACAAACTGGTAACCTTGTTAGCATCTATCTGTGTACTTTATAACCGCCCACCAAATAAGAAGAAGAAGATATCGCCTGTTGCATGTTGCCTTTTGCATGTTGCCTGCAGTCCGCTGTCTGCCGCATTCTGCATTTGTGTGGCAACCCTGGCCAGCATTGTTGTAGCCACCATTATTATATAATGTATGTAATGCTTCGGAATTCAGAATTCGGAATTCAGAATTATGTAATCCTAATCGTAAATAGCCAGCAAACTGCCAGCAATTTGAGTTTGCTTTGTTTTTTGTGTAGACACTCATCTAGCAAATTGAAACTAGTTTCCCACACACACACACACACAACACACACACACACAATCCATGCGGCAGGTAGAAAAAACATGTTTAAGCGAACGAATATCGAGTACAGCCCAATGTCATTAAAACATATATATAAATTAAAGAAAATTAATAAGGAAAAAGATAAAGATAAAGATAAAAAATCACACTTTAGCTAGGGTTTAAATACCAAACTGATTGATATTAGCGCAACGGACATTCATTTAATTGAAGAAAAATAATGAAAGAATGAATAATAATTCATAGGTAAATTATACAACAACTAAACACACTAACACAAAAATCAAAACGAAAAAAAAATGAAAACAAAATAAAAACATAATAAATGAAAAGCCTAAGAAAAAAGATTACTGCATTAAAAATGTGCTAAAAATGAATATGAAACGCAATAAAAGTGAGTTTGAGTAGTTTTTAGGCACTAAAAATTCCCATTTACAATATTTGTATAATTCTTATGACAACATGAAGAGTGACAGACACGGAGAGAGAGAGAGAGAAAGTGAGAGAAAGAGAGAGAAAGAGAGATAGAGAGATTGTTTGTTTCTATACTTTCTCTTTTAGTAAATCCTGAACTTAAAAGACCTTAAGACAAATAAGCACAAAACTTGCACTTCAACTAATAATAAAAATAATAATAATATTAAATAAATTCTTCAAATTATATAAGAAATTATGCAAAATGTTACAAATTTGTACAATAATTTCAACACTATATTATATTGTATTGTATTGTACAACTATAAAAAACAAGAAAAACACAAAGAAACAAAAACAAAAAACGAAAAAAAAACAGAAACCATTTATATAGACTCCTTTCAATTTTCGACACTTCTTTTTCGGGATACCGCTATTAATGCTTCACACGTTTATATACATATGTATGTACTTATATAAAACTGATATATTTATTTTTAATTTTTTTGTGAGCTTTTTTATTGTAAAACCTAATCAGAAAATCTAGGAACACTGACAAAAGAAATTCAAATCCAAATACGAATACAAAGAACAAAACTGTTGTTGAAAAAAATGCATTTAAGTAAAGAAAAAGTTAAAGTTTATTAAGCAAAAACCAAAAAAAAAAAACATCTTCAATTGTTACAACAAAAAAAAAAAACAAAATACATATAAAATACAACTTTAAACATTCATATACATTCACATATATACAAAATGCAAAAAACAAAAACCAAAAAAAAAAATAAAAAACAAAAACGAGAATTCAATGAACAAAGTACGATTGACGAGTTTATGCACTTTCATTATTTAACAACAATTCATATGGCAAAAACAAAAACAAAGACAAAAAACAACATACAAAGAGAATACCAAAAGAAACAAACATTGATTGAAAATTATTCATTAAAGTGGAAAAAGAAAAAATAAAAAATTAATAAAAGAAAATAAAAACAAAACAAGACATATTTAAAGAAATGCGTATGTGGACTTTTTTTATCTTGATTTGAACTGGGAACGGGAACAGAGCCAAGTCGAAGACTAAATCCATTCATATTTACATTTGCATTAAGATCCGAGGCAAGGTAGGCAGGGCAGCAGGTAAGGCACGTTCAGTGCAACTGATAAGCTGATTGGTATCGTATCGTATCTAGAGACCCGCATTAATTGCCAGCGATTACAATTAGGATGTTTGTAAATGAATTTGACAATCGCATTCACGTTGCCAATTTGTCATGATTACGCTGAAGTTGGTCGCGCATTAGGTGAGCTAAGGCCTCGCTGGCAAAGCAGTGCAGTTATGCAACCAGCAATCAGCAGAAGTGAGCGCATGCAACACGTTGCCAAAACAACGTCGTGTCAACATCGTGTCAACATCCCGTTTGCAGCACAAGGAACTCAAGCAAGGGCATCGTGTAAACATTCAAGCAGCAACAACTGACCCGCACAACTGCGCAAGCGCGCTCTCTTCTCTCCTCCACGCACTCGCTCGGTCTTGCGCTCTCTGGCATTACAGTGCCACCTGGCGTTATGTGTGTGCACTATGCACTATGTGTTTATCGTAAATGCATTTGGCAATAAGCAGAACATTCACTTTTTCGACACACCAATCTGAGAGAGAGAGAGAGAGAGAGGCGCGAGAGAGTGTTGCAGGTGTGCGACTCAATTTAAGCGTTTCCACTGTGCACGTATACAAAATGATCACGTAATGTACCGTGAATTTATGATATTAGTTTTACGATAAATGAAGTTAGTTCACTTAATAAACGCATATTAAATGCCCCGTCAAGGCTAGCAGGAAGTGCATAAATTTGCTAGAATTTTCTCATGTTGTGCATTTATCTGAAATTATGTTATAGTTATTTTCATACGGAAGCATTTATGAAACGATGTTG
The DNA here is from genome assembly GCA_035043845.1 of Drosophila picticornis. Classification (NCBI taxonomy): domain Eukaryota; kingdom Metazoa; phylum Arthropoda; class Insecta; order Diptera; family Drosophilidae; genus Drosophila; species Drosophila picticornis. Next base: position 12,682,038 of record JAWNMR010000492.1, on the reverse strand, counting down.
ATAATCAATATCGTATACTTCTCAAGTATAAACATCCCCAATTGCTTGTCACCCCACCCTCCACACACAAACCGTTGAAAACAGAAAAACCGAAAAAAGACGCGCATTCTCTCTCTCTCTCGCTCTCACACACAGATGCAGAGACAAAAACTGATGAGCGCATGGTGCGCTGGTGACGTCACATGAGAGCGAAAGCCGCTCTCTCTCTCTCTCTCTGCTTTAATGCTTGACACGCTCTTTGGCAGCAGACCTCGTGAAATCTGCAACGTTCATTATAAACACAATTCATTTAAAAATCAGCAGTGGTACTGCAGAGACGTACATTGCTCGCAGCAAAAGTTGTTAACAAGCAATAAAAAAAAAAAGTGACCGAAATTCGAGTCGAGCTGAGTTGCATTGTGAAATGCAGAACCGAAAATAAAGTGTTAAACGAAACAATTAGAAACATCTGGAAAAACGAGAAAGTGGGGAGAAAGAGAAGTCAGACAAAACTGTGTTGATTTGAAAACCGAATAGTTTTTTTTGTATCGAAGTTGTTTTTTTGATTGTGCTTGCCCTGTGCATTAACAACAACAGCAACAAACGAAGAAAAAGCAGAACAGCAACAAAATGGCTTTCATGATGCCAGTGATGAAGAACAACTACGATATCTACAAGGATACGCGTGGACGCTCGCGCAAAACATCCGAGTGCTCCAATGCGAGTAGCAGCAACAACGGAACCACAACGCTGGCCACCGCTTTGGGTACCCCTGCTGGTGGTGCTGGTCAGTCGTCGTCGTTGCAGCAGCAGCGGCGTCGCAAGGTGTCCGAATGCAAATCGGAAAGTTTTGCAGTGTCGCCGTCGCATGGACAGTTGGGGGGCGGTCATAGGATGCAGATGCAGCGTTGCCACAGCTCCCGAGGATTTACGCGGAACGCTTCACGCAGCTCGCACAACGGTTCCATGCTGCAAATGCAAATGGTGTCGCCGACGCGTTCCAGTCCACCCAGTCGGACGCAGACCGCCTCCGCGCTGGAACGCCAGGCTGCTGCGCATGTTGCAGCACAGTCGGCAGCGGCGCAACAGCAGCAGCAGCGATCGGAGCAGAGCAGCAACGATTATACGAAATTTCATTTGCGTCTGGTTGACAAATTGCGCAAGTCCTTCCGCAAGGACAGCGGCAAGCGGTCATGAGAACGCGTCACCCACCCAAGCAACAACAACAGCAGCAGCAGCAACAACAACAACAACAACAATAATAACAACAACAACAACATTAATGGCTGGCTGGAAAGCAGCGAAGCTGGCAACACACAGCTACAGCTGCAGCAACGCTCCGAGGTCGGCGTCGTCCGCCGCTTAGGTCGCCACTTCAAGCGCTGCTGCCAGGCTTTCGGCGCAGCCGCAATCGCAGCTGGCGCAGACGCTGTTGCATCGGCATCAGCATCTGAGCTTGACTTCAACACTGGCAGCGGCGGCAGCTCGGAACAGCTTACCGCCGTCAGTCCTTATGCCCTACGTCGCTGTCGGCGTCGCTGCAGTAGCAGCGGCAGTGGAGGCGGCGGCAGCAGCAGCATCAACCGACTGAAGCTGCGATTGCGCCGCACAACGTCGTCGCCGGGCTAAGTGCTTAGCGCAGGGTAGCGCTATGCAGCGTTGCTTGGAATATGACCAAAATCGAATTCGAAAATTCAAACGGAATTTCGAATATATGCAAAATGCTTGGAATGCGAATGCAAATGCGAATGCGAATGCGAATGCGAATGCAGCTGTAAAGGCAGACGGTGAAGAAGAAGAGCGTTGCCAGATGTTGTGTTGATGTTAAACTGGGTCGATGTAGCTAAAGCAAAAAGAGACCAACGGCGGCTAAATGAAGGCAGAGCAGCGGGCATTGTGGTAGAAGTGCGGATGCGGATGTGGTGGGGAGTGAGGAAGGGGGGAGCGTGTTGAATAAGTTGGCAGCTGTTTGCAATATATTTTTGGGTTTTATTTTTAATTTGTAATTTTAACAAGCTTTCCTTTTAATTTATACATGCATCAAATATTAAATATTAGTCAACCATTTCTCTTCTTTACACACAGACATACATATATATATATATTTATATAAATATATATGTATATATATATATTTACATGTTCATAGGTATGTATGTGCTTAACGTTCGTGAAACAGTGAAAAAAGGCTTCCACACAAATACACACACAGATAGTATACATAGTGTAGACTCAGAGTCATGAGAAACCATAAAAGAAACGACAAACAAAGCTTAGTGTATTAAGCATAACGGTTTCGCCACAAAAGGGAAACAAAACAAACGAGACAAAATTGCAACTGCCAATTGCATTGTACAATAACAAGAACATAACACAATAAAACACAAGAAGAAGAAACAGAAACAAAATGAGTAGCAAAAGACACTAAAAATAAATACCAAGAATTTGCTAAAAACAAACGAAACGTTGCAAAAGAAACACAAAGTTTAAATTTAAGCGCAATTAAATGACAATATATGTATATGTATATTTATTTATATAACATTATTTATATATATATATATATGTATTTACTTACAATTGTGAGCGAAAACAAAACAAACCTGAGCTGATATAAAAAAACAGACTTGACAAAATATATTATATAATGTTAAACATAATCTTTGGTACGTTATAAATGCCATACAAGTGTACCTATACATACGTGTTATCACTATTAATATATATTTTTATTATTATCAATAGTATTATTTTTTTTTATTCGATTCTTATATTTTTTTTTTTACTTTAATATACAATGGATTTATTCAAGTGCTTTGATTTTCTTAGTAATTAGTTTTTTTTTTACATTAAACACAAAGAAAAAAGAACCAAATAAAGGAAATCGTTAAAAAAAAAACAAATGAATATATAAAATACAAATTTAGTTACTTCTTTGGATATGGGGCAAGAATAGAGCGAGACGAGAAAAGACTCGGTGATTCTATGCCAAATGCGCAGAAAAATGCATTGGGCGCCAGCCGGTCCCAACCAAGTATATATATATAGTATATATATAAACACACACATACATACATATATGCTTGAACCACCGTTTTGGGTGTGTTCTACTGGGACGCGCATTAGTCGCTTTTTAATGCGAAAGAAATTGCATGCGGAAGAGGAAGGTCTGTCAGGAAATCAATAGGAATGATGATGATGACAATAAAAATACAAATACAAATGTAAATACAAATGAGAGCCAAATAGTCACGTGTGGTAATCTGTTATCTACACACACACACACACACATATATATATATATATATGTGTGTGAACGTGTGTATATGCAATATCCTGTATGGCTCTGTATACCCTGTACTTAGTGCGTGCAGAGTAAAACGGGTATGTTGGAAAAGTATTTAACAAAAAGGATCAGAAGCCAAGTCGTTATATGTTGTGAATTTCGGGATCTATAAAAGCTGAAGGCTTTAAATTTCGAATGGAATTTCTCGTATCGCTTGCGCAGCACACGTTTATTTAATTGCATTTATTTTATATCGATATCTATGCGTTATCGATTATAGATGGAAATAAAAGCCACAATTTGAAAAGCAGAGGCTTCTTATTAACATATAACTATGTACATTAACATATTATTGGTCAACTAGACAAACTCAACCAAGATCGGAAGAGAAACACGCGAGTTATAGTCGAAAATATATTCTGTTATATAGATCTCTTTGCTATCAGCGTTAATATGTTTGTGTGTGGATCTATATACGATTATTTGTCGAGATCCGTCGATTTCAATTTGGGCTTGTGAATAAATAGATTCGCTTCATTTTTTCTTTCTTTTGTGTAAGAAATAAGAGCACTTCCACGCCTGCTTACATTTGGGTCTGCAAAGCGTTTTAAGGAAAATTTGTGAATAAAATGTATTGAATATATTGATCACTTAACTTGAAAATAATGTTCCGTTTTCCCCGGGTCCCTTTAAATATTGTTGTGGATGATTGTTGCCTACTCATATGCTGCACTTTAGGGTATCTTTTTAAAGCATGTACTTAGTACACGTATATACAGACTTACATATATATGTTGATTGTCTTGGCATTGACATATGAAGCTGCGGAGCACAAGTCTAATCTTGATAACAAACAGTCATAAATACTTTTCAACCAACATATTTTTATTAAATATGTCATTCGAGCAGCAGAGCTGCAGTTTGTTTGCGTCTTTTCTCTGGCATAGATAAAAAGGTAAATATTTAGAATTGTAAAATGTGGAAAGATGTTAATGAACCGATTGATCATATTAATATTCAATTCACTACTTTGAAAATCCGTACCGAGAAGAAGAGTTTCGACAACATCCTCTTCAGGATGTGTTCCCCAAAAGTGTTCCCAGCAGAGCGTTTGCCCAAATGTGAATCTCTCAACTTTCGCACGTCGGGCATTTCAAAAGAGTAGCTATATAATTAAATTTAATAACAAGTAAACTATGTGGTAAATCAGTTACAAGTTTCTAAAGTAAATATTGACATTAACCAAATGTAACAGACGTCATCAAATGAAATGAGTCGGAGCGTAATTCATAAAAACTCCGAGAGATAAATTGATTTGAGTGTTGGACTTTGAGCAGGAATACGCTCACAATTTCCCATAAAGATACATTTCAACTAGTGGCGTAATTTTGTGATTGTGATTGTTATTGTTATTGTTATTTTTATTGCTTTTGATATTTTGCTGGTGTCATTCAATTAGTCATGTGAAGAAACTAAAATTGAATTCTTTCTTTTTTAATACACTTGCAAGAGCAATGCAGATATGAAAGTAGTGCCCAGCAGATACGCGTTCGTATATAAATATATATATATATATATATACGTATGTAATTTGATTTGATATATTTGGCAGGTGCTTATCAGTGGACACTCACTGGAATGGGTCACTTCGACGAGGGCTTGCCATATTTTAACTTCACATGTTAATAAACATCACTGGCTATCGCTGAAATTAGTTGGATATATGCGATGTTATGCACTCATAAGTGTCAACTCTTGATTTATAGGCGGGTTTTTTCTCTCTTATTGGTTCAATAAATTAAATTGAATGATTGATGGTAAGGACGGAAAGCACTACGCAGCGAAGTGACGCATTATGATTGTCAGATACTTTGTATCATGGGAATTGTGGCACTGTGGTACGGACTTTAACTACTTGTAAAGAGCATCTAAAGAGCTCTCTCTCTATCTCTCTCTCTCTCTCTCTCTCTCTCTTCTCTCTCTCTCTCTCTCTCTCTCTCTCTTTTCTCTCTCTCTCTCTCTGTCTCTCTTTATATTAATTATTACTATTAATATTATTATCGACCGATAGTAACTACGGTGATGGCTTGATAAAGTCGATTTCCACCAATTTACTAACTGACTTATAATTTTATATTTTATATGATTGTGTACACATTTATAGAGATGATGTGAATGTACCTCATATATCATCACATATATATGCTCATGACAGACCAATTTAACAATCAGTGAGAAACTTTAGAGAACGCCAATTGATCGACGTGTGCATTAATATAAAATTGCGACTGGTTGTTTTTTCATGCTTCATCAAATCGAAGTGCCAAATCGAATGCGTCTGACGCAGTCCAGCAAATCCATTCGATGCAAAACTGTTACTATAACTGTAACTGTAAATGCAACTGTGCTCTGTGTTCACAACATGCCCGACCCCATCCCACTGTCTCTGGCACTATTCTTCCAATGACGTTTTCATACTTGCGCTTCTTCTTGTGTCATTTCGCTTTTCCCTATCTTTCACCGTCTCCAGTTTTATTTTTCTATCTTTCACTCACTCTCTCTCTCTCTCTCTGCCTCTCTCAGTGTCATTCTTTCTGTCTGACGCATGTCAAGCCAAGTAACAATTGGGCTGGCCTTGATACGCGCTAAGAATTGTAGCCTTTGTTTTTGTTATTGTTACATTTCAGTTGTTTCAATTCTATTTGCTAATTTACGACTCGGTCGAGGCCGTTTTCTGTTGCTCGCCACATTTTTGTGCTATTTGTATGTACATGCAAGTATCCATGTACGTATGTGTGTGCGTATGCATGTATGCATGTATACCCTGCGCCCATGAAATGATTAAACTAAGATGTTCTCAAGCAGTGCAATAGTAACCTTCTAATGTAATTCAGCTCATTCGCCTCGAAATTGGATCTTCCACAAATTAAAATCAATTGATAAGGTTTATAAAATGTTTAAAAATAAATTATAATAGGTGGAAATGGTGCTCTATATCGATAAAGTCGAAAACTTGTATACATATTGCATGTGCAACTGTTGTTTTAGTATTTGGTTTTAATTGCAGGGTAAACGCCCAGTCGAGCGAGTTAAGCTAGAGAGATTCTTATATGATTTTTCGATGCTTAGGCGAGGCAGCAATAAATGGCAACAGGTTTTCATTGGCACGGGCAACAGCAAACAGCAACAACAACACTAACAATTTAAACCACCTCGCCCCTCTCCCCGCCACCCAACCCCATCCCACTTCTTCCCTCTTACACCGTTGAGCAATCAGTGATACCCGCATGAATGAGTTGCGCGTGTTCCGTTCAATTTTCCAATTATGATTTGACAAACCATTTCTCGTTTTATCCCCTTCGATTTGGCCAGCATGAATATCAATGTAACGTCAAAGGAAATTCGCCTTTGATGCAGTTGACACGGAGGTTAAAGATACATACATACCCCCCCCCCCCCCCCCCCCCCAACACACACACACACACACACACACACACATACCATCTGTGTGTGTTTAGCAAGAGGTAAGCGACATTAGCGCTTATGCAAATGAGGTTTCTGCAGCATGGACCCGCTCCAATATTGACTCAACTTGGCTTGGTTGAGTTGAGCTGTTCGATTATCGTAAAGTTTATATGCGCTCACCCCCCTCCCCATCTCTCTCGCTTTCTGGCATTGTCTGCCATTCGGAGTGCATGTGTATAATTAGTGTTGGCGAACGCTTTTAATAAATGTCATTTCATTTCGTGCTCATGTGCATGTGCATGAGTGAGTGTGTATGTGTGTGTGTGTTTATGTGTGTGTGTGTGTGTGTGTGTGTGTGTGTGCGTTAATCTAATTGCAGGCTGCAATTAAACGCAAATTGTTTATTATTTATCTTTGTTGTCTGGTTTTGTGTTGTTGCAACAGCATGCAACACAAAGAAAATTGACTTGAAGCAAGCAGGCAAATTGCAATATATGTATTTAAGTGCATTCATTGCACAGTTGGCCTGCATTCACTGGTTTATTTTCGTCTCTTGCGTTTTGGCATCTTCATCGCATTGTTTACAGATCCACTGAAGATCAAGGTGAACCGGCAGAGGAGAATGAACCAGCCTGTTGCCAAAACCGAATAAGAAAACAGCCACGAGTCTCTGCCTGTCTCTCTCTCTCTCTCTCTCCCTCTCTCTCTCTGTCTTTGGGTAAATGTTTTGCATACAAATGTTTTATTTTTAAGCTGCCACAAAATTTGCATTGACGTCACAGTTGTACAGCGCAATGAGCAATGTTGCAAAACGCCAAAGGATATGGATGTGGATGTGGATGAAGGCAATTTGTGTTGACAAGCTTGTAATGGAGCCTTAGGCGTGGGCTCCGTTGCCACTCATGGAATGAGCAAATTATCAAGCATTAACAACTAACTCAATAAGCGCACTTAAGTGCCTGCAAGGAAAGCAAGGGATTAAATGGGATGTGCTGGGAAACGTGCTCATTAGTAGAGCACTGAAAGCTTCTGCTTTATTCACATGCACATAACAAGTCTATTTTGTGAAGATAATCACAATAACGATAACTAGACTAGACACTTAAGCATAATGTCAAGAACAGTGCTCTTATTGATTGACAAGTTCAATTTGATAAATAATTGGATTCATTTCAAGATAATCCATATACTGATAAACGATGTACAAGCAGCACATAGGAATTGAAAATGGTAACTATCTGATTAACAAATCCGTGAATGGAAACTTACATAAGTTGGCTGTAATCAATGCAATTAAAAATGGAAAGTTAAGCAGTGGACATCTTAGCTAAACTAAATATTCCACAGTTGACTAGGTATTTTGTATGTTTAAGCCTATCTCGATAGACTTATCTCTACTTTCGACCGATTGTGCCTATAGATATAGATACGATATAGATAGATATAGATATATAGATAGATATGTTAAAATAGATGACAGCCTGTTCGATAACCAGACACAAACCATGATGTTAATGCTTGAGTTGGTTTGTCGCATTGCATTCACATCTTCTTGCTATGGAAAATTCCCAAAAACTTGTCGTGCAGCCCAAAATAAGGGTAAGGGCTTATTGAGAGCTCCATGGAAGTGTGGACTAAATAGTTGAGGCCTAAGAGAGGGTTGCTTCATGACATGCTCATCGATTTAACAACGCCTGCTTATCCTGACCTAGTCCAAGAATCACCACATGCGCAACTCTCGCTCGCTCGCTCTCTCTCTGATTTCTCTCTTTCTCTCTCTCTTATTTTTCTCTCTCTCTCTGTCTCTGTGGTTGGGCAGGAGTTGGAACTGACGTAAACATGCGTAAACTCACGTCAGCCACAGCGACAACAATTTTGACAATGTTTGTCTGAACCATCAAAGATGACAAGTTGTCCTCGGCCTCTCTTTTGTTGGCCATGCTCATGCCCATGTCCATATCCATGTCGACCTTATACCCCCCCCCCCCCCCCCCAACCCCTCTTTGACTCCATCAAGAGCATTCAACTTTGGTTTCGCACGTTTTACGACTGTGCCGCGTATTGATTTTGTTTATCAACGGATTTCCCTGTTATTCTTGACTTTCCTAAACATTTGTTTCAGCCATTCTCCATAACCCAAGCATTGTGTTAACAATTTATGTGTAATAATGATTTTGGTTAATCAATATTGTGGCTATAAAGTGTCGGGCATTTACACAGGTGGAGTACGTTGAGAAGCTATACAAAATAAGTCAAATAAATGTCCTTTTTGCTTCAAATCGGATTGGATTTGTATTTGTGATACTCTGTACTTATATAAATCATTAACAGGGGCATACTCAACTGTTCAAATGTTCGAGGCACCTATAGACACCAATAAAGTATTCATGTTCCCCGGCAGAAAACAAGTACTCAACTAAAGTCAGCCGAAACACAAAAAAGAAAAATACAAAAAGTAGAAATTTGATTTGATTTATTAAATTAAAAAATTACTAATTGTATTTAAAAGCAAAACTGTCTAACATTTGTTGCATGGATTGGGGAAAACCTAGACAAACAATTTAAAATAAAGAACAAACTTAAAGAGATCAAAGATGATTAATAATTTAATAATAACTTTTTACCCATTTTTAATAGATTATTGGTTTAAAATTACTAGAATGATAATCACATAAAACTAAACCGCAAAACTGTATTCGAAATATATTTGTAAAAATGTTCACATTTAATACAAATACCTCGAATCGCAAGCAATCAGTATTTGTATTCCCAAAATTTTCGTTTTTAATTGTGAAATTATTTAAACTTTTCTGCTGCCCCAACTTACATTAAGTAAACTGTTAAATTTGTTGCTTTTTTATACTCTGGCATCGAGTAAAGAGAAGAGTATTTGGCCAAGTCAGTTTGAAATGCGGCAAGCCCTGCTCACCGACTGAGAAGTTGTTGTTAGACGAGGGGAGAGTGCGGACTGGTTGGAGTCCAGTTGAGAGAGCGTTGCCAGACATGAAAACAAAACAAACAAGGCGTTGATGAAGAAGAACTTCCGAATACGGAATGCAAGTAAAATTGTTAAACGGCAGCGTCGCCGCTACCACCGAAGCGAACAATAAACAAGTAAGAGTGCTGTAGTCGAATGAGATCGACTACGGTTTACCCTGAACCCAGCTGTTAAATATATCCTAGTTTTATTTCAAAATTTTACTCTAAAAAGTTTTGCACGCGCGCTGCCAACACGTGAACATTCACACATACATACATACATATATACGTACACGCAGTTGTAACGGAGTAACGGGGCTCTGCAGCATACACACATTTTGACGCTCGCGTCGTTTATCATGCCATCTCTTTCTCATACAAGCAGAAAATGCTTGAGGCTGCTGATGGAAATTAAATCAATATGAGTATATAATTACGACTATAACTTGGCTCTTTCTTATCCGAGCTTTATGAAATTTGTTCACTTGATCAATAATATGCATATGCATAATGTGTATTAATAAGAAGATTCAGCCTTCAAATTGTAGCATTTATTGCTGTCGTAAATTTAAATATATCGATAATCGAGAAACGGAAGTAGTTATCGATAAAATAAAGCAAGCTCGAATTGCGCCTGGTATGCAAAAACCTAAACCGGACGGACATGGCTTTATCGACTCGGCTGTTGACCCAGATCAAGAATATATATATACTTTATGGAGCCCGAGGTGCTTCCTTGTGCCTGTCACATACACTTGCACAAAACCAGTATACCCTTCCTACCCATTTTTAATGAGCTCAGGGTATAAAAAGTGCTCTAAAGTGAAAGTTGAAAACTAAAACAAAATTCAAGAGAAGAAAAAAGAAATTAAAGCCAACAATCAACAGCTGAAATGGGAATGACGGGCAGCGGCCGTTGCGGCTTCTTTAGTTATGTCTGCTTCGTTGACGTCGACGTTAACTGCGACGTTGACTGCGACTGCGACTGTGACGCCTGCATATGCACTGAGTTACGTTAATACCAGACGCCAGCTGCGAGGCGGCCGACGACGACGACGACGCCGCTCAATAATATATTCAGGTTATTTTGACGCTTTAGCGGCGGCTCAGGTGTAGTAAACCAGCTATTGGAAGCTACAGCCAGAGTCAGAGTCAGTGTCATTGTCGGCCTCAGTTGGTTAAGACCGTGCGAGACGCTTGGACGCAACGGTAACAAGACCAATCATACAGAAAGACATCAACATCAACATCGCCATCGACATCCCTTCCCATTCCTCAAGCAGCACTGCAACAGCAACAGCAACAGCAACAAGAAATAGCACAGATCGAGAGATAGCCAGCCGACAACATTCCGTCAAGTGCTCAACTTAACGAAAGCCACATTTTGTAACTCTCTCATTCTGCTTGTTTTTGTTTTGCTGTTGTTGTTGTTGTAGTTGTTGTTTACTGTTGCCGCACAAATGTGTGAAATTGGCGCGTGAGGAAGTGTGGCCCACAACACCAAAACCAAAAAGCCAAAGACAAAAAAAAAGAAAAGAAAAGTTGGCTCATCGTCGTATCGCATTTGACAAGTAAGAGCACAGTTCGTCATCCATGTCGTGTCTTAAAGCTGTTTGGAAAGTGTACTTTAAGTGAGATTTACAGAATGCAATCGATAAGATTTAGCAGTGCGAAAAGCCTCTGAAATTGGAGTGTTGAGCTAATTACATCGATTAATAAATCAACTTATCAATTAATCAGAGCTCTTCAGCAATCTTTTCGATTAGTGACATAAATCGACTATCGATAAATTAGTTATAAGTCATTGTCATCGATTAGTGATACTTCGATTATCGATACATTTCCGATAACTGATAATCGCTGCTTCTTTTTACAGGCACAACAAACTATTTGAAGTGTCCCACATCCCACACACACCCCCCACCCCCATCTCCGCCCACCCATTCCAGTCACCGATTAACGCTCACACACAGATAAGAGACACAAATAGGCAGAGGCATAAATCAAACTATGTCGGAGGCTGTTACGCCCCCAAGCACGACAACGTCCCCACTTATCGAGGAGGAGAAGGCGCTGTGCTTTCGCGGGATCTGGGCGTGGCTGGTGCTGGTCTTCCTGATTGTGCTTGGCGTTGTGTGCATCATGTGGCTGCTGAGGAAGTGCATCCAGGGACCGGCGTATCGCAAGGCGAATCGCATCGATGGCAAAGTGGTCATCGTCACCGGCTGCAACACGGGCATTGGCAAGGAGACGGTCCTCGAGCTGGCACGGCGTGGCGCCAAAATCTATATGGCGTGCCGAGATCCGAGCCGGTGCGAGGCGACCCGCATCGAGATCATAGATCGCACACAGAATCAGCAGCTGTTCAATCGCACCTTGGATCTCGGCTCGCTGGAGTCGGTGCGCAACTTTGTGGCACGCTTCAAAACCGAGGAGACACGGCTGGATCTGCTGATCAACAATGCGGGCATCATGGCCTGCCCCCGCTCCCTCACCGCCGATGGCTATGAGCAGCAGCTGGGCGTCAATCATCTGGGCCACTTTCTGCTCACCAATCTGCTGCTGGATCGGCTCAAGCAAGCGACGCCCAGTCGCATTGTCGTCGTCAGCTCGGCGGCATATCTCTTTGGGCGCATCAATCGCTCGGATCTGATGAGTGAGCGCAACTACAGCAAATTCTTTGGCGCCTACGCCCAATCCAAGCTGGCCAACATACTCTTCACGCGCAAGCTATCCACTCTGCTCCACGGCACGGGGGTAACGGTCAACTGTTGTCATCCGGGCGTGGTGCGCACCGAGCTGAATCGCCACTTTGCCGGACCCAACTGGACAAAGAACACGCTGAAGGTCGGTTCGCTGTATTTCTTCAAAACGCCACGTGCCGGTGCACAGACATCGCTGCGCCTGGCCCTCGATCCCAAGCTGGAGTGCTCCTCGGGCGATTACTATTCCGATTGCGTGCGTTTCCCACTGATGCCCTGGGCCCGGAACATGGACACCGCCGACTGGCTGTGGCGCGAGAGCGAGAAACTTGTCGGACTGCCGCCCATAGAGCCATTGCCACCCGGACAGAATGCCCAGAATGCCCCCAATGGGAATGGAACACCTGCTGCCGCCGATAAGCACGACGACGACATGGAGACCGTTGTCGTCGATCGTGCGTCCAGTTGAAGGGCTCCAGTCGCAAACCAGTTTGTAACCCGTTCTTAACTGTCTGCAAATCAGAGATACAAATACCTGTCTATATACATATAAGTATATATATATATATCTATATATATGTGTGTATACATATATCTGGGCAGCAAAACACGTGTGAAGACAATAACTTGGTGGCATGCACCATGCCTGGCTGAGTTTTTACTTTATTTAATACGGGATTTTTTGCATTTTGATCGATTGGCGTTTCTTTTAGCAACGTTGACAAACAATTTGACCTGATATATACCCTCTGATCCGTTACAGTTCTAATGAACCAATTCGAAGTTTGTGCCCCAACTTCACATTATGTTTTCCCTAATATATCCTCTATCCTCAGCCCAGTGGTGGTGTCCTTGGCCCCTTTAATGTTATTTGATAGCGCAGTTGAGTCCGTATTCTAATGAATATAATCAATTTGCACTTTCATCAACGAAATGAGATTTCATTACAAAAATATAATGTCGCCATACTTACACATTAATATTATATTGTTATATGCATTAATAGTGTTTCCAACATGATATTCAAAAAATGCACAATTTATTGTCTCCACACCTATTTTACTTTCCAGGTGTGTACATGTATATGTGATTCGTTTTTTTTTTTTTTGTTTCGGGTCAGCGATCAGATTGCTGCTATTTTAGGTGGATTTAAATATTTATTTGAACGTTTTTTTTTTGTGTGTAAATTTAAGTTGAGTACTCCGAATGGAGAAATGCAAAAATAAAGCAGAACCAAAACAAAACAAGCAAATAAAGTCAAGAGCTCAGCGAAAAAGCGGACGACAAAAACAGCAACAAGAATAAAAGCAAAATCAAAGTCAAAATCAAAAGCAAAATCATTGAAATTACCGCAGCTGCTGCTGCTTCTTCTTCGTCATTCAATCAGTCAGTCACTCTGTCCGCATTGTCTGTCGTTCGCGTTCGTTCACATGCCAAGCAAAAACACAACAAAAATGGAAGAAAAAAGAGCAAATCATAAGCAACAGCATCGAGAGTGCAATTAAACCAACGCAAGCCACTGGGGGTCGTTTTGCGCCGCACGCTTTGGATTGGGATAATCGTATTACTTGTGGCATTATGTATGCATGTTTGTGGCAGCTACTAACTGCTGCTGCTCTTGGTCACTGGTCAGCAATTAGACACGCCTAATGGAATCTTTACCAAGTTGTGCTTGTTATCAGAGCGCAACAAATAACGCGCAAAATGGGAGTTGGCTGCAGATATTAAACGCTCATTAAAATTAATTTATGTATGTATGTATGTACATACATATCTTTAAAAAGCCAAATCCGAATTGAGCAAATTCCAAAGTAGAAATCAAATATGAGTGTGTCCACATACGGGTTAAACACTAAACAAAGCAAGAATCAACTAGCTGTCAACAATTAACTGAAAAATTGCATGGAAAATTCCATGCGCTTTGAATGGCTTTGCATTGTGATCGCCCTTTCATTCAAAGCAACTCACACACAACACACACAGAGGCAAGCAGAAAAGACCCCACTGAAAGATGCCCTGGCCAAACAAACGAACCCAAATACAATCATCTACATATTTCTTTTATGGAAAAATTTGAAGCTTATGCAAAATATTCGGCATGTTTATACACACATACTTTCGTACGAATTTTGAATATTGGCAGAATTGGTTCACGAAATGCATATGCAAATCTTAACAAAAGTCAGCTGTCTGCCAAAGGCCTAAAACATAAATAAATACATATGTATGTACAAGCAAACATATGTACATACAATCATTACAAAATGCGATGAAAAAAAAACAAACCATAAACTTTCCACAGAATAGAAATTTTTTTCAATGCGAAAAATTACGCTTGAGCACGTACTGAGACCGAAGATCCGCACAAAGAGGGTTAGAGAGGGATATGAAGAAACGTATGTATGTAAATACATATATGTGTGTATGCATGTATATACACATAGTAAATGAACATGTGAAAACATTGCTGTTAATTGGAATAATCGAATAAACTAAAAACTGCATTGCATTGACAACTTGATGATGGGTCGAGATTGCTGTAAAACAGTGCAAGTATATACAAACATACATATATATCTATATACATATCAACAGTAAGCTGTTTGCTTAGTGATATCACTGAATTATGGATGCGGCTGATGATGCAATCGAGAATTACACGATAGGAAAGTCGGTCAGTAAACTGTGGGCATATCAAAAGACAGCTAAATCGACAAGTGCTTATAGATTGACTATGCACATATATACATACATATGTACATGTGTAGATAGCAGAGACTACAGTTATACATATTTTTAACAAAACTGACAGACAAGTTTTGATTATGAATACTATTTTGATAATCTTGGGAACATTACGAATTAGTCACCCGTTACAGGTAAGCTTGAAATTGAGGGTATCAATATAGTATGCCATAAAAGCGAGCATTTACAGGGTATGCATATACTGTGTGTGTCATTTTATTGCCCATTTGCATTTTAATGCCCAATGACAATCATAATTACAAAACGTGACTGGGCAATGGCACAACCGAGTCTGAGCCTGAGTCGGAGTCGCAGTCCGAATCAGAGTCCGAGTTCAAATCACATTTAAAATCAGACTGCTATCATTGCCCCTCTGCCCCTGGCCTTGCCCCTGGCAAAATTTTAATTGCAACTCTATGAAAATTAAAGCAACTTGAATTTATAATAAGCATGCCTGCCGTAGTTCAATTAACTTAATGCTAACGTTTCAGCTAGTCCCGTTTTAAGCAGAGACATATATACACATATGCAATATATATATATATATGTATATACGTATACTAGCATACATACACACATATACACAAATTTATGTATGAAGTGCGAATTCCAATTTGTTGTTGTCAAACTTATTTTCAAACTCTTTTCGCTGGCTGATCTCTGATCGTGTATGTATGTATGTATATATATATGTATATGGTGCATCCGTATCTCCAGAGCGGATATGTCTTCAGTGACATAGGAGAGATCTTGAGAGAAACTTACATACATACATTTGTGGCACACATAGGTGGCAAGTAGCCAGGCGTACTTTGGAGTAGGGTGCAGAATGGGTTTACTCGCGTTCACATTTGACAACAAAAACAGACGATGTGAAAAATAAAAAAAAAACATTTGTCGCAACAAAAAAAACAGCAACAACAAAATGGCCATTTACAAAGCAATTTGAATTGATGGATTCGTTGACTTGCATAACTATTTCAAATTTTGGTTTGTTTATGCATTTTTGCATTTTTGCAATTTTGAGTGCAAAACCAACAAGATAAGTAGAAACAGGAACATTTCGATTTTGAATTTTCGAAAACATAGCAAGCTCAAGCATTTCCAGAGATGTCCACTTTTTGTTGCCTAAGTCGAAATCATTATTAATATAAAATTTGTTCGAACAACATCTAAAATTTGTCGAACGTTTTTACTTTCAGTTTGTCAGAAAATTGTGAAATTAGTTGGAACAAATTAGTTGGAACCATATCAAGAATGCTTCGAAGGACCCGTGGCGTAAGTTATTTGATTGCATTACATATATATATATATATATATATATTACAGATTGTTAAATATTTGTGTGAGGAATTAGTACATTTCACAAGTGCACACGAATTTGCTTAAATGCAATTAATACATTTTCCGCCTAAATTATTTTGGCAACAAGACAGCAAGTATGTCGACCATTTAGACCATATAAACACGGATATATTGTTTTTATAGTAGAAAACAATTGTTTGGCATTTTGTTCTTTGGCGCCACAAAATTGAGCAAAACTGAATTGAATTTGGCCAGTGCGCCCCATCTGTTGCGTAAATACAAATAGCGCCATCTTTGTGTCAAATCACTTTGATGTGCACTGCAGTTGAAATATTTCAAATTTGCCGCCAACATTGTGGCAGCTGTTGCGCAACTGTTACTTACACTGAACTCATCGCAGCGCTCACTACAGCGCTGCCACCTTTTCAAGTAACTGAACGCGAAATACGCATGCATTAATTTAAATACATATTTTACTATGCAATACAAACGCATTTTGTAATTTTTTTGCGTTTAAATTGGTTTTCGAATACGTTTTTAATGTCAATTCGATTTGGCATATAGCATTTCAATGTGTAACGAAACGCAAAAATACTTACGTTTCACCATGTGTGTGACGTAAGCACCGAGTACGTGACGTATGTGGTAAATTCGAACTGTAGCCAACTTACTATAAAGACTAAGACCATTTTGCCCAGTGTGACCATCATTAGACGATGTTGCCACAATCGACGAAAATTATGATATTGAAGTGGAAGAATTAAACTTGGTGGCAAGAAAGTCGCGAAAGAGTGTTGACTATTGTAAGAAAAAGTATAATTTTAACGCGCCAAAAGGAATTTACCATCTTTGTGCATTGCTTAAAAACAATTTGCTGCACCACCGCTGACAGTTCCACCTGGAATAAATAAAAGAAAACGTAACCAACACAAACTCACACACGCACGCACCAAAAAAAAAAAAAAACTAAAAACTGCTGGAAGAGAGCCGCTGACGCTACGCCACGCCGTGAAAAACGGCACAAATAAAGCACCCAATTTGTTGTGTTTGTTTGGCACCCAACAAAAAGCAGCGAATTAAGAAACATTATATATATAGATATATACATATATATATAAGGTAGTTTTATCAATAAGAGAAAAGCGACGCAGCAAAATGAATTCGAAACGCGTCAAATACACAACGCTGTCAACGCAAACAGATGCACCATCGACGGAGAAAATCGTTCCCGTTATCATCCATCACGAGGATGAAGTAGAATCGACACAATATACGTATGCGTATACGACCAATGAGGATGACGACACCGAGACGGCCGTGGTGACCCTTACCGATCGCGAACACGAGGCTCTGGCCAATGCCCAGGAGGTGATTATCGATGAGAATGGGCATGCTGTGACGCTGCAGCAGTTGGTCGAGAATAGCACCGTTGAGGAGGTCGAAACGATTGACCAAGGTGACGGCACACACACCATACTCCGCATTGTGCCGAACATAGCCGACGATGATGATGAGGGCGACGAGGACGATGAGGAAGACGACGACGATGATGGGGATGGTGATGGCGATGGCGATGGCGACGGCGAGCCCATCGATGAGTATGATGACGACATTGTGGGCGCTGAGCATGACGAGGCCGAATTGGAGGAGGAGGATGAAATGGGCTCGATTGTGTTCGAGGGCACCATCGACAACAGTCCCGAATCCGATTCGCAGTTGCACAACAAAACTTTCTATTGTCCAAATTGCGGCAATTGCTACAGTGCCGCCGGTTCGCTAAAGCTGCACATGCGCGCCTGTTTGCGTCAACGCAACGAGGTCTCCGCGGAGGATCGCAAGTGCACGGTGTGCACCAAGGTCTTCAATTCGGTGGCGTATCTCAAGGAGCATATGATGCGTCACACTGGCGAACAGCCGTATCGCTGCATTCGCTGCTATCGCAAATTTGTCGACGAGGCCAAATATGATAGGCACATGGATTCGCACAAGCATCAGGATAAGCTGGAGGCCGAGGCCGAGGCACTGGCCGCCCAGCATGGCGGCAAAAAGGTGATCGTCAAGGAGTTCACCTGCTCATTTTGCACACAAAGCTTCACCGTCGTCTTCGACGTCGGTCAGGTGAAGCGTCGCTACGCCTGCGATGCCTGCCGCGACAAATACTCGAACGCGGAGGCGTTACGCCAGCACAAACAGCAGCTGGAGGAGAAGCGCGAGTTTAGCTGCGAGCGTTGCGGACGCAAGTTTGTGTTCGAGGGATTCTTGCAGCGCCATTTGCCCACATGCGATGGAAGCATTAAGCGCCGTCGTGACATGAAGTAGAGGTGGCAGCAACGTGATGGCAATTGGCGAAGGCGGCGCAAGAGATCTGAGCACCCCGAAGATGGCGAGCACATCGACGAGGAGCAGATGCACCATGGCGTGGTGCCCGATCAAGCGCAGATGTCGCCGCCAATGCGTTACGTTGTTATTAAACAGGAGCAGTCCGAGGGGCTAGAACAGGAGGAGCAGGATGAGGAGGAGCAGCAGCAGCCCTAGAGGCTGGCCAAAAAAAAAAGAAGCAAATTAAAAAAAAAAAAAAAGAAATACTTTTATTTTCATTCTTACAAACAAACAAACAAACACGCGATCTATAGTTAATCCTAGCTTTTAGACAGTCCAGTATGTATATATGTGATCCCATAGATCATAAAAAGAGATACTGACAGGAACATGATCAGCAGAAAAGGAGGTTTTTTTTTAAACATATAATAATAGTTATAAGAATTTGTTATGAAAGTTTCGCGGAGTTTTTAGTTTATTCATTATCTTCAGGGCTTCTTTTCCATGAAATCGTTGTTCGAAGTCAACGTGAAGTGTACGTAATTTTAATTTGATGTTTGCCTATTCACTTACATACCGATCTTAATTGATATTAGTGATCCAATAATACCGATTGTGTGTAATCCCCTAAGAAACATGCATTCATTGACGTTGAATTCAATAAAAAACAATCAAAAAAAAAAAAAAACGAAACGAAAACTAAAATAAACGTAAAAATGCGTTATATAATCACCAAATATGATTGATGTTGATTAAATTCTATAAGATCATTGGGTTCCAAGAACGCCGATCATCTCTGACAAGTCCGCAACTCGCTCAGTTTTTGATCCATTCCTCTCTTTGTTCAGGACACATGGCTGTCATTAAATCTAACCCATTCCAAGATGAACTTTTGGACAAACAATTTAATTTTCCGGTCGATTTTTCGATCAGCTGAGAGTAAATGCTATATAGATAGCGCCCAAGAAAATCAACCAGTTCTATATATATATAAAACTCACGAACATAAAACAACATTTGATGTTTTCTGTTTTTTTTTTGTCTGTTATATTAACCATTGCAGGTCGCGATTGGCATGTTATTCAATTTAATGTGTTAAGGCGCAGATAGAAACAAAAAAAAAATAGTTGCACAATATGCATTAACTAATTGGTTGAAAGGGAGTTGGGGAGGGAGCAACAGCAGCTGATGCAGTGACTCCTCCCCAGACTCCATACTCCTTTCGTCGTTTACGACCAGAGTTTCAGATTGGCGCGCTTAGCGTATGATTTCCAGTCGCTGTGAGCGTAGAACTCCTTGAAAATGGGTGTAACTAGTGTATCCTCGGGCAGAGTCTTGTAAATGGGCTCGCCGTACCAGGTGCCCACCTAGAATAATAATGCATATTCAATATAATAGATTCTCTGCGTTTCTGGAGTTGCGCGAATTTACCTCCCAGCCGGGCACGTTCTTCATTAGATCCGCCTCCTCGTCGCGATTGCGGCGCAGCTGGCGCAAGAATTCGCGATCGCGTTCCGCAATCAGTATTGGGAAGATGACATTCTGGGCGGAGCGCATCTCGATTTCGTCGCGCCTCACCTTTTTGGCCGTTAAATAGTAGATGCCCAGGCCGACAGTGGTCACCGCCACATAGGCGCCAATCATTGTGAAGCCTGCGTATCACAGTTGCATATATTTGCATTTATATATATATTTGGAGATTGGAAATGCATTATTATTGACGCACCTGTGAAATAGCTCTTGGGCGGCACACGGGCAAATGGGATCTTCTTGTATCCACCGGGTGGTGGCAGGTCCTGTTTAGGAGGCACATGCGACACAGCCGTCGCCATGTTGCCGGCTGCAATGTACAGAATTGAATAGTGCTAAGATGCACAGATCCATAGCGGCATTTATATTTTAGCTTACGCTTTGAGAATCTGGTGAAAATAGGATATCTGACTGTCAAAATTTCACGACGCCTTTTGCATAACATACAGCACAATGTGACCGCAGGCACCAAAAATCAAAATACCAAAATAATGTAATTCGCAAATAAAATTAATCCAATATTTGGATGGAATTTTTGCTATTTGCAGGTGATTTAAAATTAATATTTGTAATTCAATTTCAAGTGTATTGCGTCGTAAATCATGGCGGTTACATGTAAATGTCAATATTTTTAATACTAAAATAGTATTTAAACTGTTGGCTATGAATCAATTTATTTTCTGGCAGCCTTGACAACTACGTAAAGTCAAGTCTGTACGAGAGAAGTATTCTTCATATGGCTCACAAAACCAACTTTTAGTTTAATTTACATTGCGCTTTTGCGTAAATTATGCTTATATTTTTGAATCAATACCATTAATCAATCAACATCAAGAAGTCAACTATTCCAAATATTGCCCTTCTGAACTTAAAGAAACTGTCGCATGCGCAGATAAAATTGCAGGTAAACAATAAAGAAATCATGGAGCATGTGAGCCATTACACCGCAATAATGCATATTCAAATACACCGCCTTCATCAGCTGTTTGTTGCGTGGGTGGTGCAGTATATCGTTGGTATTTTCATCAGATTCGATATTAAGAATATCATGCATGCTTATCGAAATATACAAATATTGGCTTAAGTGTATTCTTTAAATAATCCGAATAATAATAATGGTTTCTCTGCTAATCTTTTTCGATATACGTTAACACATCAATTGCTATACCGCTATATTTTCAGCTTGGTACGTTCAATAGAAATGTATCGATAAAGGCAACAACCACAAAATAATCGATGGTAAGCAACTGAAAGCCAACCAAACCATTCGAATTCGAATAATAATTTAACATTCAGTTGCCGCGCAGCTGCCGTATAGGAAGGGAGAGTAGGAAACTTTTTTCGCTCGCCAAACAAAACGCCACAAGAAAAAGAACATTTCCAAAATTCTTCACTGGGGGAAAAGCAATTTTTTTCTGTGTGTGTGCGTGTTAGTGTCCAACAATTTTGAGACAGTGTTTTCGAGTTTTTTACGCAACAACAGCCCAACAGCCAAATTAGCATAAATCATGTCGCTCTATCGCATTTCTGCACGTAAACTTGTCGACGCACAGGTGAGTTTTCCATCAAATAATATCTCCTCCCCTCTCCCACAACAATCAATCATCCATCAAGTTTTATAATTACTGTTCAAATGCCAACCGCCCTTCGATTCGCACGCATTATTTATGGTGTTGTTTTCAAAGCAAAAGGATCTTGGATACTGCTAATCAAGCGTGGCTTGCCAACGCACACATGCTCCACACACACCAGCTAGCTGATTGTATGGGCTTGTGTATGTGTGTGTGTGTGTGTGTACTTTTTTGTTGGCAAGGGCAACGTCAAGCCAAAAAAAAAGCCCCAGCCATGTGCTTGCGATTAAAAAAAAAAAGACTGCTAAACGAAAACAATTTACTGCTGGTCACCGCTCCCGTCCCGCAATATTAGCAGTTGTAAATTGTCATTTTTAGACATGCTTTAATCGGCAATGTGCTAATTTTCCGGGCACAGTGAGTGATTACATAATCGCACAGAATTTTCACCACTTGGCTAAAATAGCAAAGCGCGAATCTTCTTTATAAATAAAACTCTCACCAGACGCGGTCGCCGTCGCTCTCGTCGTCTCAGCGCGGGCAGCACAGTTCGAGTTTAATGAACTTCTTCATCTTTAGTCCCCTTTTCCCTCAATTCGCAGCTGCATCTTTTGTGACTGTTATTTATAAAGTTATTTTCGTTGTTTAATTTCCATAAACGTGTCGCCTCTGCTCGGCTTAAATTTGGCTAAAACCTTATTCTTAAAATGCTGTTACAGCAGCAGCAGCAGCAACCAGCCACAACAACAACAACAATCTGACGCTCCCATCCAAAAAGAGCGGCTCTCCGCAGCAGCAGCAACTGTGCAGGTAGCACAGCAGAGAATATTGCTCTCAATCTCACAATCTCTCTCGCATTCGCTCTGTTTTACTCTCTTGAGTAAGAAAGTTATGCGACACGTGTTGTTGTTGTTTGAGTTCTGCTCTGCTTTGCATAGAGATGCGCTGTGCTGCGGTGCTTCTGTTGCCAAAAGTGTTTCTACACAGCGCCAAAAAGATTGTCCGCCGAATGACCTTTAAGTAGAGAGCACATCCACCGCCCACTAGACGCAGTCTGCAAAAAAAAAAAACAAAAATGCCACGTACATAAATATATATATATATATACACATTTGTATTTATACATATGTTTGTGTTGATTATGCAATGCCGAAAAATCACCGGACAAGTTGCGGAAAAACTTTCAATTGAAAAATCAATAGAGGCAGGCAGCGGCGCAGGCAGCACTCTCATCACACGGTTTACAGGACGAGCCTCCTTTTAAGCGCATTGTTCTTGCAAATTGCTTTGGGGTTGTTGTTCTTGTTGTTGCTGTTTTTGGAGTGTGTGTGTCGATGCCTGTGTGCGTGTGTGTAACTAAAATAAAGTGAGAGAAAGAGAGTGAGAGAGAGCGACAGAGAGCGATAATGAGCGAGTTAATGTGTGACGCAAACATTTTTTGGTGCGTAATATAAAAAGTTAAGTAATCTATTTTGCATTTTCGAAGTGTTATGCATGCGAACCGTTCGTTTATTCCGTTCGTTCGTTCTACAGCCACAAATTTTCAGCTCGTCTTTTTTGTTTCTGCTCTCTGTTGCTGTTATTGGCGTTGCGCCAAAAAACGTGCAGCGACACACACAGCCACAGGCGTACGTCCTTCACGCTGTTGTGGTTGTTGCTTGGCTATAAATACGAAAATAGGTAAATGATGAAAAGGGCTCGATAAGTACAGTGTACTCTGTTCCGGGACCATCGTTGTTCTGTGTGTAACACTTTTAGTTTGCAAAATGCACAACTAAAAATACATACATACACAAATAGGCATGCAATACATACACACACATACACACACACAGGCACACTAGAACATGAGGAAGAAGTAGAACAACGACATGCAAGGCCTTTAAGCAGCGGCAACATTTGACGTACGTCCGTCCGTGCGTCCGACTTAATAACAAACACGCGAAAATATTTAACGCCCAGACGCTAATGCGTCACGATATTTGATCAATGCTTACGTAAAATGTTGCGGTTTAACGTAGCGTAGCGAATATGCCCTTTTGGCAAAAACTTCGCGCATGTCTGCATGTCTGCATACGTGTGTGTGTGTGTATATGTGTTGTGTTTTGCTCTCTTAGCTGCTGGCAAGTGGCAGCGGACAGCTGATCAGGCAATTGCATAATACAAATGTCACTTAATCAAGCGTATTTAATTTGCATCCTCATCAACATTTTACATTTATTCAACTGTATTCAAACTCTTTTTAAGGGGTTTTGATCCTATATGTATGATAAGATGGAACACATATCCCGGTCTAAACTCGGCTAAAAATATAGGGTTCGCTTGGAAGTGAGGCAATTGAGCGGTTTATAAATAAGTTAATAAAATGTTATTTATGGCAGCAGCGGTTGCGACGTTCGAAGTCGTCTTATCACTCAAAACATGTGCTGCCAATCTCAAGTGGCATTGTTGAAGAGGGGCCCACCTGCATTTTGGGTTTCTTATTTCTCTTCTTTGTGTTGGAAATTCCACAGATATTTAAAGTTATATGCTTGCTGCTGGAGCAGATAACAATGGCTTGGCGTCATGGAAACTTTGTATGGTAATGAAATTGTCGGCAATGCTTAAGTGTGTTTTGCCTGTGATAAGCAGAATTGCTGTTAATAGCCGAGCTATGATCATGTGATGTAATCGGGTTGACAAACGACTCTCATAGCGTGTTGTTTCTCTGCATTGAATGAACTTATATTTATATGCATATATATATATATATATATATATATATAATTTATATATATATATGTATTATGTATATAGTATTTACATTGTGCAATCGGTAGACGCCCAACCAATATGGCATGGCTTAACTGATAAGCATGACAAATTTGTGTGGGGGCACATGATCTAGACCAAATCGGAACACAGGCAGTCAACAAACGTTCGACGTATGTTGCTGATAACAGCAGACACAACAAGACGTAAAAAAAAAATAGAAAAGAAAGCTGTCAGACAGTGGCCCACGCATTCTGTTAAGAGGTGTTAATTTAATTAGAGGCCTATTTGTTCAACACAAAATACTAAACGGAGAAATACTGCACAATATTTATACAGCGAAATAAGATCCCCAATTATCTGCATGGCTTTTGTGGCATGCTAATTAAAGGATCACACATTGATTGAATGCAATAATTACAGTTGCAAATAACACCCGAGAACCGAGGGAGGAAGAAGAGTAGAGGAAGCTAATTAGCTTGTGTGGCATTGAAAGCTTGGCAAGAGCTTGGATAGATTTGTTGCATGATTGATGACCCAAAGTTGCCAAAGTAGAGGCTTCACTTTGATTGATGGGCAATATGCCTGATCTTAAATTGCTGTTGCATTCATTCCATTCAGCTAATTGACTCAGGTTAACAACAGCAACAGCAGCAACATCAACAACGGCTGTTAACATTGGGAAAACACATTGTGTTTACTTTACTTAACAATAAAAGCAAGAGCAAATAGCAACTGGCGACATAAGGTTGTTGCAAACCAATACACCCCCGCCACCCAATCGTCTTTTGTCAACATTTCAATGCACGCAAATGTTGAACGTTACTTATTATCTTGGAATGAAATGTGTATAAAACGGAGCGGGAGTCACACAGCTTGCTAAACAATTACACTAATTTTCTGGCTAATAAATAGAAATACCCGTCGACAGCAATTAAGAATAACAACGACACGCAACTGAGGAACGAGGGCAACAGGCTATGTGCGCAGGGAGGTGTGCCAAATGATTCGTCTTGGGACGGCAATTAAAATTAAAAAAAAAAAAACGGAAAAAAAGTGTAGTGCGGAAAACGAGTTCGCGATTAATGATGAAACTGTTCCACTAATTCTCTAAGATCGATGCTAAGTCACTGCTATCGTAAAGTACGAAACTGAATATTTAGCAAACTTAAAGCATCATCGACTTCAAGTGCATCGTACAATTCTCCGGTTCACCTTGATGCCAAAACTTGCAATAAGTCGAGGTTCCGTTAATGCGGCGAGAGCTGCTGCATTCGAATTCTGAAGGTTACGTCACGTATTGTTTATGGATCTATCGTTTGTATCTAATTTATCTGTCATGCCACTCGTCTCGTAATTGCCGTTCACGTGAAAATACTCGGAAATTACAAAAGACAAAAAAAAAAAAACGAAAAACAAACAAAAAAACTAGAAACTTCTAGTCGAGAGAGCTACTCGACTACAAGATACCCTGAGCCCCCGATGTGTACTGCGGTTACAGATCTTCAATGATTTCCAAGTCTTATCGTATAACAAAGTTATAGCTTGAAAAATGCAGAGTTCTTTGTTTTGCATCGATATTCTCGAAACTATCTGGGAAGAAGTTATCGATAAAATCAAACACATTTGATTTGAATTTATATATTCTATTCGAACCCTGATGCTCGCTGAAACAGCGACATTCATACAGAAAAACAAAGAGGCGGATATGGCTAGATCGACTCGACTGCTCTTGTTGATTAAGAATCTATATATATATGTGTATATGGGGTCGTTCTGCCATTTATAATGTGTACTAGGGGTATACAAAGTAAAAGTAAAAGTGCAATGCTTACACACGATACATTGTTGAAGATCACAATGATCAAAAGTGCGATCCACGATTTGAACCGTTAACTCAAGCAAATGCCATCCAAGACCTTAACATGCGACTGCGATTTCCTTGGTAATTCCATATACCATATATATGTATATAGTATATACTGCGTACATATTAAATATGTTATATAGGCGATAAGTTGGAGCGCGTGAGACCGTTGCGGGGACCTTCAATTTTCAATGGGACCAGCGCTTATCAGCGGCGGGGCGCTGTTTGGAACGGGGCCATTCCTCCCTCTTATCTCTCTCTCTCTCTCCTTCTGTGCAAGAAGGCAGACGACACACGCCCGTGAAACTAATCTGATTATGTTCATGACTTTCACATGTATTATGCAAACAAATGTATTTTGCGCAAAAAATATGTGTATATGTGCATATATATGTGCATACAGATATAATCAAGTATCTATGGGGAAGAATAAGTATCTCTGCCAGCGATAAGATAACGATGGGCCCCCATTTGCCATGCAAACAAAAAATACAACAACTATGCGTAAAATTGAGCGCGAGACTTAAGCGTGCGTGGTGCGTGTGTAAACGGTGTGTTGAGAGATGAGAGAGGCTTTGTGTGACGCATGTCTTTGCATTATTCGCATTGTTACGCAAGCTTAAGCTAAACAGTTGATGTCATCTCTTATCTCTCACTCTCTTTCACCCACTCTCTTTCTCTGTTGCTTTTTCCTTTCTGTTACCGCATGATTAGCGGAGCAAAAAAAAATACACACACACACTCAAGCAAACTTTGACATCTTAATTACCATTGGCATTTACACGTGTATGTGTATGTAACTGCGTTAAGAGCGCTAACGTTGATGCTGACGTCTCCGCTGCGGTTGCGGTTTATGCACCTGACAAAATGCCGTTTTGTTTTTTCACCCGTTTTATGTGTGCAACAAAATAGCTCAGATTACATTTTGTTGATTTTTTGTCACTCTACATTTACCGTAATGATCGTGACTATCATGATTTAATGGATGGTCGTTGCAGCACTTGCGATGGAGCTATCGCGATTGCGATTTTTTCAATAGTTTCATATTAATCAACACTTTTTGTAATGTGTTGAAAAAGGAGGAGTGGATTAATCATTCTACTTAATTATTCTATATAAATTGCAATGTGTGTAATTGATAATTATTAACAATTATTTAATCATTATTATATTAAGTTATGCCATAAATTATACGCTGTGCAATTTAAAGTGATTTGCATTTGCTGATAGGAGGCCATCATCCATCCGACTCAAAATAGCGGTAAACGATGACGAGCAGCGCAGAGTATGCGTAAATGATATAATTTTATCAATGAAATCGGGCTTTTGGGACACCGGCCACTAAAAACCGGTTAGTGTGTTTATGTTTACACACACACACACACACACACACACACACGAATCAAAATCAATATGCACATACGCAAAACAAACTAAATAATGAACATAAGGCATGGAATTCAATTTGAAAACAAGTCCGTCGCTTGGCGGCGCCACAAGTTCACATGGTTAATTGAATTTGCTGACCCACTAGCCGCAAAAAAAAAAACGAGACAACAGTGAACGCAGAGGGAGCGAGAGAGAGAGAGAGAGAGAAGGGGGGCAGCCGCCAAAGTCGATTGCACTTTGCGCTTGAGCTTGGATTCCGTTTTCATTACCATGTCGATTCATCTGAGAATACGCCGCGCGTGGCAACAGTAGCTGAACGTTATGTGGCTTTGGAATTTTCCCTGTCGCTTTAAGCTTCAGTCTCGATGGCCTGATCGTGAAAGTAACAAAAAAAAAAAAAAAACTAGTTGTAACCGGATTTGCGTGACTGCTTCTTCTTCCTGCTTGCAGTCAAACTTGCGTTGATCTTTCGCGTACGGCGCGCTACTGTCGACGTCGCAGTTGCATTGCCGCCTTCGTCAGCGTTTTGCGCTTTTGTTTTTGCGTGTGCGCTATCGCAGTGAATTATGCAACAACAACAACGAGACAATAAAGAATAAAAAAAAATTAATAAAAAAAAAACTGCCACTGGGGCAATGTCTGATCAACGAGCGGTTGAGTCATGGAGATGTAGCACTGAGGCTGCTGCACTTGCTGATCTGCTTCTCTCTGTCTGTTCTTATCAAAAAATATATACGTATACTCCGCATATCAATGTGTGTGTGGATTGGCGGATTGGCGTTGCTTATCAATACAACTTGACTTGAACGTAATTTCACGCGTAGTCGCGCCTTGAAGTGCGGCTCAATGACAGCCAATTGGATTGGCACAAGTCAGCTGATTGTTATCGATAAACGAAACACTTGCGCCCAACAGCAACAACAACAACATAAGCCTGGTAAGGAGGTAGCCAGCCAAAATGAGCATCATTTCAGCATAATCATTTTTAGGGCTGCCAACCTTCCAGTTTTTCGGTTCAAATAATTCAATTAGACATTGAAAAAATTCAAAAAGAAAAAATTAAAAAGAAATTGAATTCCAAATGTTTCATCCTGCTCATTTTTGTTGTATTTCGTTACAGAAAGCTCCTATTGTTGGCGCTTATGTGCGTCAAATTGCTTCTGATGGCGCCAGCCTGCGTGAAGTGCTTGCCGCCAAGATCCCCCAAGAGCAGGAGCGGGTTAAGGCATTCAGGAAACAGCATGGTTCAACAAAGATGGGCGAGACGACCATTGATATGATGTACGGTGGCATGCGCGGCATCAGGGCTCTGGTTACAGAGACCTCTGTGCTGGATCCCGATGAGGGTATTCGCTTCCGTGGCCTATCCATTCCCGAATGCCAGAAGGTGCTGCCTGCCGCACCGGGTGGATCCGAGCCACTGCCAGAGGGCCTCTTCTGGCTGCTGTTGACCGGCGAGGTGCCGACCCAGAGTCAGGTGCAGCAGCTATCCTGCGAATGGGCCGATCGTGCTGCCCTGCCCCAGCATGTGGTTACCATGCTGAACAACATGCCCACCACACTGCATCCGATGTCGCAGTTTGCTGCCGCCGTCACGGCCCTCAATCATGACAGCAAATTCGCCAAGGCGTACTCTGCCGGCGTGCACAAATCGAAGTACTGGGAAGCGACCTACGAAGATAGCATGGATTTAATTGCCAAACTGCCGGTGGTTGCTGCCACCATCTATTGCAATACGTATCGCGGCGGCAAGGGATCCCGTGCGATTGACTCAAATCTGGATTGGTCTGCCAATTTCGTGAAAATGCTCGGCTATGACACTGCCCCGTTCACCGAGCTGATGCGTCTCTATCTAACCATTCACAGTGACCACGAGGGTGGCAATGTGTCCGCTCACACCACGCATTTGGTTGGTTCCGCACTCAGTGATCCGTATCTATCGTTTGCCGCCGGCTTGAACGGTTTGGCTGGTCCACTGCACGGTCTGGCTAATCAGGAGGTGCTCCTCTGGCTGCGCAAGTTGCAGAAGGAGGCTGGCAATAACCCTTCTGAGGACCAGCTCAAGGATTACATCTGGAAGACGCTTAAGTCCGGACAGGTGCGTTCATTTACCATAGTACCAATAGCTCCAAGACTATCTCTAATCTGTCTGTTAATTGTTTTTTAGGTTGTGCCCGGCTACGGTCACGCTGTGCTGCGTAAGACCGATCCTCGCTATACCTGCCAACGCGAGTTCGCCCTCAAGCATCTGCCCGAGGATGATACCTTCCAGCTGGTATCGAATATCTACAAGGTGGTGCCACCAATTCTAACTGAACTTGGCAAGGTGAAGAACCCCTGGCCCAATGTGGATGCTCACTCTGGTGTTCTGCTGCAATACTATGGCATGAAGGAGATGAACTATTACACCGTACTATTCGGCGTCTCCCGTGCCCTCGGCGTACTCGCCTCCCTT
Organism: Drosophila picticornis; assembly: GCA_035043845.1. Taxonomy (NCBI): domain Eukaryota; kingdom Metazoa; phylum Arthropoda; class Insecta; order Diptera; family Drosophilidae; genus Drosophila; species Drosophila picticornis. The sequence continues at coordinate 12,651,695 of JAWNMR010000492.1, read as the reverse complement.
ATCTGGGACCGTGCTCTCGGCCTGCCTATCGAGCGCCCCAAGTCCTTCTCCACCGACGCGCTAATAAAGCTGGTGAAGAAGTAAGCACAGCGAATTCGTTAAATGCAAAAGAAACGAAAAAACAATGCTGCGTTATCCAATGCAGTATTGTTCTGTGGCTGGGGGAAGGGGGGAGTTCAGTAAATGTACAACAACAACAACAGAAACAAAAACAACAATAACAATAATAATATTTATATTAACACCAACCAACAATTCGAAACGTGAAGCAAAAATATTAGCAGTTGGCAAGTAATGGACAAGGGAGAATCCACGGAGATGGAAACGATGGAGTATTGACGATAAATCATAAAAGTATGATGAAAATCTCAACAACAAGTTGTTGATATTGGGAAAGCGAGAGAGAGGGAGAGAGGGAGGGAGAGAGAGAAGAAAGAAGAGAGGATAGTTAAGGAAGTTGAACAAATCTAGTAAAGGAAATCAAGAATATTAACCAAATGCGAAATCTGCAACAGCAAAACAATAAGTTGGAAATAAGGCAACCTTTATATTTAGTAGTGTAGCTAAATTATAAATGAATCATATAAAAAAAAACATAGAAAGAAGAGAGAAATGTTAAAATGCAAATGCAAATGCAAAAATAAAATCACTTAAACATATGTTTAAGCGCTATTTATACCATAATAAGATCAATCTATAATGGGAACCAACTGTTTGCACACATCCCATTTTTCACTTTACCAGCTTTATGTTGAGCATTTTTTCCAACTTCAACAAACGCTTTGCTTTTCGTATGTCCTTCCTGAACTGCTTAATTAGTTTGTTACTTAATTAAACTTTAAGCTGATATTATGTTTGCGGTCTCTTATGCATTGACTAAACTTACCGAAGGAAAACCCGAACCACTCAAAGCCCCGCTTAATTTCTAAAAACTAACTTGATAAAACTTTACTTTTAATTTACCCTTTAACTATATAGTTTTTTTCTTTTACTTTTACTTTAAACAATGGAAACATGTTGTTATTTTATGTAATTTATTGCAAACCAGTAAATATAATAACGAAAATTAAAATACAGACAAACAAGTGGAATGAAAAACCCTCAAAATAAAAAAACAAAATAATATAAAAACAAGCGCGTACAGAGCTTTTTATTCATTCAAATTTTGGCGGTAGATAACATCGGATCGGTGTGCTCTGTTATATATCATTAATGGTCACACTGCAACAACGGCAATTTATCGACCGACCGACACAAATGTTGAGCCGATAGTGGTTCATCGAAAAATATTTTTATATACATTGCAGCTCTGTTAGCCGATTTGCGCACCGTGTTACATCATTTATAGACAAATTATAGGCAAATTGAACAGTATTTGTGCAGTGCAAAGCGAGAAGACAAACAATTAGTTGTAGTTAGTAGAAATGTGCATGCAGTTAGAAAATTGGAGCGCGATTTCATAACGAACTAAGCCCAAGCTCAAGCCCGAAGACAACAACAACGTGAACTTGCGGGCTGCGTGTTTTGGGTCTCGTTCGCCGGAATATAAACATACGATGAGCGAATTAAACACCAATCAGGTTAGTTGCTGGCCAGGTTTAACAGCTCAGTCCCAACTCAAGTTAAATACGCAATCAGCGAAAAATTATCTGTATATCAGTATGTGTATATAAATATATATGTTTTCTTTGATTACGATTGCAAACACACTCACAGACATAAATAAACTGCGCGTTTGCAGCATCTTTGACTGTGTGCGGCGTGTTTGTTTGTGTGTGTGAGAACAAATATTTAATTTTCACTTTTGACTTATTTATTTAATATTTTTGTTATGTTATTTTTGTTTAGTTTCGCCTTTGAAGTCATATTTTGTTACATTTGCCTTTGTCTTTTCAGTTTTGTGCCATTGATTTTTGATTATTACAGCCCAAAAAATATCGAGGAATAGAAAACAAACAAAAAAAAAAAATATAAAAAAAAAATAAAAAAAAAACAGTAAAAACCAGCAGCAAGCAGCAGCAGCAATTAGAAAAAGAAAATCCGATCACGATACCGATACCGATACCTATATCCATCCCATCCCCGAAACACCAAACAAAACCAAAATCAACGTGCACCTTTCTTTATAATTTGATTGTTTAGTTCTTGGTTTGGGTTTTGTTGATTTGGACCGGGACAGTGATAAGAGATAAGGGATAAGGGGCAAGGGTATCTGCATAGGCTGCATACCTTTTGTTTTGTATCAAAATTCTCTCTCGTTTAACAAATCGCAACGCAATTCACGCAAATTTACCAAACCAATGGCGGCCTACTTGAATCGCACCATTTCGCTGGTGACTGGCCAAACGGGCCCCTCCGGCAACGACCAAAACTCGACGGGCACCGACTCCGTGGACGATTCACGTCACAATCTATCGCTGCAATCGTCCGCCTCATCGACGTCGGCCAACTACAACGCTATCGCTGATAATCGCATGTATCTATCGAATGACAAATCGCCGCTGCAGATATTCGTGCGCGCCAAGAAGAAGATCAACGATATCTATGGTGAAATCGAGGAGTATGTGCTCGAGACAACCACATTCATTAATGGTAAGCACCAGCTATCAGGAGTAATTACGTAATTCATTCATCTCCTCCCTTGCCTTGCCTTGCGTTGCCTTGTCTTGCAGCTCTTCATGCGGACGCGGAAATTGTGGACAAGGCGGAGCGTGAGCTATTTGAGAGCTATGTGCATAAGGTGGCTGCGATACGTGAGGTACTGCAGCGGGATCACATGAAGGTCGCCTTCTTCGGGCGCACCTCCAACGGCAAGAGCTCGGTCATTAATGCCATGCTGCGCGAAAAGATTCTGCCCAGCGGCATTGGGCATACAACAAACTGCTTCTGCCAGGTGGAGGGCAGCGATGGCGGCGAGGCCTACCTCATGAAGGAGGGCTCCGATGAGAAACTCAATGTGGTGGTATGTGCGATAGCCAAAAATGTCAATTAACCGCAAAACAGCTCAAATATGCGTATATCTTAAGGTCTAGGCTATTTCTCGAAAGCATCTTCCATTTTAATTTGAAGTAGATCTTGTAGTCTCGGCAGACTAGATATATACTGCGGAATTGAGCGATATTGATTGGATGATTTTTTCCAGAACATAAAACAACTGGCGAACGCACTGTGCCAGGAAAAGCTGAGCGAGAGCAGTCTGGTGCGCATCTTTTGGCCACGGGAACGCTGTAGCTTATTGCGCGACGATGTCGTCTTTGTGGACTCGCCGGGCGTTGATGTGTCCGCTAATTTGGACGATTGGATTGACAATCATTGCCTGAATGCGGACGTATTTGTGCTTGTCCTGAATGCAGAGTCAACAATGACACGGGCGGAAAAGCAATTCTTTCACACCGTCTCCCAGAAGCTTTCCAAGCCCAATATTTTTATATTGAACAATCGATGGGATGCCTCGGCCAATGAGCCCGAGTTCCAGGAATCGGTAAGATCATTTTTGTTCGCTATCTTTGTCTATATATCTCTCTCTCTCTCTATCTTTGGATGGATATTGTTAGCGTATTTGTAAATGTTGTTGTATATTTCATTACTCTTGTTTACTATACTACCCCACCAAATTCGACATGTAATGTTAACAACGCCAGGAGCTGGCTAAGGTAATGTCATCCCAGACCCAGGTCCCGACGAGCTCTTTACTAAATGCGCTTTGTTGGCTGTGTTTTGTTTTGATTTGCCTGCCCACAGCCTGCCTCAGCCGAGATTCAACATGAATATGTCTATCGATGTAAAAAGCTTACTTTCATTTTAATGCGAATCATTAATAACAATGATCAGTGATCAGTTCTGCCTGAGCCAAGAGCAGAGCTCGATTAAAACGATTTAAAGACATATTCATGTGACAAGCTGATATTTGTGCACCTTATAAATCGGATGCTTATTAATTATTTATTTATTGGCTGCTGCTGTTTGCCATCTGCAGGTTAAATCACAGCACACGGAGCGCTGCATCGACTTCCTCACCAAGGAGCTGAAGGTCAGCAATGAGAAGGAGGCGCAGGAGCGAGTGTTTTTTGTGTCTGCCCGTGAAACGCTGCAGGCACGCATCGAGGAGTCCAAGGGCAATCCGCCGCATTTGGGCGCCATTGCCGAGGGCTTTCAAATACGATACTTCGAGTTCCAGGACTTTGAGCGCAAGTTTGAGGAGTGCATCTCGCAGAGCGCTGTCAAAACCAAATTCCAGCAGCACAGCTCGCGCGGCAAGAGCGTCTCCGGTGACATGCGCTCCATGCTGGACAACATCTATGAGCGCATCACAATCTTTCGCAATCTAAAGCAGGATCAGAAGAATATGCTAACTGAACGCATTCAGGGCACCGAAACGCAAATGATGCAAGTGACGCGCGAAATGAAAATGAAGATCCACAATTTGGTCGAAGAGGTCGAGGAGAAGGTCTCCAAAGCACTGAACGAGGAAATCTGGCGACTGGGCGTACTCATCGATGAGTTCAATATGCCCTTCCATCCGGAGCGTCTGGTGCTCAACATATACAAGAAGGAGCTCAACGCTCACGTCGAGAGCGGCCTCGGTAGCAATTTACGCGCCCGCCTCTCCATGGCCCTGGCCATGAATGTGGAGGCAGCCCAAACGGAAATGACGGATCGCATGCACGCCCTGGTGCCCAACGAGCAGCTGAGCACGCACAGCGCCAAATTGGCGGTGCGCACACAACCTTTCGAGATGCTGTACTCATTGAACTGCCAGAATCTGTGCGCCGACTTCCAGGAGGATCTCGAGTTCAAGTTCAGTTGGGGCATTACGGCGATGATACAGCGATTCACGGGCAAAGTGCGCGAGCGCAGCAAAAAGCATACACCCGCCTTGGTCAATCGCCAGAGCAGTATTGGGGTAAGTGCAATCCATGGCTCAAAACTATCTAATTTCTTCAGTCGATTCATAAATCTTCTGTTCGCTCGCAGCACACTGTCGTTACGCCCGTGAGCACTCCGGTGGAGACGACGCCCGTTTGCCTGCTGCCGACACCGGGCGTTGCTGGCATTACGCCCGAGCAGCTGTCGGTTATATCTCGATTTGCCATGTCCTCAATTGGATCGCAGGGGACCGTTGGTGGTCTCGTTGTCGCTGGCGTCGTAAGTGTTGAGTAGTAAGGCGGTAAAAATTATATTTTACCAGCTGCCTGGCAGGTGCTATTGTATCGCTATGTCCTGAATACCAAACACTTACAGATGCTGAAAACGATCGGTTGGCGTGTGCTCGTTGGCATTGGGGCCCTCTATGGGTGCATCTATCTGTATGAGCGCCTCTCCTGGACCAATTCAACCAAGGAGCGCACATTTAAGAGTCAGTATGTGCGACATGCCACCAAGAAGCTCAAAATGATTGTGGATCTAACATCGGCGAACTGCAGCCACCAGGTGCAGCAGTAAGTATTTGTATTAGAAAGTTACATTTCTCTCCCGCATTTCTAAATGCATTCCACATTCCACATTCCAATAGGGAGCTGTCGAGCACATTTGCGCGCTTGTGCCGCACCGTGGACACCGCCACCACCGATATGAACGAGGAGCTGAAAACGCTCGAGGCGCAGCTGAATGTGCTCGAGGCCAACCAGAAGCAACTGAAGCTGTTGCGAAACAAGGCCAACTACATACAGAATGAGCTGGACATCTTTGAGCACAACTACATTGCGCCGCAGTAGATGCAACTGCATCAGCTGCCCCGCCCCATAGGGCTTAACGCGTCTATGATTAAGAGTTCATGCTTTAAGCATCCAGCTCCCAATACGAAATTAAGACGACTACAACAAACATAACAACAACGGCGACAACTACCCAGTCCAACAGAAAAATTGCAATTTCAATCGATTTGTTTATTTGCAGATTCTTATTTTTTTTTCTTAAATTTTAAACGCATGTTATTTTTTTGACAATTTTTTTTTGGCTTTCCATTTCAGTTTTTTTAAATCAAATTTGCAGCTAGTCCTAAAAGGCTATTGTTGTTGTTGCTTTTAGACAAACTATTACTATTAATTTATTTGGTTTAGCCAGTTTTTTATAAATATACATATTGTAATTGTTGTTGTTACACTCTGCATACACTGTGACATGGCCGGGAGCCATGAAAACTAAAACAAAAATTAATAATTATACCTTATACATTATATGAAATAGTCATTGTTTATTATTGCATAGAATTAAAGTCACTTCATTTAAATGGTATTGTATATTTTTATGATTTCAACTCTGATATGCAAATAAATTCAAATTATTAAAACTTCAAATTCAGTTTGTGGTTTATATATATATTGTTCATCGGGTGCGAGTGAGGCAAACGACAATGACTTGCTGTTGTGCGAGCGAGAGCGCATGAGCTGAGCACTCACAGTTCTGATTCATAGCTGTCAATTGTTGATTTTATTTCACAACGTTCAAAGCATTATATCTAAACGTGTTTACTCTTTATATTATGGAGAGCCCAGATTTGGGTTTCACATTCTTAACTTTACTATACACAATGAAGCCTTTGGAGAAGGCAAACTGTTGGGAGAATATACGAGGTCTTCACAGAGAATATACATTGGTCATTGACACGGAAGATCTTATCTTGATAATAACTATCTGATCAGCAATTAGTTATCTCATTGCATCAGCCCCAAATTTAAGAGCATATTTAAATCAATAGATTCCCCACTTTGAGATTGGTTTAAGGTTCCCTCGTGAAATGCAGTTCCGAAAATCAGTCCGTCGACTTTCGTGTATTCAAGCTAAGCTGAACCGTATACATTGTGATGAATATATAGTTTCCGATAGATTACCATCAGGGTGAAGCTATCTCAGTGTAGGTGTAGGTGATAATAATAATATGCGGCGAGTCAAATCGTTTGCAATCTATATTTTACTAAGCATTTAAGATATGGTATATGAAGGGAATTTTCCAATTAATTAACTTGGAAAATATCCTTAAGTATTTTTAGATTTTTAGATATCTAAATACGAGTACAGGCACATTACATGTAAGTATATACATTTGAAACGTTTCTCTCCGAGTTGCACTTAATTGAGAATGAAGAAAAATGAAATGCATTTACAAATTTGTCTTTTACTTTTATGATTTTCCTTTGATCGGGTTTCATTTGTCGCACTTTGAGCCACACAATCGGCTTTAAATACAAGTAGCACAAAGGTAAACAAATATATATTATTGATCTACAAATAGATAAGAAATATATATAAAACTAACGGCTGACTAACCGGGAACAAAAAAAATATTGAACAAATCTTTTGAGCATGGCTATGAATACGTTTTTTCTGTTTTGCATTTTTTCTCTCATTACGCGCTAACTAATGTATTAACAAGTTTATGCGTGTGTGTGTGTGTGTGTGTGTGTGTGTGTGTAGATGGAGTTTTGGCTTATCTGCTGGCGGCTGCCGATTTTATCGGTAGTTATTTCAATTCAATTTGGTCGCTGGCAGTGTGAACGGGCGGAGCATCGATTTGGTCGCTTGATTGTTTCCGTTTCTTGTTGTTGGCTTCTGCAACGTCGTTTGGAGTTCTACAAGAAATAAGGCGTCGTATTCTGTTTCGGTATGACACGATCTGAATCCGGAACGGCTAGGAAGATTTTGGTTTCGAGCTGTTGCGCCGTTTCAAAGCTGAGTATGGCCGCCACATTGCCGCAGCGATAGCAATAATTGGGCGCTGACCAAACTGTAACCAGCTTGCCCTCGAACATATATTTGATGCCCTCGTTGACCAGCTGGTGTGCTCGACATATCAAATCCAGGTTGTTGATAGTCATAAAGTCTTTGGTCACATTATGACCAAACAGCCAGCCAGCACCACGCGGACTCTGGCCCCTAAAAACGAACAAATCAAAAAATAAAAATAGTAAATGAAAAAGAAAACATTCCAAAAATATCGACATTTACCAATACTCCATGTCCTCCGGGTCGGACCAGACCAGATCACAGAAGGCTCCCTTATAGGGTATCTCACCATTGCGCTCAATGGTCCGTATTTGATCTAGCGTTATAATCTCAGGACTCAGGCCGCCGTGCACGCAAAGCACCGTCTCGTCAATGATCTAAAATAGATATATAGATTTGCCAATTTGTTAAATATATACATATATATAGCAAGTGTTTTGTATGGACTTGACTTACCGCAGCGATGGTAAGCAGATCGAACACCTTGCAACAGTATTTCCAGCCATTCGCATTGCCATACTTGCTGAAGCACTCGTCGAAGAAGCCGTAGACTTTTGTTATCTGTCGCGTCTCGTGGTTGCCCCGCAACAGCGTAATCCGGCTGGGATAGCGGGCCTTGAGAGTCAGCAATCGGGTGAATGTCTCCAGGCTGTAATAGCCTCGATCGACAAAGTCGCCCATGAATATGTAATTCGTGTCGGGCACTTGGCCGCCTGTTCGAAACAGTTGCTCCAGATCATAGAACTGTTTGGACGCAAGATAAACAAACAAACATAAAACAAGTATCTATGAAATATGCGTGGATGTGATTACAGAAAGCCAAATGCCGAAACAGAGAGAGAGAGAGATATATATATAGAGAGAGAGGGAAGAGAGTATTCACCTGGCCGTGGATGTCGCCACAGACTGTGACGGGCGTGCTCACTGGCTGTATGTTTGTCTCCTCCAACAGTATGTCGCAGACCATATCACAGAGTTTCTTCAGTTCATTTTCGGGCAAATACTTGCATTCCTTCACAATCTCAATCCATTTGTCCAGACCACCCATTATTTTTATTGCTTCTGTGTTTTGCGCAACGCACCCGAAGCCACTCGATAAAGTTAATTAGACAAAACGCAACAAAATCACCGAACGACCGTGAAATACCAAAAACATAATATCGAAAATACCCATAAATACAAATGATGGAAACGAACTATCGATAACACAAAAAATCAGACCTTATTTTGAAATGTGTAAAAACAATGCGTTAAAAATACCAACGCTATGTAAAATTAGGGTAACATTGATGTAACTGTTAACAGAAGGAATGTTAAAAGTTTCAAAAATCTCAGTTGCGGCAAATAGCAGGTAAAAATGACTACAAATGAAATGCCTTAAAAATGGGAATGATAATATTGATAAAGATTTGTCAACAGATAATTAAAATAGAATTTGAATTTTCACCACTCTCGCTCGTTTTCTTAATTTTGATTTGAAAAGTGAATGCGTCGAATGCCTTTTTAAATTTTTTTATTTTCTTTTTCATATTTTGTTGTGTGTTCTTTTTTTGTGTGTGTGTTTATTTTTCTTAGTGCTTTTAGCATGAAATTAGTTGTAATTAGCATCTGCTGTAAGCAAATCATAATTAGCAGGCAACCCGAGCTCCCTCGAAACAACTATTTGCTGCTGATGCCGTGCTTTGTTTTGCAGCATATAGAAATAATCCCGCTTTTAAATTTGATTACTGCCGCGCGAGTTGCTTGTTGAATTTCAGCTATGTGGCTTGTAATAGGACAGAGACATGCTGGCATCTTGTTGTCTGGGGAATGCCACTCGAACGGGTTAACCGGGTACCGAGTCCTGTGTACTGTGTCCTGTGCAGCCTGGTGCGAGTCGAAAGTTGTGAGCTGTGAGTGGCGAGTCGCGTGTCTTCAGCGGTTTGGCGTGGCAGGCAGGCAGCTCGGGCATTGTTTTGTAGAGTCTCATTAGAGACGCGAGCGAATTGTTTTTTGTTTGCTGGTTTTGGGACAATTCAAGTTATTCGTTTGGTTTCCTTGATGTTGTTTTTTTTCCGGGGTGTAAGGTGCACTTTGTACTACATAGTCTGTAACTGGTGGCTGCCTGCCATGAAATTGGATTCAACTGGCGTGCTGGATAACAAAGAGTTAACCTTATTTGCAGCTAACGAGTGCTGCGTAAAGCAGTCAGAAAATTGCTAAATTTATTCGGGAACCTTGTAGTTCAATTTCTAAAAGGGATACCATTTATTTGTATATATATATTTTATTCAATTATTGATAATAATTTTACAATTGGCAGTCGGGCGTAATCAACCCTGATATGACAGCCTATTGCCTCACCTACTCCGGCTCTTTAATTCTGACAGATAAAGGCTTGGCTATCTTTTCTCTGCCAAGCAATTTGCATTCAAATCTTAGAGCAGTTTCCCAGTTTCCCAGTCTATCCAAGTTATCGCCCTAGCTCAAATACTGTGGATAGGCAAAGGATGTTCCAATTTGTATGTGGGCGATTTATTTTTTTATTTGCACTCGGAAAAAAATTTCTGTGAATTTTCGAAAATCACCATGCTTTTGGCGACAAGTGTATTTCTTATACAGTAGACAAGGTCTTTCGAAAAACCAGAGTTTTTCTTAATTTCAAGGATTGGGTTTTGATAAATGTGTAGAGAATGCTTACATCAGCTTATGTAAGCTTAAATTATTAAAAAACATTAGTATTTAAAGATTTTAAAGTTTGATGTGGCTTTTAGTCGTTATCCATACATTCAAACATAGATGCAAATGTAGATGAGCATCGTGAGTAGACATAATTAAGGACGAGACAATTGATGAGAGTAGCCAAGGACAATGCCGGCAAGAACGCTGACTTTCACAAAATATGTGTTATGTGAACAAAGGAAAAAAAAATAGTAATAATGGAAATGATCCATTGTCGCTGAGCCGCAGAAGCAACGCCGCAGTAACGGCGACAACTGAGTGGGATTATTGTGTTGTTGTTTCTGTTGCCGGTAAGTGTATTGTTCGTAATATTTGCCTTGATTCAATTTATATACGCACATACTCAAAAAGATCTAATCAGAAAATTATCTTGCCCACACGCCAATACCCATTTGAAACCGATGAAAAGGACACCATTAAATTGTGCAAATGTTCGTGAATCAAGAAGACTTAATTTGCTGCAATCAAAGTAGTTACTCAACACAGCCAGATTCAAGCTGTTTTGGCAGCACTGTCACCGTCTCCCGTTACCTTTTAAGCTGCCAAACCGTCAGTTGAGCTGCGCTTAACGGTACTCATGCTCATCCCCATTATTTTCGTGCTTTTCAACTTTCGACTTTAAGCCATGGCAGTTTAAGTTCAGCTATTTGCTGTGTTTGTACAGCCGGCTGTATACAATTTTGTTGGCCCATTGCGTGCTGCATCATTAGTACCGTTATTTTGTGCTCTTCCGCTCGTACTGCTTTTCGCCACTTTCATGCATCTCTTTTACTGTCTGCTTCGTTTCCTCTTCTTCTCCTCCTTCTTAGCCCGGCACAATGTTGACAATTAAGTTAAACTTGTTTTCCTACTTCGTTTTGTTTCAGCAATTCCTCTCCCCCTCTCTGCCCCTCTCTCTCTCTCTTTCTCTCTCTCTTTCCCTCTCTCTCTATCCCTCACATTCGCACCCCTCCCTCTTCTTCCCTTCCCTGCTGAGCTTTCGCCACTGCGTGGTGACTTTTCTATGTCCTGACAACTTTCCGCTATTCTTCCCCACACAGCCCAGAGCTATCTTGACCGCGCTTTGCTGATTATCAATGCTTTGGTCGTCTGCGGCTGACTCGGCTTTTGACTCTGATGCTGATGTGGTTGATAATTATGTGTCCATTTCCACCTACTCCTCCCCCCACCCCCCAAAAGCTTCACTCACTTGCCACTGGAACATTTCTTGATATACCCTGTAAGGATATACGTATATGAGTGAGGTTATGACAATTCTGCTTTACGAATATCCATACACATTTATTCATATATTTATTTTTATATCTACACATATCATTGATCAGGACGATGAGCTGAGTAAATTAATCCACTTTCGTCTGCCTTTTTAACTTAGAATGTGCATTTCACATTTGTCATTCCCCAAAATCGTTATAGACAAGTACACAGATGTAGTAAGGGCCATTTATATATAAATATATATTTAAATGTGTTGAAAAGTACAATGATTGTAAATAGCAACAAATTCTAAATCAGCATAGGGTATTTTGATGTCGACAAGCGAGTTGCTTTAATTTGTGTTGTTTTTCTTTTTGCATTGACTTCGCCGTCACCGTTGGCCGACTTTCCTTTTTTTTATTGTTAACTTGTTTTTTCCTGTGCGCCACCAACCGTTAACTGCCAGCGGCCATTCAGCTCCCAATGTCGCATAGTTCTGGCGGCGGCTGCTGTTCCTTGACTCTGTGCTGTTGCTTTTATTGTTGTCGAAAATTAAATAAAATTAATTACGGCGTGTGTTTGTATACACGCACACACACACGCACACACACACGCACACACACACGCACACACACACGCACACACACGCATATGCACACGCAGTGGCAGGCACGCGTCGGCGACATTAACAGAGAGCCTACTTCTCAACCTAATATTCTACACCACAGAAGCTTTCGTTTGACAGTTGCACGCCTTGCTTGATTCACGCGCGTGTGCGTAAGCGACGACGACGATGGCAACAAACAACTATCGCTGCCACAGGACTTATAAGGACTTACTTTATGTACATACATATGTTCAAATTTAAATTAGGATGCTGCTATGCAGCTTTGCTCAGTTAAGCCATTTTCAGCCTCTTCCAGTGGAAGCTATTTACAATTTACATTGTGTATTTTACACTGTTACTGATCTGTTAAATGAGTTCCACTTCCTGTCAAAGTCAACGCATTCTGTCACAGAAATTTTTACAGGCAGCCCAAGTAGCCGCTCTTTGAATATACATGCATTATAATGTTACAGCAACAATTGAGCACCAATTTAACAGGTTATGTTCGATCTCTTGGGCTTAGGACGTGGGAAGAGCGTGCGAACAGCATCTTCATCATCATTATTAACAGTTGCCAAGAGCGTGCTGGCTCTCCTGTCCAGGTTTGACAGCAATTACACATTGTGGGCAAGGAACAGTGAAGGTGTTGCTTGGTCGCCTTAGGGCATAACGTCGCCAGTCGACGGGTGTTGCTTAAAATTAGAAGACGGCTGCTGCTCCGAACAGTTGCCGCTCCGCTTCCTTCTTTTCCGTTTTGTCTTCCTTCCTCTCTGTCTCTCTCTCTCTTCGCCGGCACTACACTGTTCCAGCTTTCGTTTGCTGTCAGTTACATACATATGGGCGAGTTTGATTGGTGTGTGTGTGTGTGTGTGTGTGTGGATGTCATTTGGCCACAACAACAACAAAACGAGTAACAAGAATGCGGCACATTAGCAACAACAAACACGCTCTCTTTGTGTATCGTTTCGTGCGTTTTCGTTTGGTTTGCTTTATTTATTTATTGTGCGCTTTTAACTTTGTGCACACATCGACCAACTTCTCTCCCACCCATTCAAAGACAAAATTGTTCTGTTTGCTGTTAATGTTGTTGTTGTTGTTGTCTTTTTTGTCGCTTTCGTTGTCATTACAGCTACAACTATTAGTTGTTGTTGTTATTTCCATTGTTCTTGTGGCCTTTCGACTTTATAGTGCTCTGGCATTTGACTTTTTTCATTTCTTTGTGTTGCTGTTGCTTTGTGCGAGCGAACAAGTCAAAAAGTCGAATACGAATAGCATCCGAATTGCGTAGGAGTCCGACAGAGACGAAGAGTGCGAGTAAAATGGGAGGAAGGATTACGGGAAGGGGTGGGTGAAGGACTGGCTGGCAAATTGTTCAACATAGTTTGTTACTGCGATAAAAACGAAAATAAAAGCAAAGCAGATAAAATTAAATAGTGGCCGAAGCATACAAGCGGACATTGCACATCGGACCGACGGCAGATAGGGGAGATGGAGACACACTTGGGCCATGGGCGTGTATGATGGGGCGAGGGGCGTGGCAGCACGTACAAAAACTAATCGTTCAATTAAGTTGGCGAATGTTCAGCTAGGTAACCGTTGAGTGGTGGCACGGGTGGAGCGGGCAGATGTGTTCTGTTTTGTTTGGTATAGGGTATAGCGTTTATTTAAGGCGGATCTCGCACAGTTTCCTTAACATTTCCAAAACAAGCAGCGTGCACAAAAAGTTAATGAAAAAGCAAAAACACAAAGCACACACACATATGTTTATATATATATATATATACATATATATATATATATATATGAATACAAGTTAACGACTAGACGCCTACCTGTACACTGAAGAATATAATAATAATTCGCATCAAATTTGATTATTTTCATGTAGTAAAATATTAAGCATATTTAATATAGTAACTATATATAGTATGATATCAATTATCAAGAATAAAAAAAGTTTCTGATGCCACATCAATGAATTAAGCAAAACTTTGGATGGTAGCTTTTAGGAGTCCTGAAGCTTGGTTTTAGAAAAAGAACTGTACACAGCACAGTATTTTCATGCATACCAACAAACCTTTTAAAAAATCTTCCATGCAAGGAATTGGAAAGAGACAAACTGATATTTTGGCTGTATTTTTCCAGCCAGTGAAGAAATACTTCATGGATTATCTTTCAATTAGTAATTGTACTCTAGTTCCGGGAAGTGATTCATTTAAAAAGTATTCGACATATTTTGTAAAATGCATATTGCATAGAGGATATACGAGCATTGTAGTAATGACAGAGTATGTGCATAGTCGTTGCTTCAAATGGTAGATAAACCAACGGATTTACACACACACGTGCCCACACACACAGAAGCACGCATACATTCATAGAAAGGTAATGAATGTAATGGTGCGTGGAGAACGAAAAGTGCGGAGCTAAAGAGCAGGTGCTGAGTGAGTGTGTTGGAATGGGATGGGCTAGGATGAGATGGGATGAGATGAGATGGGATGGGGTGTGGTGGGAAAAAGCGTTGCGACTGCCGTTTTTGTTGTCGTTACTGCTGCTGTTGTTTAATTTCTTTTGAGCACAAAACAATTATCAATTAATGTAGCGTTATGTGCGTGTGCGTGTGCATGTATGTGTGTGTGGGTGTGTGTGTGTGTGATGAGAATGTACACATATGTATGTATGTGTGAGCATGTGTGTGTGCGTACAAATGAAATTTTACATTGTTATAAGGATGCGGCAGAATGGAGAATGGGAGACAACAGAATCCAGCAGCATATTTAGAATGGGAAGGGAGCGTTGCGCAGCTGTTGACTGAGTGGTTGCTGCTGCTGCTGCTGGCAAAACGAAGTGTATTTATTCACTCTGCACAATGTAAATATTTATAATGCTATATAGTATGTATTTATGATGTTATATATTAAATGTGAAGTGGATTGTCGCCATTTAAATAAGTTAATGATTAACAAAGAGGCGAGTTGACTGAAGGAAATGAAGTGCTTGCATATGTATTTATATATGTATTTGCATATATACTTAAACATCGGGTACTTTGAGCAATTAGCGTCGCTCTCTGTGTTTTTCGAAAATGCAAATTTTGAAGTTCGAAGTTCGCTTCATCAGCAGCATAAACTACTAGCTTCTGCTGACTGTACTTCAGGTCAGACACTTGGTTAAATTTGTTGACTTTTGTTGCCACTTACTGCAAGCAAGCTGTTGCCAGCTGCCGTTCCACAAGTTCCGCTGCTGACCGAACATCCGTTTGAAGCGCTGCATGCAATATGCTCTTCTTCTTCTAGCTTGCTGACTGACTGACTGGCAGCCAAGCCTCGTTAAGTCGATGGATAAACTTACTGTTAACTCTCAACCACTTTCCCACTATTCCACTCGGTTTCTTTTGATCTTTCGGGGACCCATTTTACTTGTATGTATTTTGGTGTATATCCTTATATTGACTGCAAATATACCAACATTTTCGACATATTGGAAATTCCTTAGAAACTTCCACAATTCGCTTCCATATAATAAACTAGAATCTTTAGGGCGGACATCCTAAAACCTGATGAGCATTAGATAATGTTAAAATCAACACTGAAGCTTACATACCCTTGTGGATCAGAGTTAATCAGCAGACATGTTTATTCTTATTTGGTGTTGGAATTACTTGAATTTTAATTTTTTGGTTTTATAAAAAATGTTTCGTCTTAAGAGCTATTTCTTATGATGCTTGCTTCAGGCCTGACTGTTAATCTGATTTGTGTATGTGTTTGGGAGACTTGCCACCTACCGTAACTAAGTTACGGCACTCTCCGCTTGAGGAATGGAAGCAATGTAGAACTGCATATGCCAAAGAACGTATACGAAGTCTGGATAGGTTATACTTTAGAGAACTTAAAGCTAACAACTCCACAATCTCTGATTCCTAAAATGCTAATCGAAAAGATAAATCCTTCGAAAATTGGCACTGCATATTATTAATCAGATACTGCAACGCAGGAAGTGTCGAGAACAACCAAGCCTCTCGGCGGAGTAATCTTACCCCTTCTATGAAACGTAGCAGTAAATGAGCTGTTGGCAACCATGAAAGGAGCTGACTGACAAGGCATTGCGTATGCAGATGACGTTACCATCGCCTTCTCGGTTCAATTCTCACAGACTTAAATGTAGACGGCCATCATTAAACCGGAACTTATATGTGGAGTATCCATCTAGTGACTTGCCTTGCCCAAAAACTAATATCATACCAACCGTGGAGAAACTCAACGCATGGCTGAACTGAGTATCACAGACAACTCAAGACGACGCCCGAAGCCCCTCTCTTACAGCACTAACTATGCAGAATTTTAAATAACTTCTTTCCATGTCTCCATACCCCTAGGGAGGAATGGGTAAATTAACACCCAGGACCAACCGAGATGATAAGGTTGGAGGAGGCGTCTACTCCTAACCCCTAAATATAAGTTATCACTTTGGGCTCCCGGAATCTTGTAGTGCCATCCAAGACGAATTAAAAGAGATCAAGAAGGCACTCAAAACTTAAATAGGCACACTCCTGGTAAAAGAATTGTTGGGGCACCATGCAAAGAGGAAGGAGAAAATCCCTTGCAACTTGCTTAATCTCGTGTACGACTTGGCTTTGCCGATCGAAAAATCACTCCCAAACTTATATAGTTAGTTACTCTGGCTATATCCGGACACTAGTTGAGAAGTACTCACGCAACCAGACTGTCCATCACCTACGACGACTTGTGCGGAAGCAGTCACGATGAAGAAGAACAAGACTCGTTACTGTGAGACCCTCAGTAGGAGAAGACACAAATTTTGGGAGACACTCTTCTTTGGAAATATTTGGGAACTCGTCGATATTCAACCAATATTAATAAATAGTAAAATTGAGTTACTTTAGTGATGTAGAGTTACATCCTAACCCAAACTATTGTATCATCAGGTCTACGCCTATTTTCTTCCCACAATTTGAAATTCATCTCCCGAGCGATTGTTCCTGGGACAACTATACATAGTGAGTCAGAATACAATGATATGAGGATATAGACCAAGTTTGACCAAGATAGCTTTAAAGTTGAGCCAGTTCTGCGCATATAGGATAAACCAGTTGGGGCAGACGGACAGAAGGATAGACGAACATTGCCATATCGACTGGACTTGAACAAAATATACTACCCACTACAAGGATAAATATATGTATTTATTTATATATTTATATATATAGAAACGAACATCAAACAATGAATATCTAAATAATTAGTTCTTGAAAATATGTAAAATATCCCATCTTAGATAATTGACCACAAATAATTCGCTTGCTTTCAAAATATGTTAGGTAAGCCCAGAAAATACTAATTTGTAACTATCTTACGCAATTAACTTTAATTAATTTCAAATTGTGTCAACATGTTATTTGTTCATTGATTGCTTTATATAATTTGTATCCAAACACATTTTTTTTTTTGTAAATTTCGAATGTAATCGAATCGAACTGCAAATGGCAATTTATTTATGTGTGCTAATTAAAAAAGTGACTGATTAATATAGAAATGGCAATCAATTGCAAACATGTACACAAATACATACATACAAATACATACATACACAAACATACATCGGATTGTGACTCCATAATTGCTTAACAGGTATTTGTGATACAGTTGGTTGCCTGGCATATCCTGCAGTTACTCAACACCCTTCCCCTCGCCCCGGGGAAGTCCCTGGTCAATTTTCTTTTGTTATAATATTAACCCACTAGTTTGTAATTATTACGTACAGTTTTAGCTGGCTTCCCGTTTAAGGAGCTGCCCTGATTGCAGTTCAGTTTCATTTTACAATTTTAATTGCGATTTTGGTTTTGTGCTTAACTTGGTTGTCTTCTATTTCCAATTTTGCGTGATTTCATATGGTAGATTTTAAATTGAAGTTTAAATAATACATTTTATACGTTCCATTAAAGCATTAAAGTTCTGTTATCAAGATGCACATTTGCATTTCTGTTTTATTCCAAAGAAATAAGTTTTGGCTGCTTTTGGCAAGAATTATTTTTAGCGAAAGATAAGAATGCGAATCATCTGGTATATTGGGTATACATATGTAAACGGTGTGCGAAATATATTTTATGTATAATACTCCGTAATAATATTTGTGTATGTACAATTTTAGTTTACTCAAAAATAGCAATGTGATTTGATTAAATATGTTTGTGCGCTTAACTTGTTTATTTAGATGTAGTTGTGGAAGTTAGATTTATTTTACGTTTTTGCTTAGCTCTTAGGTTCAATATTTGTTTTTGAAGTTTCGTTTTATTTTGGTTTATTTTGCGTAGTTATTCATGAATATCAATATTTTATTATTTTAGTTGTTGTTGTTGTTGCTTCAGGTATTGGTTAGTTAGGATGAGGAAACTTCAACTCTATGAAGGCTGTGCTAATGAAAATGCATGAATATTTAGTGAATTCGTTTAACTCCCTAAAAGTACAATCTACCACATAATTCAATGTATCAATACGAGTGTGGCATGAAAAGTTCGTTGATTACTAAATAAACAATAAATTGATAGAGGTTCAGATTAAGGAACATGGTATTGTTAAATTTTCCAATGGTAAGATAACCAAGGAGGATTCCTAACGAAAAGATATGAACAGACCTGAACAAAAAGTTCCTGTAATAAAACCTCCCGCGATAAGAGTTCCCCGAACTGAAATAATAATTAGTCTAGACGCTTTTGTAGCAGTAAATATGTACCTAGATCATTTTGGAAGTGGGAAAGGAATAATTGTATTATAGCTATAAGATAATTTTGAAGCTTGCAATAAACCTGCCGAAGCAATCAGCAATTCAGCAGCAGTCAATGTTCGATACTAAAACAAATTTGCTCTTGGGATCAGATTATTGACGGTTCTGTGCTTTTTAAGCTAAATATATTATTGAATTAATTAAAACTAAATCCAGTTTTCAAGTCCTTCAACTTTTTGGCCTTAGGTTGGGAACTCTTCAGCCAACCCTCGATGCAAAAAAAGGCAACAACTGCGCATTTATGTTTGTAGCTTTGTATGTAGCTCCAGCCTTGTGCCTTGTGTGGTCGCATTCCATACGAGTAGATTAGTAAAGTAAAATTGAATATAGCTCAAGTGGATACTAAATCTACAAGTTGGCTATTTAGTTTCGAATGTGGGGCACTGCAAGATAATCGTACAAATTCATGAGTGTATTTGTATGTTTATGCGTGTTTTTAGTTATATTTTCCTTGGCTCTACTGTGGCCATGCCCCATTTCGAGGTGGGTCTGTGAGTATGTTTATTTGGTTGTTTATTTGTGGCTCATACCTATGTAAAGCACACTGGAAGAGGAACCACAAAAATGGTCGAAAAAGCATTTTGTCTACATGCGCAATTATCAACACTTTAAAATTTGTATCGTTCTTTATTTTAGATACCTGTCTATCCATATATATATATATATGTATATATACATATGTGTGTGTAAAGTAGAGTGTGTAAACATAACCTTACTAAGCTTGGCCCGCATTTAGTACAATGCCTGCTTGTCAATGTCAAGCGAGCACAAGAGCGAGAGAGAGTGCGAGAGCGAGAGAGAGAGGGGGAGAGGGCTAGTGAGAGACAGTACGAGAGTTAAGAAGGACAAAAAGAGGGCGGTACATTTATTTAAAGGGGCACAGACACGCACTGAGTCGATTAAAGGTAGGTAGAAAGAGCAAGTGACAGAGAAAGGGACACAGACTGAGAGACTGAGAGAGAGAGAGAGAGAGAGAGAGATAGCTCATTCTCACACAAAGGCACACAAACTCACACACCGGGCCACTAAAACTCTAAAGTAAAACTTAGCAAAATGTTAATTAAATTCCAACAACGAATCAAGTAATTTACAACGAGTGAGTCGAAAACCCCAAAGCACCGACCGTCCCCAACCTCAACAGCAACCTCCGGCACTCCAACCCCAAGGAAAAGCCCAAAGTCAACAACTCCTTACCCCAAGCCCCGTTTCATTCCATAACATTTCATGGCCTCTCTCACCTACACACACACACACAGGCACACAGAGAGGGGCACACTCTTGGGCCGTGACAGTAAAATACGGGAAATGCTTAAAGCTAACTGTATTTTCGTGTACGGCGAATGCCTCTAATTCAGCCCCCAGTCGAGCTGAGCGGCAGTTTTATCCCCTTGGCTGCCTTTACTGATTGTCCCGGCTGTCCCCAGCAGCCAGCTGACAAAGCAAGCGTTAAAGAATATGCCACAAAACCGGCACGAGCAGGCAAAGAGGCAGATCGAGATATAGAAAAATGTGTACTATGAAATTCAATTCTAACAGAATTTCCAAAGATGAATTACCGTTGTGCAGAAACAAAGTAATCTAAAATAATCAAAAGAAACAAAATCATGTTACCAAGAAGAAAGTGGAAAGTGATCGTGAAAATGGCAATATGATATAATATAATATATAATATAATATCATATATAAAACAAGATGAAGGAACATTAGGTTAGTCGGTTGGGATGGGAATGAATGCAGGCAAAGAGTATCAGTTAAGCTTTGGTGAGTAAATTCAAAATGCCAAAGAGACAGTTTCTTACTTTATATGACAGCAAAGCTTTCAACTTTGTTGCCTGGCCAACTGTGTGACCGTGTCCTTATAGTCATATATTTATGTGCTACTGTGCGTGTGTCTCTGTGTGTGTGTGTGTGTGTGTGTGAGTGTACGTGCGAAATGAGTGCAAAAAGTTGCCTCAAGTGATGTGCGCTTGCTGGTTGCTTTTGGCGGTAAAATGCGGCACAGGACCGGAAAAATGCAGGCAGACTGCGTAAGCAACTCCCCAAACCTCAACCCAATCGTAACCCCAAACCCCAACTCCAATCCCAATCCAAATCCCAATCCCAATCCAAGCCCGGGGCCCACAGTTTAGAGTTGGTCCGTTCGTTCTTCCAGCATTAAGAGCAAACTTGAAAAACAAAAAACGATTTTGCGCTGGCGGCGGCAGCTGCCGGACAGCCTCCATTTTTTTATTTATTTTTTTTTGCTTCTCCGTTGTCGCTAATGACGCAGCCGCGTCGGCAGAGGAGACGGCGGCGGCAAAAAATGTTGACTAGCCCTAAAGGGAAAATTGAAAAACAGAAAGAAAAAGGCACAAAAAGAAAAACTGCGTCGACGTCAAGAAAGTCGCGGAGTGTTTTTTTTTCTTTTCCAAATGCAGGAGGCATACGGGAAAAAAGCAGCCAAAACATTATGGTTGGTCTGTATATACATATATGTCTCTCTCTGTGTGTGTGTGTGTGTGTGTGTGTGTGTGTGTGTGTGCGCGTGTGCCAAAGTTAACAACACAATTTGGCCGCAAATAAAATACAAGTTAGTTAATCCCACAACGTGTTGAATTTAATCAGTGGCCAATTTTTCACTTGCCACCCGCATGTGGCCCACATTTTTTGGCGCTGCTCAGCTGTGCCCCAGTTTTGTGTGCCTATTCTCTCTGGTCCAACGCTGTCTCGTCCTCGTTCTTTACCCACATCAACATCTCCATACACGAGCACATCTATATAAGTATATATATGCTCTCTCTCTCTCTCTCTCTCTCTCTCTCTGTCTCTCTCTCTCTCTCTCTCGTATGTGGCTGTTTCTGCTGTTGAGCCTTGTCTGACTGGCCAACCAACTGACCACCCGTCGATTTGTTCGCGTTGTTGTTTTTGGCCCTGTTTGCTTTTGTTGCTGCTGGATTTGGCGCTGCGTCGAGATTTGTAGTCAATAATTGCATTGATGATGACGAGCTTGATGGGAGCTAACCAGACAGTGCGGCAGGGGCTTAATCGTGCTTTAAACAGAGCTTAATTGGTGATTCCGAAAATGAGGGGGGAACGGGCAAATAAATGTGGATGGGCTGCTGTGCGCTGCAGCAATGAGGTCAAAAGTTGTGCCTGTGTGTGTGTTTGTGTTTGTGTGTGGAGGGAGTGGGGATGGAGGGCGGGGGAAGATTAGGCACACACAGACGAGAAGAGCGCCAGAGAATGAATCGAGAAAAGAGACGACAAATGGAATTACATTGAAAAGAAACGTTGCCGGAATTAACCAAAAAACCTAAAAAGTTATAGAAGCAAGTCTTGGCAGGGAATTAAGAGCATGGAAAGAAGAGAACGAAAAGTTAAAAAAATCAAACAAAATTAAAAAAAGAGCGGATCTCGAGAAAAGTCCTAAGACTGTAGATGAACTTTGTTTTTTATGTATACGATTTGAATGAGATTATAATTAATAAAGCTGAAGTTAAAACAAGCAAAAATACAAGAAAATTAAAAATTGATTAAGCGAAGCAGGGTGAAAAAAAATGAGAAGAGATGACTCTAGTATAAAATAGTTTGAAATAGAGTTTGTCAGAAATAAGAACGGCAAAAAAGAGTTACACAAATAAAATCCGAGCTGTGCAAAAAGGAAAAAACTATAATTGAGAAATAGAGATAAAAACATAATTGCTGAGCAAATTAACACAAAAGGAAGAAGACAGATTCAGCCATGTTAGAATACAAACGAAACTTTAATTTATAAATCAGAAAATATACCTTAATAATGAATGAGTCGCAAGAAACAAATTAAATAAACGATAATCTGTGAAGATAGAAAGGGCTCGATAAGTTGCTGCTTTACCGACCTAAACCGCACGACATTTCTGCTAAATCAAACACTCACACTCACACACACACACACGCATGCACACACACACACATGCACACACACACACATGCACACACACACACACACACACACACACACACACACATACAGACGAAGAGATAGACAAACATTTTGCTCAACGTCCGCTGGCGTCGACGATTTGCTGTGGCCATAGTTCCAGCCCCACCAAACCCCCCCACCACCCGTGCACACAGTATTCCCAGTTTCCCAATTTTCCCACCACACACACACACACACACACACGCACACACACACATGCATTGTAAACATTTGCGATTTCGATTGCGGTGTTGGCGGCTTCGATTGCTCCTCTGGCTGCCTGTTTAGCCAAACGCAACCCAACTCAGCCCAGCTCAGCCCAAAACAGGAGCCCGTTTCATTTTGCGTCAGTTTAGTCCTGGTCATGGTGTTTACGGTTTTACAATTTTGCTGATTGCCAACGGTTCAAGCGGTGGCTTAGTCTGTTTGCAGGCATCGCGTGGCGGCGACGTTGCACGCCGCAGGTTATGCGAGTGAAATTAGTACAGTAATCATCTGCTAAGACTGACAATTAGATAATGCGGGCAGGATTAGGCGGCTTGTCTTGTTGCTCCTCTCATTTGACGTTGATTCCCGCTGCTCAACAACGAATCGGCTTATTGTTGTTGGTGTTGTTAGCGGTTTGACAGCGTTTACTGTCAGCGCCTAATGAGCCATGGGACTTAATAAGCAAGCACTTGAAATGACTTCTTTCTGCTCCTGCATACTGCTATCTCTCTCTCTCTCTCTCTCTTTATGTGTGTGTGTGTATGTGCCATGCATGAAAATCAGCAGGAAAACGGACAGACGATGGCTCACAGCCACTAAGTTTGATTCGATGTGCCTGGACTGGAATATTGTGTGTTGTGTGTGGAGTAGTCGCTTGCCAAGGGGAGTATGGAGTATGGCAGAAGGATAGCATAGGACACGACACGTCAGGGCAGAGCAGGGCAGGGCAGAGCAGGGCAGGGCAGAGCAGGGCAGAGCAGGACAGGGCAAGATTCGGCCATAAAGCGCGCATAGTAAATTGAATTTTGTAGCCTTTTGCGGCAGGCGGCTGCTTCGCATTTTGATGTACGAGCAACAAGAACGAAGGTGTATTTGGCATAACCCAGCCATTCCCTGCCAGCATCGCACTGGAGAGCACTCAGGAGCGAGAGCAACAGCTGCTGTGCAAGTTACGCATATTTCATTGCTTTGGTTAGCGTAGAGTAGCAAATATCTTTTACGATCTTGTGTGATATTATGTTCACAGCGGATGCTATGAGTGCCAAATGCCTAGAGATGCTACAAACAAACCGATGCGGTTCGACTTTTTCCTTTTTTTTTTCATTTTGTGCTCCACAGCTGCCAGGCGATTTGCTCATAAGGATATTCAGGTTAAATTGCATTGCTTTTCCCTTTCTATTAGTTTGCAGATTGGCTTCGAGCAGTGCGTTTGCGTGATGAGGAACCAAATCAATTGGGCAACACTTGAAATAAATCCAGTCGAATTAGCAGCTAGTTTAGCCGTTGAGAAAAAAAAAGAGCTGTTGGCTGTGCTGTTAGAAATGTTGAGGTAAATAAAATGAAAATTACACAAAGGTACACAAAAAATGCAAACAGAGTGATTCATAAGCTGATTATAGGTGATTCCGTTTTTTCCATTAGTTAAGATTAGATTGTGTGTGGAAAAAATACAAATCAGTTGAGTAAGACTGTTATTATTACTGTTCAACGTTGCCCATTATGTTTCCACCTGAAAATGCTAAAATATTTAGGTTATAAGCAGATAAGTCTCTTGCCCACTCCCACTATGAACTGTATATAAAACCTTTTTACAAAATATACTGTAGTAGGCAAAATATAGATAGCATTAAACAAATGACAAAATGCAATATGGCATACATGGTTGCATTTCGCGCTCGATGCAACTAGGAATTGATAACAGCTGTAACTAACAGAAGCTTAACATGATCAAATAATCGCGTTCAATGCAACTCTGTGCATACCGAACTGAGCAGACGTGTTTTACCATATTGACGGAATGAGTAAAAGTTTTAAGTAAAAATGTTTTGTATAACTTTATAATTGAGAGCTTTGATTGCCACTGTTTGCCTCTTGCACAGGCCCTTATTGCATGCTGCCCACAATAATTAAATTGCTCAACTTTTGATTGGCGATTGGTGATAACGTAATTACTTGCCACGCTGCCACTTGCTGTCGCTTGTGCATCAATTTGTACCCTAGTTAATTCACGCCCTTGGCTGTTTTTTGCCACTTTGAAACCCTCTCACAATTTTTAAGCTACTGTCAGTAAATTTGGTTGATGGGTTGTTGACGGTATCTTTCAATGATCCCCATATGCCACGACCACCCACCCCGCCCATAAAATTTGAAAATCACTATATCTTCCTCAGTTTTTAAGCTAGAGCCAACAAATTTGTAAGGCACATTACCGATAATCGTCTTTAAGTATCAATTAAAAAAGGTAGAGCCACGCCCATACCTGCATCCATAATCGCCGACAGCGATCTAGAAATCTGAAATGGACACATCTTTCGCAATTCCACCCACCAGCGGTGTGGCACCTGTTATCAGATGCTATGGCTTACTGGTATCAGAGTATTTTGCAGTCGGTTACGCCTGCAACGGTCGCACTTTGCCCACCTGTTAGCCATTTACAAAACAGCTGCCACAATCGGCAACTTTATCTGGGTATTGCCGTTGTGGGTGCTGCTGTCATTGTTGCTGCCGCTTTTGCATTTACTGCTACCTGGGCTCCTCATTTATTGCATTTCACAATTACAGCAGTAATAGAGAGCATTTACCAAGAGCGAAAGCGCTGCTCTGCCTTTTAGCCCAAGTGGCGTCGCATCCTCTCCACCTGTCCGTTCGTCTGTCTGTTTGTCCGTCTGCCTCGGAGTCTCTGTGTTATTGTTTCGCGTCCATATGTCGCCAGCAATTTGGGCGGGTGCTATAAAATTGCATTGC
The DNA here is from genome assembly GCA_035043845.1 of Drosophila picticornis. NCBI lineage: Eukaryota > Metazoa > Arthropoda > Insecta > Diptera > Drosophilidae > Drosophila > Drosophila picticornis. Next base: position 12,625,755 of record JAWNMR010000492.1, on the reverse strand, counting down.
CATCATCGGTTCTGCATGCTGCTGCTGTCTTTTGGTCAAGTGCAAAGCCAATTGAAATGTGAATGCCAATGGAAATGGGAAATGCGTTTGGGAATGGGTATCGATATTTGTATGGGTATCGGGAATGCGAATGGGAATGTGAATGGCAATGGGACTGGGAATGTGTATGCGTCGCCACTTTGACCATTAACCGTGCTAACGAATATTGGCCAGGATGTTGCAGAAGTAGCAGCAGCAGCAGCAGCAGCAGCTGAATTCGAATCGAATGGCGCACACAATTGCAGCGTGTACGAAGCATTCACTTGGGTATGTTGCATGGCCCGTGTCGCAATAAAATCAGTTGACTTTATGACTAAATGTATTCACTTGCCACAATGGCAATTGTTTGCTGCCGGCAAGACGATATCCACACACATGTTCGTTACCCCAACAAGAAGCAAACTATCGAAACTGTGCCGCAGAGATCGCTCAAGCGATTTGAATAACGAGTAGTTTCTGAACTTAACAACAGTGAATTTTTGTTTAAATTATAATTATTTTTTTTCTTTTTGAAATACACTTTATCATAAAATATTATTTTGGTGAAAAATGAAAAAAAAATGCAAAAACTGATTTATCCTATATATTTTTAAACACGGGCTTTGCTCATCCAAGTGCCCAAAAAATGTTGATTTGATAACCAGAAGAAAAGCGTAGAAATGTGGTTGGTTTATCTTTTTGAATGTGACTCGGCTCGAAGTAAATTCAATCAATATAAAAAAAAAACACTCGTAAATTTAGAAGATGAAAACGAAACTAGTTTAATGGAGCAAAACACAGTAAATAATATAACTATTGAGGGTGAGAATGATAAATGAACAAATGAATGTGCAGCAATGCGGCTCTGAATAGCGTGAGCATTTGGGGAATAATGTAGGCAGAGTGGGGAGAAGATGGATGAGAGGCGAGAGTGTTTAAAACATTGACGATAAAATGACCGACCATGGCCATTTGGAAGTATAATGTGATTGCAATGAAAAGCAAAATGTTGAATAGACCTCAGCACAAAATACACATACACAATACACAGTACACAATACATTATATATAATATATAACAGATGTTTAGATAGTTTGTGCACACATAGCACTCTTACCTAAGCTTAATGTATTAATTTAATTTTCATAATCATTTAAATGCGTTTTCTTGTGTTGCCTGGTTCAGTTGCTGTTAAGCCGTGTTCTAGCAGACGCTGCGTATACTTAACGCAACGTTGACCAACACAAACATCGTAAGCTGCATGCTGCATGCTGCATGCTGCATGCTGCAAGCTGCAAGTACCGTGCCATAGGCAGAAGTTCGAAGATGCCATGGCAATGTCACCCAGCCAAATGGCCCATAATCCGTAATAAGAGTGGGCCCACAAGTGGTCGTGAGTAGTACTCAAAGCACTCGAAATATTTAATACATACACACACACACACACACACACGCACGCACACACATACTTGCTCATATGCCTTACGAGTAGTTCAATGGCAGCAATAGCGCGATTTTCATTAAACTCATAAAAAAGCGAATAAAAGCAAAGCAAAAGAATAACAACAGCAACCAAAGTGGCGCGCTCTAAAATGTCAAAAAAAAAAAAATAAATAAAAGAGGCGGCGACACACAGACAGACACCGACAGAGAGAGAGAGAGAGGGGGAGGGGGAGGGAGATTGAGGCGGGAGGCGGCAATAATCAGCAGCAGTTTTCTTTTGAGCCCGCAGACTGAGCCATTTGGCATCTTCATTTCCATCATCATCTGTGCCTCGCATCATAATCAACATGAAAATCAAATTTGAATTTATGAAGCAGCAGACGACGAATGAGGACAAAAAGCAGCAGGGGCAGCAGAGAGTTGAGTTGAGTTCCCGTTGTGGGTTGTGTGGGGGAGCACGAGCACAGGAAGTCAGCATCAACTTACTTTTGCTCATTTTCATTTTGTGTGTGTGTGTGTGAGTGTGTGTGTGTGTGTGTATGAGCTGTTGTTGTTGTTGTTGCTGTTGCTTGTGCGTCTCTTGTGCGTCTGGCCTCGCATTGCTCAAGGTTTATCAACATTTTTGACTATGTTGCCTGCCCGCCTGCCTGCCTATTGTTTTTGTTGGCTTTCATTTATTTTTTGTTGGGATTCTGTGTGGTGTACGAGGAGCTCAACATGCGTTGCATTTAAGTCGAAAGCATACGCTGCCGCCAAAAGAAAGGGGGGCCTGGGGACACGCCCCTTCTCAGCATACGCCTCTGCCTGCATGTGCGTGTTTCACATATATTCATTTGTTGCAATTACAGTCGGTGTGTGGGGTTTATTTTATTTTTGTTTTTACTCTCATTTCATTTTTATCTTTTTTATTTCTGGTTTTCATTCTCGCCCGTGTTGCCGAAATCATTTAGCATAGTTTCAGCGCATGCCGACTGCCACTGAGTGTGTGTGTGCAAGAGAACTTTTAAGGTTTAAGATATGTACAGACACACACACACACACACACACACGTGTATGATATATGCATTTCATTAGAGTAGCAGTAAAGAAGACGAAACGGGCAATAAGTGCTCAAGTGGAATTTGTGCTTGAGCAAAAAAAACTGCGCGGTATTTAAATTGATTTCAAAGGGAATCAGGAAGTAGCTCCTCGTTCAACGTAACTATGTATTCAGCAAATTGAAACAAAAAGACGAATACACAAACTTCACTTAGTCTAATGTCCCAATTTACACACAGTTTGACTAGTACACGTCACAACAAGCAGGGATCTGAATTGAAAAATATATATATAAAAGTGAAAAAAAGATAAATAAATAAATAAATGTATCCTTGACGAAGATACGCATGTTTAAGGGCAACATTGCCAGCATTCGGCTGCATGCAAATGTAATATTTTCTTTAAGTTTTCGCCATATTGTTTTATGGTATATCTGTTATATTGAAGACACAGTTCGTGAAGGATTCATTAACCGTCTGGACGTTGAAGTGTCCCAGGCGTAATCCTTTTAGCTTGGTTTTTGCAGCCGTGTTAAACAAATAATACGTATACGTTTACTTATTGCGTATACGTTACAACCATGTGTCTGCTTGAACCACTGTACAGTGTACATGACCAAAAGGGGATTGCGATGGGCATGGGAATAGGAGTGGGGCCGGAGATGCGACTGGGAATGCGAATGGGAATGAGGCTGGGGATGTCTTTGCAACAGCCAGATAAGTATCTTCTAAGCAGTTGGAATCTTCTGTTATAGCTAAAGCAGGTTCCACAACAAGAGCTCCTCCCTCGGCTGCTGGTCCAGCTTCTGATTTTTCATCAGCTCTCGTGTTGCTTGTATTGTATTCTTTATTGTCTGTGCGAGCTGTTGTGTCTGCTGTGTGTGTGTTTGTGACCTTGTCTGTGCTTTGCTTTCCTGTCGCTTCGTTTGTTCAGTTTATCTTGAATTGCAGTTGACACAGGCTCTCTTCCCCTTGCTCATATCCCCGACGACTCAGCCATGCCCCAGGACCTTTGGCTGCCCTTTTGCAGAGCAACTACAAGTGGCTGATCTCCCTTGATACTCCTTTGCAGTTGCTTGCAGCTGCCTCGCTGCTTATTTCAAACAATTTTGTGCTGTCATTGTTGTGTGCGGCCTTTGTTATTATTTATTTGGACTTTGCTGAAGGGTTTGCGCCTTGCTTGCCGCTCTCCGCTTCGCGCTTGCCGCTGCCAATGGCCAACGACCTTTGGCATGAGAGCAGGCCATCCTTTAGCGTTGGCTAACCCTCGCCCTCGGACAACGACAAGCGTCATCTGCTTAGCCTCAATGGCCGCGTTTATTGGCTCGTAAATTTTTTTATTATCAGTTTAAATTTAATTTATACCAGCGATCCGTCAGCTGAAGCAAAGAGTGTGAAACAGAACGAACGAGAGCCGTAGAGAGTGTGGCAGTGGCGCTTGGGCTGTGTGGGTGGTGGAAGGCGCAAATAAATACATCAAAATCAACGAACGCCTGAGCAAAATCAAAATCAAAATAAAAAAAAGTAAATAAATAAAATAAAGAAAAACGGAGGAGTATGATGAGTGTAGCTGTCAAGGCGTGAAAGGATTGGGGCATAGACTGCAGATTGAGACTCGCAGCGGGCGGTTAACTTGACCGACATGTCTGGTTAGTTACGGTTTGATATTTGTCATTGTTGTTGTGCGTAGCTCGATTTTATTGTTATTAAGATTCGGTTTGACCTTCAATTTGTATTCGTGCCCTGCTCTTTTCATGTGCCCCATGTGCGTGTGTGTGACCCTTTGGAGACCCATTAACAATGGGCCTAAGGTCACGCCCCACGCATACTTATTCGACTCTAATCGGTTGTGACCATCGACGGCAACTGGTGGCCCTCACACAATTATCTGATGGCATCTTCCAATGAGTAATTTCACTTAAATTTTAACTAATTGCATTTCACATTGAATTTTGTCGATAAAACTGTTTCAGTTTATTGTGCAGACAACATTTTAAAGAATTTCTTGTTAAGCAATGTGCGGAAATTGAGTTGGCGAATTCATGGAGATTCTGCAAACCAACACATCTTAGCCTTTATGCTTGACCAGTCTTCTCACACACAGCCGAAATGCTTTTATGGGTCAAGTCGGTGTGAGGAGTGGGGGGGGAGGTCGGTGGTGGTGTTGGTGTTGAGGCGGTGTGTGGTTTTATTTGCTCTCTCGATTTTTGCATGTGTTGTGTATTGAAATTTGATAAAAAAAAAACCGATTCCTTTTGCGGTACTCGTTCAACGCTTATCGATGTGCCAGTCACTATGGCCGCTGGAGTCACAGCTGTAGCTGTGGATGTGACCGTGGTCTTATCAAAAGGTTCATCTAATGGGGCACCATCCATTTGGGATTGAACATGGCCAGAACTACGCAGCAACAACAGCAAAAACAGCGGCAACAATGTAAACGAGAATTACAATAGGGAATTGAGGGGCTGTTTTCTGGTTGGCCGTTCAACTGTACAACTGCAGCAGTTTCCGCACTTGAATTGATTTGGATGTGGCACCCAACGGTTGCCGTCGCATTCAATTCTGGCAAACAGTAGTGGCTTTTATTGTTCGCTTGCAGACTTTGGTTGCTGTTGTTGTTGCTGTTGCTGTTGCTGTTGCTACCGTTGTTGTGGGCGTTGTTATGCGTTTGTTGGCATTGTGCAATTGAAAGTCAAGGCATTATTTTATTGTATTATTATTGTTGTTTTGCACTCATCGCCTGTCAAAGCCCTTTGCCAACTGCTTAACAAGCAAAATAATGCAAGCGACTCAGTAAAGCCAAAAGCTACGCAGCAATAGAGAGAGAGAGAGAGAGACAGAGAGAGAGGGAGAGAGGGAATAGGTAAAGAAAAGACGTTAGATTGTGAGATAGTTAGAGAGAGAGAGAGGGAGAGAGAGAGAGAGAGTAACCCGAGTACGCGAAAGTGTCGCTGATGGAACAAACAACGCCAACGAGTGTTCGACTAAGATATACCCTGTTATCAAGTTTCGTGTAAGAAACATGTCAATTGGGCTTTTCTGTGTTTTTGATGAAAAAGCTGTGGTTAGACTGAAGTTCAATTTGAATTTAGTTTAAGTTTCTTATCATTTCAGTAATTAGGTTGGATAACTCAGCCTGTAATTTTTCACATTTTGATTGCTTATGACACATTCTGCTTCTTTTGATCAAATTATAGCCTACGATTTTTTTTATAGGGTATTGCATCTACCTTTCGCTGCTCACTGCTGTTTACAAAATTGGCAAAAAAGTGTCCAGCAATTTTATTGCGAATGAAGCAAACAAAGATAATATAATTTATAATGAACTGTGCTAGAGAAAGAGATAGAGAGAAAGAGAGAGAGATAGAGAGAGAGAGAGGGGTATAAAGTGAGAAGCAGAATATTAAACACAGTCAACGAGCTGCAACTGCAAAGACCAAGCCCCTGGTCAGTTATAGTCTCAACCTGAACTCACCCATTGTATCCGACAACATGATTATCATTGTCATCGGATGGCGCAGCCACTTTGATAGCCAAAGCACAAAAGCAACCGGTTGTGATTGTTGCACAAAAGTGTCAACCCTGTTAAGAGGTTGGCGAAATAAGCAGCCAGCTTTTGTGGGTTTTTTCTTTTGCGCTGCACTTGCCTTAAAAGAGAACCAGGTCTTTGTTATATGGTTTTAAAAGCGAGTTATTATTAGGTTTTTGCTGGCTGCTGCTGTTGCTGTTTTTAGAATTCACAAAAAAATGGCAATGAATGCCCGATAAAAGAAATAAAAACAAGAAAACATGTAAACATGTAAACAACAAAACATGAAAACATGAAAACATGTAAACATGAAAACGACTTCTTTCGTAGCCGAAAAGAGCTGATAACTACTTGCAATAGTCAACAGTCTTATAGAAATGTCACCAGGCAATATTGCCACGTAACTGAGATAAGTTGAAGTGCGCTTGTCTGAATTAATAAAATTGTACGGCTAAGGGTAAGTTTAGGTTTTTCGAATACAAAGCCGAGCTTCTGCCGATGTCCTCGATGATATAAAGCAGTACAATGTCGAGCCTTTTTTGTTAAGTTTCTTCAAATTCAAATTCTTAATGCCAATTTTGACTCTGATTCTGTTTGCCGAAAGTATTGGTTTTTTGTAAGTTCCAGCGGCTTGGATTTCGGATTTTTTTTTCTCATCGTGGAGTTATTTAAGAATACTAACTAAAATATTTTTTTTAAACAATTAAATAAATTCAAAACAGTAAATCCTCTGTGGGAAAGTGCATCTCCAACAAAAATTTTTTTTTCTAAATCTTTGAATACATTGAATCTGTGCACAGCGGTTCCGAGCCCAGTCGTCGCCGAATAGGCATATTTGGAAAAAATATAATAATAAAATCAGTGACCAAACTTTCTACTGAAGGAGCCAAGAAAGTGCACAGCAGAGCGCCACCAGACGATTCCACAAGCCAAGCGGATTTTCCATCGCCTACAGCCACCGCCAGCTCGACTCAATGGTTACGCTACACAACAGAGGCCGGGAGGGGATTGATGCTGCAAATACTTTTACAGATCGTCTGACGATCCCTTAAGGCAACCCAGCAAAAATGTATTAAGTTTGTATTATTATAATTAAAAAATTTTTGGTGGTGTTGTAAGCCCTGTGTTTGTTACATATTTTTAATTAAAGACCGAACGATTCAGTATGCAAAATATGAAAACTATTAAAATAATTTAAAGAGAAATTAAAATATGCAAAATATGGAGTTAAATTGCCCAACATACAAAAGATCTTTTGGATGAGGGGAATATACAAGTAAGTGCATCAGATCCACAATTTCGTTTTAATTTAATTTTTATTGTTGGTGAGCACTTTGCATACTTTATTCCTTTGTTATTGGTGAAATTAATATTTACATTTTTTCTTTTGGAAGCCATGCAATGCATACTGAAGAGATATTGAATTAAGTAGTCCTTGTCTTAGGGATTATCAAATGTTTTTATGTTTAGGTGCCTGATGATCTTGTTGGAATGTGCATCTGCTGGGGCAATTACATCTGCCCAGCTCAAACAACTTATGAGATTGGTCCAATTCCTTATTCCTCTTTTCCCCCTTTTTTAATTAGTATTATGTACAGCGAGCACGTAGCGCTGTGAGGAACCATAAGGAACCACTACCAACTGCTGATCATCCAGCCGGAACCAGCGCGTGCAGCACTTCTTGTTGGCTACATTAACATTTGCTCCTCGATACCAGTTGAAATGCTACAAAGTTGAAAGCAGCTTAACGTGTTTTCGTTTATAGTTATGAAAATGCTTGCAGCTTACATATACGAAAAGCTCTTAAAATGGATGGATTTATATATTATTTGACAACATATATGGAAAATGTGCGCTTTTATGCGATTCGTGCCTTCATATTTTAAATAAAAATAAAAATAAATATATGATATGCGTCTGGGTGGATTTTTACCTTAAATACACTCACCAGCATATTGCATGTTGTTCTGTGATAACTGCCCTTTTTAATAAGTAGCAATCACTTTTCATGTTAAAACTGGCTTAAATGGGGTTTGGTCTTTTACAAGTTTTTAATTCATGCTGTGAAAATTATTGTGCAGATTGCAATAAATATATTTATTTACAATGATTGAACTGCAGCTTAAAACATGAATTGCGTATAATTGAGAGCAAAGGGTAACCTGTTGTAGCACGACTGGAAATCGTAATTCCAATGCAATACAAGTGGCAGCCACAATAATGGACCGATGCATTTAATGAATACATCTTCAATTGATTGAAAATCGTTTGCTAACACTAAGCTTTACTGCGTATTGTGTGCATTTGGGCCATTTGGAGTGAAATTGAATTGAAAACGCATTGCATTTAGCAATTGCCTATTTGTAAATTTCAAAAACATTCAAAGTTTGTGAAATCATCCAACTCTAATCAGGACAATCATCAATATCAATATTAAATGCGGCTGGGATGGAGTTGTTGTGTTGGTTTTAATTGATGTCGAGTATTCAAATATTGCTTAATTATCGCAATAAACAGCGGGAGGGTCCTGATCAGGAAAGCAGTTGGATAGAGAGGGAAGAGCAGCAGCAGCAGCACAAAGCGAGCTTAATATTTATAATGTTGCAATTAAGTGATGCGCAAATGCCGCTCAGCTGGCGACAGTAATGCGATAATAAACAACAAAATATATATATTATATGGATTACCTATCCCCACACATAATCTCGAATGAGAAAAAAGTTTACAAATTTCGGTGAAATGCGATTGGCAGGCAATTAATGGCAAACGGTTTGTTTGCGACTCGATGACTGCCTCAATGCCGCTTCTACGCAATTTTAATCGTTTAATGCGTCCATAAAAAAGAGCAACAGCTGCAGCAGCAACAGGAGCCGCCACAAGAGACAAAAACAATCGCAAAGTGTGTGCGAATGTTCTCTCCACATTGTTGGCAGCTAACGGCAAACATTTAGCATTACTGCACACATGCAAGAAGCTCACGTGAGACAAACACCATCCAACCCCAACCCCATGCAACCTAACTCAATCAAGCCAACTTTAAAGTGAGAAAGTGGAAGCATTAGATGTCATACACACACACACACACACACGCACACACACACACACACACACACACACACACACACACACACACACACACACACACACACACACTCACACACACATTGTTGCATTCACTGCGCTGTTGCAAAATATGCTTTAATCACCATGCACATCAGATATGATTTATGTATATAGTTATAGTTGGATCAATAATGTCATCAAAATTGATCATTTGCATTGCGATCAATTTGTTGCTGACACAACTAACAGTTTTATGCTCTGTTTACATAACTTCAGTAAGCAAGTTATGGAAAAGTTTAAGAGTTCAACAGAAGCGTTGCAATTCTTTAAAATATAGCTGCTTTTCCAACATTGTTTCCAGCCAAAAAATGCGAAATTCAAGTTCTAGTAAAAGTTTTAAGAATGTGGTGGTGAATCTTGGGTTTACAATAACTTATATATATTAATACTAATTACCATCGTTACCATCACACACTTAACTTCGGCAGCATCCTCTTGCCAGCGTTGCTCTAAAAGCTGCAGTTTTTTTTGTTTTTTTTTTTTAAATAGCTTAAGTTGCATGAGTTAACTCTTTACTTTGCCAGCTTAACTTTGACTGCTCGCTTTTGCTTGGCAGGGACACTTGAACTGACTAAAACTCAGCTTCACTTTAACCGCACGTCCTCCACTTGGCGTCGACCCTTTAACACTTTCTATCTGCGTTAAATCAGTTTTGTGTTAACAACATGGCTCAGTCGAAACAGATATGTTTGGGTCTTTTGCATGTTCCGCTTTAAGAGCACGTTTGGCTGATTTTTTTTTGGGTTTTTAGAAATTAAATATTTGTTTTTAGCAATTTAGCTGGTAATCTGAGCTACGTAAAAGCGAGTAGGGCTGCCAGATCTTGGCTGCAAATGGGCTACCACATTCTTGGCCATTTATTGGCTATAATTTTTGTTTTTTTTTTTTTGTGTACAGCAGTTAGTCGATGGGTTCGATGTCTGCGGCATAACTTTGACCGCAGCCGGAAGAACTTTGTTTTTTTTCAATGTTGTTTTTTCGTTTTCTTTTTTTTTTTTTTGGTTGTTGTTGCTGTTGTTGCTTAAGGTCGATAAAAGCCTGGGTTGAAAGCAATGTCTAGACGAAGGCAGCAATTATTTTGCCGCAAGTAAGTCAAAGCGGGCGTGTAAATAAAAATACACCAAACAAATAAATTGAACCAATACCAGGCAACATCAACAACAATAATGGAAAATTTGTTGAGTGAGTAAAAACAAGTTGAAAAACTTTGTTGATCGGCGTACGCTGGGGAAAAGTAGTCCGTTTTGCAGGCTTTCAATGATTTCTCTTCCTCCTTCCGCTTTTTTTTTTATTCTTTCACCTTCATTTATTTTTCTTACCGCATATTTTTTGTTGCTTGGGTAATGGAAAGCTGTTGAGAGACTTCCACAAACAACAGACTAATTAAGCAGGCGTAAAGTGCGGATCTCAGCAGTGGATGAGACGGGAAGTGGGGCACAGGTTTGGAGCTTTGAGGTTTGATAGAAAGTACAATGTATAAGCGGCTTAGAGTGTAATATTATTAAAACTGGCCTTACGCCATATCCTGGTAGAGCACAAGCATCACATCCAATTTGGACTGCGTATTTTTGCTCGTTGGATGGGAAAACAAAAAACCTTTCACATTGCCATTAATTAAGCCTGGAGCAGAAAGCCAGAGATCGAAATGTCGCATCAATGAGCAATGAATAACTCCACACGTCTATTTCAATACTGGGCACTGAGTCCGCAGCTGATGGCAGCGACTATTCAGATACCCTGTTAAATTGAACGTTAGTTACTAAAGAGCAATATGGCAGATTGTGTGTGTCTTTGTAGACAGCAGGTTTACCTTTCTTGTTCTTCATAATAATTGTTATTCAATTTAACATATTTTGAACAGTTTATAAATTAATCAAATGTTAAATTGAAATAATTTTCTAAAAGAATCTGGGTTTGTATTTCTACTTTTCAGGAATACTTTCAATTATTAAGCAATATGTATCTCAAAAATATAACAAATTATTTTTAGAAATTTGTTTTTAATGCACATAAATATATTAATTATGTATACATTTAGATGATATATAGAGGCATCTGTAAAGTGTTTCATTCCCGAGTACCGGACTAACTTATAGGGTAAAAGCGGCAACGTGCTAAAATAGATGACAGTGCTTGCAACGCAGGTATTCAAGCAATCATATAGGTAACACACCCACCCACACCCACACACACAAACATAGCCACCAACAAATAACGACTAACTGCCAGCAACAACCAACAAACATCAACAATTACAACAACAATGGTAACGATTGAATGCAAAAAATATCTCTGGGCGTGTGTGCCTGTGTGTGTATGTGGATGCATGGCGTAGGCAGGGGCAGGGGCAAGGGATATTGGGTAGATCGAGTTACGTTTCAATTCGCTGCAGCAAACAAATTCGAAAAATGACTGAGCAAACGCTTTGATTTATGAAGTTATTGACTATATGTATGTGTGTGTGTGTGTGTTGGTGTGAGTGTGTGTGTGAGTGAGTGTGTGTTGGTGTGAGTGTGTGTGAGTGTGTGTGTGTGTGTGTGTGTGAGTGCATTCCTATTCGCATTCTCAGCCGAGAGACTCGCCAGCATCACCAGTAGCACCGCCCACCCCCCAAAATCGCATTTGTTGTACTCCGTTCGCCGCTTTGGCTTTCGCCGCGCCTTAATTCAATAAAATACAGCTGACTGAGTGCTTGAATCATGACCCGGCGGTTTAAAATGTTTGCGCTCCAGCGTCGTGTGATTGAGGGCGAAGCGGAGGGTGATGGCTGGGCGGTTTTGGTTTAGAGCAGTTTGCGCGTAGTGCTTCTGTTCCTGTTGGAGTTGGAGTCGGAGTTCTACGCTAAAACTCGGCAGTTGCCGAACACGCTCCATGGGGAAATCTCTTTTGTTTTTGCGTTTTTTTTAATTTTATTTTTTTTTTTATTTTTTATCGCTTTTTTGCGAGCTTGCGCGGATTTTTGCACACATTCAGCCGACAACAATGCAACGGAAAGTGGTGTGAGTGGAGGGGGGCACGAGTTGGTTGTGGGTTTGGGTATGGGAAACAAATAACAAGAAACGGAGCAAAGGAGTCGCAAGGCTGAAACGATTTTGATTCAATAAACGTCAATGCTTTGGCCAGGCTTTGCTCTGCCTATATGTTAGGTATATGCTATGTCTGAGAGCTGGGAACTAATAAACCAAAGTGTTTTCATCTTCAGGTTCTTTGAAGTTCCTTAACCAGAGCATGAAAAAAAGAAACACACACACGTAAGTGGAAGGCTGGCTAAATCGCTTCAAGCTGAGCATCAAAGTGGTAACCGAAGAGTGCTAAAGTTGCGTTCCATAGATAATCTTGATTGCAGTCATGGGGATACCACAACCACGTGAGTGCTGTGAGCAGAGAAAGAGAGAAGTGAGCTTCAGAAGGCAAGAAGCTATGCGAATGAAAGTTTGTTTTATTTGCGGTAATATTACAAATGCATTTTCTGCTTCCTCGAAAAAGCTGTACGCAAAAAGTATGCAACAAGCAAGTCAACTCTCATTGACAACGTCATCTTTTTTACTTTATCGTAATTTTATTTTTTTTTTTTTACAATACATGACAGGAACTCAAAGTGAAACAAGGCGAGTGCATTTGTCACATGTGCCACTTCAGCTTAAGGATTATTCTTCAACTTTAGTGTTGATCTGTTGGCTTTGCAGTTCTTGGGAGTTTGTCAAGCTTTTATCTGGGATTAGCTGCAATCGATGTTGCTAGTGCCAGTTAATAATTTGTTTTTGGGCTCACTAGCCTGGTTTTCTACATCCCTGAAACCGGGCTTATTTAATTACATTTTTGTTGAAAACGTTTTAAATTGAATAATTTGAATAAATATGAATTTTAATTACGTAATAATTATTAAATGTTTCTAGGGTTTATTTTAACCAGACCACTTAAAACAAGTGAGAATATTACAGTCAAATTTCAGCTGACAACAGAAACAGAAATACCGGAAACTTCTTACAGAGCTGTGCTTGGGGAAGTAGACATTATTTTTATCAGTTTTCGAAAGTAATAATATTAAAATATTATGACAGAAAAATGTAAATAGATTTATAAATCTCTTAAGGATGCCACAAACTATCTGCACCCCCAATTATGTTTCTCGTAAAAATTTAGAGACACTTATGGCTTTTTTGATTTGCATTTATAGATTGTATCGATTTCCAAGCACTCTAGTTGGTGCGGCACCCTAAAATTTGACACATTGCTTAACTTGGACAGAGACGAATATAAAAAAAATGCGTTGGTACCGACGAACAGACGGACGGACGGACGGACGGACAATATTCACTTTGGTATCCGAGCATAAAATGTTTCAGGAATGAGTTTGGCATTTATTAGTGGAGCTGATTCTGCGTAAGGTGCAAATTATAAAATTTTAATATACCAAGCGGTAACTTTGCAATTATGATGGAAAGCTATTAGCTAATTAATGCCAACCTCATCAGAGCGTCCGTGCACCGCTCGGATAATGTAAATATTAACCAACACTTGCCACATTGTCTATTCAGCTGTCATTTTCACAGCTCCCTTCTAATATTTGCATTATACAGTTGCAAGCCACATATTTAGTTGGTTGGTTAGTTAAATTTTATGTGAGCTCTAAAATTGTTGTTGTTAATTTTTTGTTTTTTTTTTTTTAAACTAACTGTGCTGCCAATTGCATGCAGAAATTGCGCTTGTGCTGCATTTAGCCCAGCTTCATATATACACACATAGCACGCATAGCAAAAGACACACACACACACGCACACTCCGGTCCACATACTCAGTCACGCAATGTGTTAATGTGCGTCCCAAAAGTGTGCAATCAAATTATAAAATTGCAAAAATGTTGCCGGGCACATGAAATGAAATGCGCTTTAGCACACACAGAAACACACACACGGCCAGTCAGAAAGATACCCATTTATCTGGAGACAGCGTGGTAGAGGGGTGAGGAGTGGAGGGTCGGTAGAGGCTCTGCAGATAGCAAATTAAGTTAAAAGCGCTGCCGTGGCAACTGGCCAGATTTAAGATAACTTACTTTATATACCAAAAAACAAGAAAAAAAAGAAAACACGCTTCGGATTCAGCTGCACACACACTAAAACACACGCACACACGCACACACGCACAACACACACATCACACACATCACACACTAGCAACTGGGACTTAAACAAGCTGCATGCGGTGGACTTAAGTTGAAGTTAAAGTTAATGCCATGAATTTTAAATTGAATTTAATGTGTGTGCGCATGTAAGCAGCAGACGATGCGTCTATGTGTTTTTCTCTGTGTGTGAGTGTGTGTGTGTGTGTGTGGTAGAGTGGGGAGCTGTGTGGCTAGCGGAGGGAGGATGAGGTTTGTATGCTCGAGTAGCAGTAGCAATACCAGCGCTGCTCGCACTGAACGCAGAGGTTCCAAAAGTTGACTGGCGCACGAAAGTATGCTACACTTTTTTGACACTTATTTATTATTGGCTTGACTCACACACTTACGCACAGAGGGAGACACACAGACGGGGAGGGGGACACGCACATTTGCACATTTTGGTGTTCGTGCTGTGCGGTCTGACCTTAAGCTGCCGTTGGACATTGGCTAGTCGCTGGACAGGATTTGGCACAAGTTGAACTAATAGCAGCAGGCGGCCAGCAGCGCTGCGATTGTGTTATTGCAGTTGTTGTTGTTGGTCGAGTTCGCATTCGTATGTTGTTGTTGCTGTTGTTGTTGGTTTTGGTGGTGTTCTGCTTAAATAATTTAGCAATTTGTATGCATGGAAAGCTCTGCGGGCTGGTCATATAATGCCCGAGTCGAATAAGCGCATCATGGATATACATAAAATCGCATCAACGCGCCAGCCAATACCACATGCCACAGATGCATGAGAGGGGTAAATAAAAAAAAATATATATACATATATATATATTTACCCCTGCCACTCTCAGACACGCGTGCCCCATCCTGTTGCGTGTGGGCGTTTCGGACAGACGGACAGGTATGCAGGCAGACATAAGCGCATTGAAAGCACAGTCAAATGAGCATTCAAGAAACGCACACGTGCACACAGACACACACACACACACACACACATCCACACACATACACATTACAAAGTGCACACCTGGTAGATGGATATCATCCTGTTACACACACACACACACACACATACATGTGTTGTAAATGCAGATGAAATTGGGCAGCGGCTATTAATCCTCGCTTTTGCCCCTATGATATTATTTGGCACATTTGTACTTTATGTTTGGGTTCGCCCCTTTACTGCAGGCACTGTTCAGTTATTTTTCCAAATATTTGGGCACTGGCTGTTCGCCGATGAGCTGACTGACCAGGGCTTCAACACCAGCACATTAAGCCTATTTCGAACAAATTACACATTGCCAATGATGAGTGAGTGGAATTTAATCAGTTGACAACTGCATGTGTCTGCCTGTGTAGTGAATGTGAGGCTTCAAAAGTGTACATTGATGAACAATTTTTAGAATTTCTGATTCTACGTGTGCTATTTATGATTTTAGATCAGGCCATAAAGCTTAACATTTTTCAAGCACTTTAAAGTCTTTGCATTTCTTTCCCAAGGCAAGAATAAATTGTGTCTCTCAAGCTTTATTTAAGTTGGTCTCCCGATTTGATCATTTTGATCAGCGCGAGTAGATTTCTTTTTGAGAGCTTTTGCCTTTTGGCAGGCAGGCAGTGAAAGCTGTTTGCAGCTTCCAAGGCACAACCGTTATTATTCAGTTTTCCGTGGTTGAGATTTTGTTGGATACAAGCTGAGCTGAGCTGTTCGGCAGCCCTAGCTAATTCAAGAGGCCCGCAGTTGGCACGCAAGAAGACGTCGGAAGGCGAATACACTTGGTTAAAAGAAAGTCACGTATTCATATTAAAAATAACCGAAAAGCGTTCGTAAGTGCAGGAGAACGTGCAGTGAAATATATTTGTGGCATTGGTTAGGCAACTGTCTCCATCTAATCCTTGCATATACACACACAGATATACACAAACATACATTTATCACTTCCCTCCGGAAACCATTTGGCCGGAAGTTGGCAACTCCTTGTCCTAAACCAGTTGAGCAGCAGCAGGCGCGACATGTTTTACGCTAGCCCACCAAAAGGTGTCTTCCTTGCAGCATTCCCCCCACACCAACTAAACACCAACTGTTGACATCATGATGATGGCCATGATGGCCATGATGGCCATGATGCCGTTGCCGTCATTGGGAAATGTCGCCAGCGATGGAGCCTGTCAAACTCAAAATATTCCATTGAATAGGACATTTTGCGTGCTGGTGCTCAAAGCGTCGAATCGACTCGTCTGGGACATTTCGGGTTTTTTTTTTTATTGTTGGCCCTTTTTGATTTTTGGCAGCGTTGACGTCGCTGCCGCAGCTGTCAAAGCGTCAAACATTTTGCGCTGACAAATGCGCACCTTCTGTTTAACTTTGCTCCTTTCAACTTCCGTCAACTTCAGCTATGCTGGCGAGTGACATGCGGTTGCCCGAAAAACTTGTAATGTATTTCAAGAGAGCGAAACGGGAGCTGTTTAGGGAGGGGGGAGGGGGGATTTGTTGAGGGTGTAGTGTGTCAACCGTCGACTGGCAACTGACTTTTGCATTTATTTATTGAAACACTGTGCGTGCCTGGTGTTCAGTCTGTGACTATGTTGGCCACCTCGGTTGTAACTTTAATCAGTTCATTTCGCATACCTTTCGGCACATGTGAGTCTCTTGACATACAGCATTGCGCCTACGCCGCAAGGCACAATCTAAACATGCACCTATATGTCAACCAAAAATTACACGAATTTCACAATTATGCAAAAACTTGTTTTGTCAGCTTTACATTTTTGACACATTTCTCTGTCATTTGTCATTGTTATGTTTTAACTTGGATATATTTTTGCTTTCGTTTCTTTTCCATTGCAGTGAAGACTGTACAGAAATGACAGAAAAAGGATCGCTAGTCTGGAGGGGGGTGATGTGCTGGACTGAAACCATAAAGCCCCAAAAACGCATGTCATTTATTGCAATTGGATGCTGCTTGCGCCATTGTCCTTGCCAGTGTTGTTCTTTTTTTGCTGTCTGCTGCATTATTCATATCTTCATATTCATTAGAAGCGACGCAAAACAACAAAAAAACAATAACCAGAAACATACAAGTTGAAATGCATTTTTGAAGAGTGCTTGACTAGGAGAATGTCTGTAAAATCTGCATCTATATGCGCGACTTTGGCATCTACACACTTCTCTTAATTCCCGACAATAGATTCTTAAGCCAAATGTTATCCAAACTTAGTCAAATCGTTCAACATTTTGCTTTTCAACTAATGAAGGGATGTGAGAATTTGTCTCATCTTAATTTTATTTTAAGTATACCATTGCCATCCGCATTACATTTGTACAGGGTATATACAACAAATTGTTTGAAGCATTCAACTGAGATGACAGTCAACGTCATCGTCGTTCTTGGATTAGTTAGTTAGTTAGGGTCAAAGTAGGTCATGCGGGTTTCTCTCTTGTGAAACCCTTGAAAGTGGGTAAATTCCATTTGCTGACTGTATAATTAGGGTGAGCAGGATTACAAGTGCAAGGGAAAACAACGAAGAGTGTGTGAGAGAGAGAGAGAGAGAGAGAGAGATAGAGAGAGAGAGAGAGAGAGAGAGAAAAAGAGAGATGGGAAGGAGAGACTGAAAAGGTCGAACGAATCAAATGTTACTTTTCTTATGGAAATTTAATTAACGGGTAGATCTTAAAAGAGGGATTTCATTATTCTTCATTAGGGTTATATATGCTTGATGTATTTGTAAAATTAGGCTGTAAGAATATGTGCATTATGCAAAGAGAGTGCTCAATATTAAAATTCGATTGAGTTTGTATAATAAATATAAATAAGGGCATTAGCCAATATTAATAATTATAGTTAAAAGTAGATTGATCTTATGGGATAAGTAAAGTAGATAAGAGTTAAATTATGTAATGAAATATTTGAGCTAAGCATCTTGAATTTGCCCCGTGGCCTGCTGCTGTGAATAATATTCCAGTTTTTAAGGCCTAACATAAAAAAGCTTATAAACGGCTAAAAAAAACTGCAGCACTTCAGATTATTTTATATCTCGTTTGTATGGCATGAAATAAAACGAAATTTTAGGTAAATTCTAATAATGAAAGAAATGTTTATACGACCGAATGGGAAATTAAAAATACTTCAGGCAAAGGATGATCTCTGCGTTTAACTGGCGCTCGAAGTGAGGCACTGTTACAGGCGCTATTTAGGTTTAAGCAGCTGCTCCTCAGTTCATGCTTAATGGCCACCTTTCTTGATGGCGTTACGTGTCGCAGCTATAACCCATTGTCTTATCTGGCTACTGCCCCCTTCTCAAATCCACCACCATTCCCCCACTATTCCATTCCACATTCAGCCACTACCCCGTTGCCCCATTCTCCATTCCCCCATTCCCTATACACCTTCACCCCTGTCACGTGCTTGGCGTGTCGAAAAAGTGCGTCAGCAGCAGCTTAATTATTTTTAGTCAGTTTTTGCTACATCTACAGTCTGTTCAGCTTCCCATTGCCTCCCCCCCTCTCCCCAAATGCACAGAGGGTGGACCCATGCCACGCTTTTTTTTTATATTTATTTTTCATTCCTTTTTTTTCTGTGCGGCTTCCTGCTTATTATTTGTTTGTTTGTCTGTTTGTCTGCCTGGCTTGGCTTAAGCGCACTTGCAAGTATATGTTTTGGGATTACGACTATCCCGGGGAGCCAACTCTCACTTAAGCTCCCCTATCCACCAACCCCACCAACCTACTCTTAGGTCCTCTTGCTACTTTCGTTGATGCTGGTGATGCTGACTGCTGGTGATGCTGCTGCTTTTCGTTTATGACAGTAGTGAACAACGGCGGATTGGATTGGATGGCAACTGGAGTGGCTTCGGTGTTGACTGTTTCACTGTTTCACATGCGACTGCACTGGAGTGGACTTTTGGGCTACCTCTGGAGTCCAGGACTACTGCTGGACAGCATGCCATCACTCACTCAAAAACAATGTGCATAGCAAGTGACTGGGGAGTTGTTATTGCCCATGTTGTTTTTGTTGTTTTATGTTCTTTTTTACTTGACTGTGCATACCGTATAAATCTGACAGTTGAAGAAACACAGAGAGAGGAAGGAACATAGAGAGAGAGAAAGTGATAAAGAAAGGGGCAGAGATAGAGAGCGGGCAACAAAATAGGGGCACACACAAAACGATGGAAAGCTTAAAATTTTAAATGCCACCGAATGGGGTCCCTAATGAAGTACAGCAGAAAGACAGTCGTCGGGTGAGCATAAAAGTTCTTTGTTTGGCATTGTCAGAACGTACAGAGAATGATAAAGATTATATTCTCTGAACATGATTCTATATATACCACATAATAATCGAGATCATTTAATAATTAGTGGATCTCAAACAAAATCAGTACAATTTAACAATACAATTAAAGTATGCAAAACTGGCTAAACATTACGTTTAAAGCGCTCGTTCTTTGTATGCGCAGGTTTGAAGCAACGCATCTCGGATCAGGCTACAAAAGTCAGCATAGAAAGGATGAAGCTGTGGTAAGCTGAGACAACACACTTAATATGTCTGATCTATTGCAGAAATCCTTTCACTTCTCATTCTCGTTCACATGCCACACACATCATTTGTTTGTCAACTGCATACAGGTTGCAAGGTGTTTGGCTAAGAACAGTAGACTGTGAGTTGGCAGCGAAGCGAGTGGGGCAGTGGGAGAGGGAGTTTTGATATGGGGGAAAGTCCAGGACAAGCTTAATGCGAAATAAAAGCAGACAAGTAAATGCGAGTGAGCGGTGCAAAAAACTCAGCAGCAGCTAAAGGATAAGCGAACAAATTCGCAGTCCAGTCGCAATCATATGGAGCTTTAAGGCATACGTGGAAGGGCTAAAGGATATAACATAGAAATATGAAATGTAATAGTGTCAGGAACAAGCTGAAAAAATGCTGCAAGCGTCTGACAAGCTGCAGAAACTCAGTAAAGCGCAGTAGCAACAACAGTGGCAAGTGCAATCGGAGCGAAAGAGACCAACTTGTGTGGCATGAGTAATGTAGCAAGTAGAAGAAGAGTAGCTAACGACAAGTGTCATGTGACAGCAGCGGGGTTGCTTGGCAAGTGCCTCGTGCGGCAGTTGCACAAAGTCGCTTGCGTTGATTCTTTGCACTTTACACACTAAAACCACGCCACACGCCACGCGATGAGGAACAAAACTATAATAATAATAATAAAAGAAGAAGAAACCAAGTGAGCATGTTTCAATCGAGCGGCACCGACTGCGGAACACTCTGATACCCGTATAACGTCAGCTGATAACAGATAAAAATAATATGCCAACCTTTAAAATTTGCTGAATCTTGCTGCAAAACTGGTGGCGATATCGATTTTTGATATTTGTAGTGGCAGAAATTGGCATGGCTATAAGGAAAATATATTTTTTGAAATCTGCTTTCGCACATTTGGTGGAGATATAGGCTTCTGTGGCGGTGGCCATGGTCATCTATTATCTAGCTTTAAGGATGTCTCGATATATACTTCTTACAGAGCAGAAGGACTCTGATGGCTGCTGAAGTTGCGTTGTCTTGTGAGTGGAGAGTGGGCGATCGCAAAAAGTTGAGATATGAAAGACGTGGCTGTCAAGAGATGGAACGTGGGGTATAATGGTGCAAGAGGATGGAGCACAGACTGGCGGCTGCAGCCACAGAAAGAAAGACAAATCAAAAATGGCAGCAACAGCAGCATAAACTATATATATACAAATAACTAGAGCAACAACAGTAGCTGAAGCAATCAGGGCTGGCTAAGTTTAACAATAAAAAAATGTGTCAATGAGAATGAGAAAATTTGAGACATGATCGCAGGGAAGTGCAGGCACATTGAAAAGAGTAAGAGTTTAGTTCTCTTAAGTGATGTGAGTCTAAAAATAGCAGGAAAAAGGGCAGTAAATCGAAGCTGCATTCTTAAGAAAAGCCAAATAAAACAAAAGCTATATGGTCTAGCTAAAAGACAGTCAGACTTAATTTGACAAACACTCGGTTCGCAGCCCTGACAAAAGCTAAAAATGGTTGCACAAATCACATATACGCACTGAGGCTCGAAGCTCTTCGCATGTTTTACGACAATGGCTCGGATACAATTTGGCACAGCGAGCTATAATAAAAAAAGACTGACAACCATGTAGAAGGGAGGACGGGGAACGGTGAACGGCGACGGAGACAACGACACTGAATAGTGCAAATTAAGTTGTTGTTGTACTGCTAAGGGGGTTAAGAGTTTTAAGGGGCTCCGACGCCGGTTGGGTCGGGCTTGGCTGATGGGACAGCTTGTCAACACTGCAATTTGCAGGCGGTGCGCAAAACGGAAATGGATTGAAGGCTCCCTTGGTATCTACTTGATGAGCAGTGTAAGCGAATACGTCAGCGCATAGATGAAAGATTGTAAATGGCTTATAAGGGGCCAACGGCGTGAGGGTGTTGCCCAGAGGCAATTTAATTTAAAACTGAACATTAATATGACACGCAGATGTGGTAACTATTCAAATTTTCCATATATAACCATATATAACCAGCTATATGATATAACCAGGAATGCATTGTCTGCGTAGTGATAAACCTCACAAATTGGCTAGGATATAGTTGCATGGGTCGCATAGAAGTTAACACAATCCATTTACAGATTGGCATTGTGCAGACATCATGTGGCTGATAGCTTTGGCAGAGAGTCAACTATTATTTTGGCTCGTGCCTAAGCTATTTCGAGCCATCAATCACTTAGCGGTTTCAACTTTGCCAGCACTCTCCTTCTGCTTTCCTCGGAAAGCGAAAATCACCCATACATATCCAAATAGTAGTTTGAAAGCGAGAAAAAAACTCAATCTTTGCAGCACACAATTTGGCTCGTTAGGGAGAAGTGCGCGTCAAATGCGCAAAGCGGCGACAATGCCACGCCCATATGACAGAATCTAACACAACTCGACGCCCCTTGACCTTCTCCCCCTGCTCCCATGCCTAATGCGCTGCCTTGACATTTGTCTATGGGTCTAAATACCCAACCAAAAAAACAAAAAAAAGGGAAAAAGGTGTAATAAAGTAGTTGTAATGTATGTAATGGGGTGGTAATGGGGAGTGTTACGCAAAACATATCCTGTAAAGTGCACATTCTTCTTCTTCCAATTTTGTAGATGGGTATCAAATGTAAACTTGCTAATTGAAAAACATATTGTGCAGCGTATCTAGAAGTGGAGCACTCTCAGCGGACTGTCTCTTACTTGGCATAGTCTACTTATTGTATGGCCTCCTTAGCTCCTTGAAGTTGATAAACTTGCGTAAAGCCTTGAAAGACAGAGGAAGACAGGAGAACGAAAGAGTACATACCGAGCAAGACATGGGGCGTGTGAGAGAGAGAGAGAGAGAGAGAGAGAGAGACAGCAGTTGCTGCACTGCGAGTGTTGTCGATTTGTGCACGCATAGTTATAATAACCAAGCAGCTACAACAATAAATATCTGCTCAAATAAGAGTCAATGCATATGACATGCAGATGTGTGTGCATTTTAGTGTGTGTGTGTGTGTGTGAGTAGCCGCACTCAGGTGGCAGAGCCTGGCTTATGCAGGAAATTGCTGCGCCTGAGACGCTAATATCCGCAACTAGACTGCCTGCATGGCCCAGCTGACCGCAGAATGCTGCCCAGGCACACAACTGCACGTTTACCGCAACATCAAATTACAATGGATGCAACTGGAAGATTCAGCCTCAGTCTCTGCCTCTGCCTCTGCCTCCGCTTTAGCGTTTGGCAGTCCCAACCAACTCTGCCAATGACCCAGGCCCAGTTTCAACTTCAGCCACATGCTGGTTGTGCTTCTAGCTTTGGTTGCAGTTTGGTCGAGTTACTCTGTGTCTATTGGACTGCTGCTTGGCCGTAATTTCACATGACGTGAAAGCATTGCACTTGCACAATCTTTCAGATACTTTTCATTAAGCAGCGGTATCTACCAGCCACACGCGCCCAACAATGTCTCATCAGGTAATAAAAAAATTGTTGTCCGTAAAACGCGCATTGTGGTGCAAATTGCAGGTGTTTCAGTCAAAAAATGTAAAAGAATCTAGAAATAATTTTAAGAAGCTTTTTCCATCAACTAAGAGCTCAAATCACCAGCTCATAAGTGCAAACTTCGACTCAAATTCAAATTCAAATTCATTTTATGTTATGGGATCGAGATCACACCTGATGAAAAATGAATGTGGAATATTGAGTTCGCTGCAAGACATGCAACAGAAAACAAATAAATGAAATTTATTGAAAACGAGAAAAAAACCATAATATTATTTCGTACGCCGAACTAAAATATTCAAATAAAACTTGGATGCCAGCAGGTGGACTCTGATCTGCAAGGGTATTTAATCCTTGGCGCGACCAAGCTGGCCTTCCTTTATTGCTTTTGCCGCATCTTAACAGTTGCTAGCCAATTGTTTTTATGCTGAAATATATTTTTATATATATGTGTCAAAATGTGAACTTGACAAATTGCAGCAGCATGGCTTATGCCATTTCCAAACAACGTTTGCAGACTTTTATATTGTTTTGTGCCACTATGCGGCAGGGGATAAAAACAGGCAAAGTCAGGGCTATTTTTGCGCTGTGTAGTGTGGTGCTGAGTGGCGCTATAAACACTCGCGGGCAGGCAGCAATTTTGACGCGATTCGTAACTGAAGATGAAGAAGCAACATCAGCAGCAGCAGCACCAGCAGCTGGAGCAGCACCAGCAGCAGGAGCAGTAGCACCAACAACAATTACATTTGAGTGCGCCCTTAAGGACATTTTACTGATTTAATATTTGTTGCAAGCTGCAACTTGATATGTGTCGAGTTGCACAGAGAAAGCAGATAGCAACTTGAGGATCTGCAGCAGGATAACCAAGCTGGATGCCATCACACAAACGAGACGCAGGAAATTCGCAGCTTGCACATTGTCAGTCGCTTAGCTGCTGCTGCTGCTTCATCTGGCGATGCTGTTGCTTTTTTTTGTTTCTCACTTAGCTTGAGGTGCGCTCAAAGGACGATAAATATTGCATTACATTTCCTTGCACTTTATGGCGAAGAGCTCTTTGGGCACCAACCATGCCATGCGATCTTCTGTACGTGTGCACGTGAGAGTGTGTCTGTGAGTGTGTGTGTGTGTGTGAGTGAATTGCAAGTTTGAATTAACTTATCGCTGATGATTGTGAACGGGCGCACAGCGTACAGGCTGTGGCATATCATTCGACTCAGTGGCAACTACCTTCCCTTCCCATACCACATGCCATCCTTCATGTTTTGATAAGTAGCTGCAGCCAAAACCTGCATTTCAAGCATACGCAACGTGGGCACTTCTAAGAATTGTATGCCACAGGCAGCGGCCATAAACTTCTAGAATTTCTAATATGTCGAGTCAAGGTAGACATGGTGGCGGTTGGGTGGAGGGGTTGTAAGTTGGAGGCGGTGTGGTGGGTCGAGTTTTGCAGATTTGGCAAATGTGTAGCGCGCAAGTCGTAAAAAAAATTTTTATTTGCGCAGCATCATAAACATATGCATTGGGGTAAGGGGGTTGCGGGAGAGGGAGGATGGGAGGAGGGGAGGAGGATGGTATTGCATCGGGTGCCACTGATGAACGCCGTTGCCCACCTGCAGCATCCGCAGCTGTTGCCCTAGTAGCTTGTAATTGCTTTGTGCTGCTCCTGTATTTTGTATATTTTTTTCTTTTTTCTTGTTATACCCTGAACCCATAAAATGGGTCAAGTGGGTATAATGATCTTGTGCAAAAGTATGTAACAGGCAGAAAGTGTTAATGCATATTGTTGATCAGAATCAACTGCCAATATAGTCGATATAGTCATGTCCCTCTATTCGTACGTCCGTCCGTCTGTATGAGCACGCGGATCTAACAGACTATAAGAGCTAGAGACTTCAAGTTTGGAACATGGCATCTCGGATAGCCGGCGCAGATCAAGTATGGCTGCCTCCGTTTCCTGGATATCGATTAATATCGATTTCCGATAGCAAAAAATGCCAAAATTTGGAAGGTAGAGGCTTCAACTGACCAAGTTGCGTCAAGATTCGATAGCTACGATTGCGAGTACGTATATATGTATATGTGTACGTAAATGCACGTGTTTGTAGGCAGCCAGTTCAGGTCAGTTCGCGCTTGTGAATAGAAATATGAGCTGCCTTAGTTTGTTTTCCCCCTGCAGACCTGCTCATATTTGGGAGCAAAACTTTTTAAAGGCAAATTTGCCAATAAAACTGTGAATTATTTAACAGCTGGCTTCAGGGTATATTGTAGTCCAGCTCACTCGACTACAGCACTCGTACATGTTTTGTTTTTAAGTTTGCCTTGACTTTATGACGCTGCAAGTTGGTGTTCTGTGAGTACTTACTGTACTTAGGGATACTATCGGTACCATGGCAAATGGTTCAATCTTAAGCCAAAGGTTCACACTGCTTTTGTCTTATTGCATATCCTGTACACCAGCTGGGAAAGTGTACATCGCCAGGGACCCGGCTTCGTACATCCATGATCATTAGTTATTATTAGAATTCCATGCTAGTTCCATAAAATGAGATGAGACTGATTAATATTTTTTACGGCTTCGAAAAATGATCAGACAAATGAAGAAAATAAAGTAACGCGTAGTCGTGCATTTTTGACTGAAACATTTTCACTAGTTTTAGCTGAGATTGGTAAAGTGAAATGCAGCAGCTGGCTAAAACTTGTTCTCTCAATGCAGCTTTGAGTTGCTAACAAGTCAAAGCTGATTATCTCTATCGACACCTGTTCTTTTCTCCATTCCTGCAGATGGCATTGGCAGAATTTTATCCTTGGGCATTGCTATTGAAAACAGTTGGAGTTGGTTGGGTTACTCTGATCGAAATTCACCTTAAAGCGTACTCTCTGTTTAATTGATAGTCAAGCAAAAACTGAAATAAAGTGCTTTCTTGTGTATGTATTTGACTAATGAAATTTTGTGGAGCAAAGGCCAAAGACTTTTCTGTGTGCTTCAAATGCATTCCTCGCCACAACAACTGCTTCAATTTAATGCATGCAGCACTCGACGACCATAACAAGCACTACCAATGTGAATGGAGTCGTGGATGGAGCAAAGCAATCTCTTCTGAACGCAAACCAAAGCCACAATAAAGAAATATCAACAGCAACAACCATAGCCTCCGCAGAAGAGTGATATAAAAAGAGACAGGGAGAGGCTGGGGAGAAAGGGCTGAAGCATAAGCGACATTTAAATCAACTTGGTATTCTCCAAATAAAACGTTCATTACAGCTAAGGAAAACAAAAATAATCTAAATTGTTCTTGATCTAGACAATTTTCAGTAATTTTACGTTAAGCCCAACGTGCGGTTTGCGAAGCCAATGTTTGATGGACTCTCATTCCAATTTCAAAGTGGATAGTGTGTTAGCAGAAGGCTCAAGCGATAATAAACTTTTACGATTGATTAAAACTTAATGAAAACAAAGTTGGCTAGTAAGCTAAATTCCTAATATAATTAACTTAAAAATTGAAAACACGAATATTGTTAATAAACTTAAGCTTCATCAACTCGAGCTTTAAACTAGAGTAAAACTTAAGACATTGTTGCAGAGGAGCTCAAGCTGTTGTATATTAATATTTATACAACTATTGTTAACCAAGAGATAAATGAATAAACACACGGGCTGAATGATCTCGAAGTAGGAAATAAATGTTATCTTAAGGTTCTGCTACCCTTACATAAAGTTACCAGCAACTAAACAATTTTGACACTTGGCATACGATGTTGGCCATGATAATGATGATGATGATAAAAAAAAGTGGTAATGCTAATGCTGATAATGATGTTGCTCAGTTGGCTAGCTGGCAGTGGAGCGAATCGGCGGCCAAGAGGGGTAAAGGGACCGACTGGGCTGCTGTGACTGGGACTGCGAAACGACATTTGAGTGTCACTTGTGCAGCAGTTTTGAATGTTTTCTGAATAGTAAATTATGGTCACGAGCCTGAAACTGCGCCGATGATGAGAGGCTGGTCGACTGCTTGCCCCAGTACACCCCCCCTCCCGACCTCATAGCAGGTATTGTTGTTGTTCTGGCAAGTTCCCAGGTTGTTCATTTGAATGTTGCCGCCTGCCTTGCTTCGCTTTTGCCAAGTGCGTGTTACAAGTAAGAATGTAAATATTGCCGCAAAAATGGTACGTTGCAATTTTAAAATTGCGCACTTTCAGCTTGACCCTCTGCATTGGCAGCAACATTTGATTGGGGCCACATCTGAGCTAATTGTACGGTGCGTGCCACATTGCTGAAGCTACGGCTCAGAATGCGGCTCGAGGCATGCTCCTGTCCCGACTGCTGTTGCTGTGTCAACAAAAGGCCAGCACAAAATTAATCTTGATTGCCTGATTCCGGCCCAATAGTGGGCCATGAATTACACGTCCAGATTCTCACTATAGCCGCATATGGTCCGAGCATTGCTGTTTACCAGGACGTTAACCAGTTTGTTAATTGATCGCCTTTAAAGTGCAAGTGCGAGTCCATTATAATTTGCAACTCAATTCATTTCTCTGTCTGTGCGAATTTTGCGTGTCCACAATATTAAATTGCTAAACGAAGGTGTTTAGTGTAGAATATATAAAGGTGATCATGATGGATATATTTTCAAAAATTCCACAAATATTCATCTAAGCATTTTGACAAACCTATTTGTAATATGACACTTGAATGAAATTCATTTACAGAAAAACTGCATGTTTCAAATTACGTTTAATTATGCATACGCCAGTTTTTATAGTGCTTTAACTGTGTACATTTTGTTGATTAAATTTACAATATATTTTTTATTTGAAGCCATTTTTTATGCATTCTGCCCAAATTGTGACTCTTCAGAGAATAATTTAAAATAATAATGCCACACAGATTTTAATAAAAAAAATAACTTAACAAACATTAGACTCCATAAAATATTGATTGCTTATTTCCAAACGAAAAACGTCTAATCAAAACAAAAACTACTTCAAAAACAATAAAAACTTGCATTTATTTCATTTATGCGAAGTACTTTTATAAACTTTCTCTTTGATGGCACAGTTCGTCAATTGAACTCTTTTTACTTTTTGTTTCGGTTTGTGCCTCCGAAAACCCAGCGATTTAACTGACTCTGTAATAATGCAACAAAAAAAAAAATAATAATAATTTATATGCACTGAAAATTGAGCACAACTGTTTTGTGATGAAGCTCAGCAAACACATAGCCAAACACATACAAATATTTAGAGATACATGTAGATTTACATGTGTGTGTGTGTGTGTGTGTGTGTGTGTGTGTGTGTGCACATTGCTAGACTTTTGTTGCTTTCATCTATGATTTCAAAATGTTTTACAATTCAGCCGCAACAGCCACAAACACAATAACACCAAAAATAGCATTTTTTGGGCTTTGTGAATTTTGATTTTTGGCTGGGTCTTTAATTTAATGACATTTTGACAAAGACAAAAATTAAATGCAAATTGCAACAAGAAGTGGCAACGAAAAGGAACAACAATTCACGTGACATGAAATGACCTCGACTATTGCAGGTTGGTGCTCATCATTAAGCGACTGGCAACAGCAACAGCAACAGCAGCAGCAACAATGCCAACAACTGGCAAGAACTGGCAACGTTGCATGCAAATGTCAGCAAAGGGACGCTTGTGTTGCATAAATAACGACAACAGCAGCAGCAGCAGCAGCAGCAGCAACAACCAAAGGAACAACAATAACAATAGCAAAGCAATTCGCATGTTTTGCATGCAAAGCGCAGCAAAAAACACAAAAACACACTCGCACACACATTTGCATCAGCCCCAACACCAGCACACACACACACACACACACACCCACACACACACACACATGCAGAGCGATACATCAACACCTTTTGGCATTTTAGGGAATGCGCTTTGGATATCTTTTCTATATGTACACAAGTACACATATACATATATATCTCCACTCTATCTCTCCTCAATCGGTTTTATTCTCGGCTTCATTCTAGCAATTGTGCCTGCACGCACAAACAATTGAAATTGTATTAAATTGAATTTTAATATATTGCTACAACAACAACAGCCTCAACAACAACAAGGCCATGCAAACAAATACACAAAAGCCACAAAAACAAAAAAAAAAAAAAAATAGAAGAAAAAAACTATTTACACAGGGCATAAGAAACGTTAACCGTGTGGAATTGATAGGCAAAAAGTGGGTGGCAGTTGGCAGATAGCTGGAAATAAAGTGGCAACTGTAATTTCACTTTCGTCCTTGCCTTCGATCATTTGCGTTTCATGCATTGCATTTAAATTTCAAGTTTAAATATTAAAAGCTAAGGGAAAACGTGATCTGGCATCCATATATAAATATATATATATATATATGCATATGTATGTATGTATGTTTATTTATATATGTGTGTGTGTAGTGAATAGTTTATGCATTTTTCACCTCAAATAAAACCTCCGCACGTATTCAGACCAATAAAAGAAAAATACAACCACAACAGCTACAAAAATAGTCTGCATTCTGGCTGCACATTGCCCAACATAAGTTTAGATACACACACCGCACTTTAAATTATATGAAGGCTGAAAAACGATATTAACCAGTTCAACGCTTTCAACATAATTAAATCAAATGATTTGCGGTGTGCGGAAACACAAACCGTCTGCAAAGTTATTTGAGATGTGATTTTAGTTTTACTAAAATTGTGTTGACCAGATGCTCTTTTGGCTTGCTCGTTTCTAAATGTATTTTAAATGTATAGTTGACTTTTGTATTTCCAGCAATATCGGTTTTCCACAAAAATACTAGCCAATGTTGTTAAGTGTGGTAAAATAATTATCCATCCTAAAATGATTACATTTAATTTTGGCTTGTTTCTCTTCTCTTCTCTTTATTTAATTATTTTTTTTTTTTGATTTGCCTTGTTCGTTTATAAGTCCATTATATAAAGTACATGGAGAGTTCATTTTAAGTTCTTATTATAATCTGATTTGTCTGTAAACTGTGTGCTTTGGAATTTTAACAAACAAAAGTTCATTTACATTTATATCATGTGCAACTTTGTTTAATTGGTTGATAAATTCCCATTCTCAGAGTGGCAATTTTCTGTTAATTTAATGGCAATGTTGTCAATTATAAGGTCAAATGTTCTTATCAACCATTTGAAATGTCAAATTCCCCAGAGCCAGCACCAATCCCACTCCAAGCCCCCCGCAACTCCAGTACCAGCTTTAGTTCAGTTCAGCTCAGGCAAAAGGTCAAGTTCGCCAACGAACCGTCATTTGACTATTTGCATATCCTGCATTGTTCCATTTCATTCCATTCCATTCCATTCAACGACCATTTGGCATTTACATGATGCTCGTCATTGTCTCAGTTGTTGTTGCTTTTGTAGTTGGCAATGCTTTTCCTTTTTGTTTTGTTTTGTTTTTTGTTTTTTGTTTTTTTTTTATTTATTTTTTGTGGCAAGCGTCGCGCACAAATTGCAAATACGGCGCCTAGCCTCGCATTTTGCTCGCCATTCTTTTTTATATTTGTTTGGCTCTGGCGCTGTTAGTCTCCAAGTGTTTCTCTGTGTGTGTGTGTGTGTGTGTAAAGTTTTGTCACTTCAGCAAGCTCGAACTGATTTGGCAGAAAGTTGTAGCAAGTTGCCATCGGTTGAGCATTCACCATTCTTTACATTCCCAATGCATGCGATTCGTCGCAAAATCATTTGCATAAAATCAAACCACACTCAAAACAAACTCCACTCAAGACACGCCTTGGCGCCCTGCACCATCTAACCACACATATGCACCCACACACACACACACACATATACATATTGGCAAACTGGTGTCCTCATCTTATCACGCACACCTCCAACTTGGCTGGCAACCGTTTCTGTCTTAGGTTCTGGTTTAGGGGCGTGGTAAATTGTAGTGAAGTTATGCGAGTTACATGGTCGCTGTTTGGGGTTGCCAACTTGCTGGGAATTTAAGCCAGTGAGTTAAAACCGGTTCGACATGAACTTGCTGTTGTTCTGGCATTTTGGAAGTGAAATTAGTGAAATTTCGATTCACTTACGTAATTCGATTGCAGCTGCGCTTGAAACTTTGCCTAAGCCACCTTTAAACTTTCAACTATTTCTCTCACTTTGCTTAATCCAATTCATTCGGGCAACTGACACTGTTTTTTTTATCCTCCCCATTTCTTTTTCAGACCTGATTTGTGGCACAGAGGCAGACATACACGGCGTGCCACCATGTAACGAGCTGCGCCGCCATTTTGGATCGTATTGTGGGCGACTCCTTGACCCGCTGCTGCTCCTTCTATCCACTTCTCTCCTTTCCTCTCCTCAGCAAACGGTAAGCCTTTAGCCGAGTGCCAAGTGGTTTATCGCAGATTTTTGCTGGGCCAACTTACAGCAACATATGCAACTCTGTTTGTCTGCGAGTGTGTGTGTGTGCGTGTGTACGTGTGTGCGTGTGTGTGAGCGTGTGTGTGTGTATTAGTGTATGAGAACATGCGGCTTCTATTATAGGTATGTGAGTCGGTCTGTTTTTGACCGTGTCGCAGTCGTGTCCTGTTCATGTACCCAGACGTGTCCATGCTCATTGTCAGCAGACTTTGCCCTTGTCTTCATCTGTTCCAAGTCTACAACCCCCAACCACCAACCAACCCGCAATTTACAGTTCTCGTTCCCATTTCAGTCGCTGGAAAATGCCGTTGCGAATTTTAATCGCAGGCATTAGTATAGGTGTTAAGTTCGTCGGGCCTCGCCGCCTATGCACTCCATGCTAAGCTCAGCCGACACATTCTCTTCCTCCCATCACCTCCTTGCCTCACCCCACCGAGTTGTGCTTGTGTGCGTTTTCCCGTAGACACTGAAGCGTTATTTGACCAACATGAAAATTGTGCGCCAACATTTTTGTCAAACTGCAAAACCAAACAGACATCAACAGCAGCAGCAGCAGCAGCAGCAACGACAACAAAAACAATTAGTAAGAATGCCCCAGGCGAGAGAGCGCAACTGGGAGATACTCCGAACGAAAGTCTTTTGAATAATTGTGCATGTTATGGGCGTAAAAATCAGCACGCTGAAAACTGCGCGTACTTTCTGTGTGTGCACATAAATATAGATATATATATGTTTATATATATATATATGTGTGTGTGTGTGCATGCATACAGATACTGTTTGCGCTTGGTCAATATGAATTTACGATTTTCGCCTGTGTTTACGGAGGATGTTGATAAATATTATTTCAAGTATGTATATACTTATCCAATTAGAATGAAATATCTTCAAAAACTTTATGGCTAACTGATATTCTCGTTACCTCGAAAATGTAAGTCAAATCAATAAAATTGAGTGCATTCGCTTATTCCAAATTTGAAGCTAGTCTAGTCTAGTTATAATAGTCCCCATATTTCTATCGACATACTCGACTTACTTTTATTCAACATTAGGATGCGCTGTTTACCCATTCTTTTCATGGTCTCGGTGTATAACAACTATGACAAGAATAACAACATACAGCTGCTGTGGCATAAAGGCCTTGGGTCAGAATATTGCTTTTGTATTGGTGTTGCCTGTTTGTGTAGCTTGTTGGCGGCGTGAACCGTGAGCCGCCGCTTTCGGGTTGCCATTGACGGCAAGTGGCCTTGATTTGACTATGCGTGGTTGTGGGCGTATTGCCTTGTGTGGCTTAGAAAACTTGAGGTGCTTAACAATAATTGAATGAAACTTGAGTTGAGAGTGGGTGCGTTGTGTGTGTGTACACAGATATATATATATATAAATAAATAAATATTTATATATATATAAAAGTATGTATTTATATGCGACGGGCAGCGTCACAACCCAGACAATTCTCATACGCAGGAAAACAAAGAGGCAGACAGGCACAGCGAGAGAGAGAGAGAGAGAGAGAGAAAGGGGGAGGGTGGGGGTAAGGAGTTGCACAGAGGCCACTTCTGATTGGGTATATTAAACAATAGTTGTGGGTTCGTTGCGAGTAAGTAATTATGAAAGCGCCACAGATGCCAAGCAATTATTGCACATCCAGGCAGGGGTTGCTGTGGTGGGGAGAAAGGCGTTTCGATATTGAACTGGTTGAAATTGGCTGGCCACATTGTACACATAGGCATATGTATTTCAGGTGTCGATCTCACACTTCATGTGCACTACAACTGCAGAACTACAGGCATAGATACAAAATCATGTAATTATATTTTGCTTTTACTCGCATCTCTCTGTGAACATGCGGCCAAAATGAATAATTAATTGACGAAATTTGACAATAAACTTGTACGATAGTTACTATGCATAATGAACGAACCGACCTTTACCATAACAATATACTGTTATGCAACATAATATTGAAACAAAATAATTATTTTCACTAATTATGCAGCTCAGTACAGCGAACATGGGCAAATCCACATCGAATCACACAGCTAGCACTTGGTGGGCATTCATGGACGAGCACTCACACACACACACACACACACACACACACACATACACATACATTTTTGAACATATTGCATGCTGTGGAAACAGATTTTGTACTTGAACATTGAATGCGCAATAGGCGAATGGAAATGCCGGTTTGTGGTTTTGGGAATGCCGCTTATGCGGTCAGGTATCTGGCATGCAGAGATATGGCAAAAGTAGAGCCTAACGAGA
Source organism: Drosophila picticornis (assembly GCA_035043845.1). Lineage (NCBI taxonomy): Eukaryota > Metazoa > Arthropoda > Insecta > Diptera > Drosophilidae > Drosophila > Drosophila picticornis. The sequence continues at coordinate 12,591,806 of JAWNMR010000492.1, read as the reverse complement.
AAATACAGCATTTATTTTTATATTATTGAGCGCCAAAGCTGGTCATTTGTGAGAATATCGGAGCAAAGAGCTTCTATGGCATATTGAATGACTAGCATAAAATATGTGCATAACAAAATAAAACAACTTCAAATGCTGTAGACGAGAGAGCTCGACTAGCAGACACCATGTGGAATGCAATACAACGAATAAAATACAGGTCCAGTTTGCCAAATTTCTAAGTATATATTAAAAGTAAGCATGTAGAAAGTGATCTCATTTGATATTTGAGACTTTCTAAATACGAAGTGTAGTTTTTAAGATCAACTTGTTCATCCAGACGGATTAATTATATTTGCTGTGTACAGCAATTCATTATACCCTTTGCCCGTTTTCAATAAGATCAGGGTATGAAAAATGAGCCGAAATCATGCTCGACTCATTTCAAAAGCACTTCTCATGGCTGCCAATACGGAACTAAATTTGGGCGCTGGATTAGCACAGGTGCTGACTAAGTCCTGTGGAGTGGCGCATATTTTAGATAACCGGCTTTCAATGCACACAGTCATTTTATAACATTTACTTACTTCAATTAAATTTGAGTAATTAACTAAACGAAGCGAAGAGATCTAAAATTGTCAAGTAACACACACATATAAATAATTGTAATTAAGTTGAATGAGTTTCTAAGTATACGACAAATTAAGCTGATCTTGCTGAGCCAAGTTAATCTGCTGGAATGTGGAATAAAAACGGGCTAATTTGGAAAAAAGGTTTTAAGAGAATACATTTGAAATTACTTTTGAATTTGTAATATATGTGAGTGTCTATAGCTTAAGCTCGCAATCTCAAACTCAATCAAGTGGTTAGTCAATGCGATCGAGGCGATATGTAAGCTGTAAACTCAATCAAATCGAAGCTTCTTCAGCTTTATGTCATAATCTACACTAGATGAGTTCACAAGTCTAAACATACTAACTCAATTAGCTAGAATATGTTGATCACCGAACGTCAAAAAAAAAAAGAAAGGAAAACGCAGTCCAAACATTTGTTCGACTCACACGAAAACGTCACTGAAAACCAGACGACCGCAGCCACAAGGTGACAACCGCTCGGCGGCTTTTCATCACTTGAGTGGCGCACGTGGGGGCGGCAGATGGTTTTGCTGTGGCTGTCGCTGTCGTTGACGCTGTCACTGTCACTGTCATTGCGGCAAGGCGGCATGCCCAGGGCAACAACAACTACAGCACCACCAACAGCAACAGCAACAGCAATAACTACAGCAACATGGCAAGGACTCTATTTTCATTTTTCGCGAACCAACAAACAATTTAATTTCACACGCGAGCGCCAGTGTTGTCGTGCGGCATGCGAAATCAGCCAGCCGATACGGCCACACACACACACCCACACACACACACACACACACACACACACACACACACAAGCACACACGCACACCTTGCCGCATGCAAATGGCAAATGGTGCCTCAAGATTTGCTCAGGTGTCGCATAACTTGGTTACCAAGTTTGCCAACGCTGCTTGCCTGCCTGTTAAGTCAATGACTTTTATGTACATTTTGATGGACTTTTAATCCATACGCCCACATACCACACACACATATATATATGTATATATATATATATATACATATTCACACGTATTATGTCACAAGTGGAGAGGCACACCGCAGAAGCTGCGCTCTGTGGCCGCCATCGAAGCAGCCCATCATCATTATCGTCATCATCGTCATCGTCATCGTCATCAGCGTCATCGTCATCATCATCACAATCACTGGCCGCCCGCTGTCCTGTTCTGTCTGCGGCTATGACTACGGTTATGGGTTTGGCTTTCGCTTTGGGTTCAGCACGCTTAATGTGCTTAAGATGAGTTACATTATATGGCCAAATATCTTGCTATCTCATTCGCTCCTCTCGCAGACTCATTCACAGTCTCCCTCTATCTCTCTCTCTCTCTCTCGCCATCTCTCTCTCTCTTTCTTTATCTCTGTTGTGCGCCCTCCACTTCTTTTGAGCACTTTGTAATTGTCTCTGTGCGGGAAATTTCATTTTGTAATGTGGCAAAAGTATAAAGTATAATATTGCGCTTTTGATTTCGCATTCGTTCGTTGCTATTTGGCCATGGCAACCCCAATCCAAAACCAAACCCCAACCCCAATACCGCCCTTCTGCTATGCCACTCCTCCTGCTTCTTCCGCTTGCTTTCCTTTCTGACCATTAATAGGTGTACTTATATGTTTAATGGAGTGCCACTCGACTGCTCCATGGCTCTGTTGAGACTCTATCTTTCCGTCGCTTTCCTTGTCCGTGTGGTAGTCAGTGTGTGTGTGTGTGTATGTGTATGTGTGTCTGTGTGTGTGTGACACAGTTAAAATTGCATACTCTTTGGGAGCAATGGCGTTTCCATTCTGTCCCTCCGCAGCATGTCCCTTGTTTCTCCACAGTGTCCGGTCTGTTTCTAGGCGGTCAGTTTGGTCGCTTTTCAACACTTAGTTATGCAACTGTTGTTCAATGTGTGGCAAATAGTTTGCATTCGAGTATTTACCGCACGCACACACACACACACACACATACACACACACGATACACACACCCGCATCGTAGGTAAGCTAAAGTGGCCAATGGACAGTGGAAAGCTTTAAATTAGCAACGTAAATGCCACAGATGAATAACACCAGAAAGTTTTCATTTGTAAATGTGGTATCAGCTTAAGACACACAGTTTTCGGAGCACTTTCAGTTGCTACGCAACAGCAATATAGACAGATAAGCAGGCACACACACACACACACACACAGAATACTGGACTGGGGACGTGGCAGTTGTCACATATAATGATTAGATATTCATTAAGTTGTTGCAGCTCAACTGCTTGCTAAGTGAAGCGTTTTCTTGCGGCAAGTGCACTTTGAATAGAAAATCAAGAGAATCAAGTGTTCATTTGTAGTTGAGAATGGAAAGTTGTTCGTTTTTGCTAAGCTCATGTAATAATATCGAGTTACTTATCTAGGCAGGTTGTGTCCTTTAAAATTTGGGAAGCAGATATCTATCTGGGTCTGCACTTAAAATTATTATCTTTAATAATGCATTTGCAGATGGAGATGTTTGCAAGCCAGTTTGATATTATAAAGTCTTTTTCCGGGCGCACTGCTCCCATATTTATGAAGCAACGTGGAATATCTTCTTCGCTCAGTTGCAGTCAGAGGTGCCCAAAGCCGGCTGGGTTGGATCATTATAATTATTTTAAGTAGCTGCTCAGAAACTGCATTCACATTTACATTTTAAATATTCAATTAAAGCCCAATGTACAGAATCCAAAAACACTTCGTCTTTAACATAATAATCCCATTGTTATCTACTATTTGTGTCACTTATTATTCAAATGCATTTGAGAGCAGAGCCAAAGCTCATTTCGTTTGTGTTTTGTTTATGATTTTGAGAGCTATTCACAAGGTCTCATTAACCTGATTGATGTGACTTGATGTCCGCAGTAATTAAGTATTTAAATAGCCATCACCGTAAATCATATTTACAATCAAGCATTTAGTACATGCATACATACATACATACATTCATACATACATACATACATAATTATGTGTGTATATGCAAGTGTGTTTTGTTAAGAGCACTTTGGACAGTGCAATCAGGGAAGCCGCAAAGTGGCTACGCACTTAACGCAATTGCATGCGAATCAATCAAGCTGACTCGAGACTGTATTTGTTAACTACAAGCAGACGACCAAATTAATCCAAATATTATAAATTAAATTTGCTAAGCTATGTGGCAATATGCCGCTAAGCCACTTAACAAACAGTGCACAACATGGACGACAGCAACAGCTGTGCGGCATCAACATTCCGACATGTGCGAGCAACAACAACTATAACTGCAGTTGTATCTCCATTTCCATATACATATATCTATATTTGGAGATGTCTGTCGCATGTCCTCACTTGCGTGCAGTATCCTTGATGGCGGTGTCTGTTGTGCATGTTTATCAATTTATTACTGCTGCTGCTGCTGCTGCCGCTGCTGCTGCTGCTGCTGCTGCTGCTCCTCTTGTTTGCCAGGCCAAGCATGAGTCATTCTCTGTTGTTGCTTGACTTATTCACGCATGCGTGTGTCCGAGTGTGTGTGTGTGTGGGGTGCATATGTGTGGGAGAGGTCATCTAAAAGATATATCTGATATGGCAGCCAAGAATGCCGCTTTCTCTGCTTTCCGTTTGTCTTGTATGGCCGATTCACGTGGCGAAAGTTATGTGTCTTTTGAACATTGCAATGGATGGTCAGCCTGCTGCTGCTTCTGGCGAATACATATATATATATATACATATATATATATATATATATATGTACTTATATATATTTGTATGAGTATGGATGGCATCCCTTGCCTCCCAATTTGTGCTGGCATGCAAATGCAGACACTCTCACAAGCACATTTATTGCAAATACCTCTGATGGCAGATAGATGACCTGCTGGGCAGTCAGTCCAGTGCCTACTCTTTTAACAGAATCATATATCCTGCTTTGCTATGTCTAAAATGTCGCACTCTATCGCAATCTGTAATGAAGATATTCGTACTTGTTTAAGTGATGATTTGCATTCAAACTGCTTGTCTAAAAATAATATATTAAGCAGCCTCACTTTTGCTGCTAGTCATTTTCTGATCAAGTAAATACCGATTGGAGAAGATCACACCAGATACGACTGTATATTAGCTGTGCAAGCTGCTGTTGAACACACTATGGGGCATTCTCCTTTTCCCCATCCTTGACACCTTATTATAATTCAGTAACTTTCTGTAAAATATATAAACTTAATCAAATGGCGTGCATGATTTTTATAAGAATTGAATAAAATTGAAATGAAATTTGGCTTACGGCAACGTAGTGTCTTCATTACCAGCTAAATAAATAATATGCATAAATAGAAAGGTTAGTTTAGGGCATTCGAGCAGCTGCTTGAAAAGACTTTTGTGAATAAGCCTTTTACAATGCAAGCAAATCGCAAAGCAACTCCACATTGTGCTGCCTGGCCTATGTGTGAGTATCTCTGTGTGTGTGTGTGTGTAGTTTGTACTTTGGGATATCTGATATCCGATATGTTTGCATATTGTCTACGAAATGCTGTTCAAGTCTCTTTGCCAGTTCAGCTAGGTGACTCTGTCTCACACTCTCGCACCTTGCCACCTTGCCACCTTGCCTTCTGCTGCGATGCCACTGTCCCGCTGCGCTTGAATATGAATGTAGGTATGTAAGTAGCTATATATATATATATATATATTTACATTTTTTTTTATCAGAAGTGCAACCCTCTACACATACATATGTATATACTGTAATATCTGTTCAAGCTCTGGAATGTTTTCCTTATAGTTCCTTGCTTGCTATTTACTGCTGGGCCAGGCCAACACCAGAGTGGCCAGCTGCAACTCTCCGGATTCATAAAACCCAGCAGGCGACAACATTTTCCATCCTTTGTGCCTGTCGGCGTGTGTGTGTGTGTCGGATACCAACTCTCATTCACGCACACACATTCACACACACTCACACACACGCATCTGCCTTATTGGCATGCAATTTGATTTATTTGGTATGCCGCTTCAAAATGCAGTTGCTCAAATTGAAAATAATGTGTAGGAAAGGGAATTCGAATGGCACAGGCGAACGCAGAGGAGAGAGTCAATTGCATTTGCACGCTAATCAATTATATTGATAATTTAATTAATTTAAGCAAACAGCTGATTGTATCAATACAACAGAATCCGCGAATAGGACATGCCCTCATTTGTCTTATGTGGCTTAGAAAATGAGGACTGACACAGACGGACAGACGGACAGACGGACAGCCGGGCATGGCTATATGGACTCGGCTGGCGATGCTGATGAAGAATAAATGTATTCTAAGGAATCGGAATTAAGCCCTTCAATGCGTTACAAACTGTACGACAAAATCATAATACCCTTAACAAGGGCTCAACAATAATGCAAACGCATCATTCAATATGTTCATTGTATATATATATTTATGGCTTGGCAAAGACAGATTTTTTTGTGCAGACATACCATGCTGCACTGCCCCGCTGTGAAAACAATAATAGCTGCATAAAAAGTTATTATTGCTCGCTAAAAAACTCTATCAGATGAAAACCTATTCGATCTATTACGCTTTCAGTAAATACGCTAAATGCGAAAATTTATGATGCAAATAGTAGTGCTCAACTCAATAGTGTTCAATTCGTAGATATTTCACACAAGGACAAATAATATAATTATATAATATTTTCATAATATTTATACTATTTATATAGAAATTATTGAAACGAATAGTAACCATCTAGTCAACAGTGCTCAGCTCGGAGATGTGTCTAAATCTAGAAACAGAAATAAACAGAGAACGAAAGGAAAACTGGCATTGTATTCTAATTTGCCGCATGCCTTGGGAAATTATTTTTCAAGTTTTTATTTTTAGTTTTTTTAACATTCGAAACGTCGAAAAATTCAATCGAGTCGCCTTTGACAATTGTTTTGCTTTAATTCTGCAGAGGCTACCCCAACAAACACACTTTAATGGCCATTGCAAGATGCAATTGAAGAAAAACTGGGTATTTATTGGACAATTTTAGCTTATCATGAACAACAATAACTTAATTTTCCTATCAACACTTATTAAATGCTTGGTTGTCACATTTTCCATTCAATAACAATATTCTGTACATTCAATCCAATTACATTGTGATTTTTGCCATGACTTATCGAATTTCTATGGCAGTAATAATGTCACACACAGCTAATATTTCGATAAAGGGAAGCGCATATTTTGAAATACAAGCATACAGTAATTAAATTAATTTCTTTGTATGTTGTCAATTGGCTAAATACCCAATTATCATATTACCTGGTCCCGGGCGGCCTTTTGCTTTTGACGGATATTTTTAATTACCCGCTTCTCAGCGTGTTGCGAGTGTTGTGTGTGGCTTACCTTGGTGGTTCGCACAGTGGTGCAGCGTGCAAGCTCAGGGCGGAAGGGCATGCGTTCAATCATAAATTGCATATGGGAAAGCCAGCGCAAAGCGTAAACAAGTCGACGCGCTGACATTATCATATTCACCCGAAAAGCCTTTGGGTTTTCTTTTTGTTTTCACTGTGCAAGGGGCGGGAGAGATGGAAAGCGAGTGAAGGGTTTTTGTCTTCTCAGGGGTTGTAAAAGTGCAATGGAAAACATTTTACGTTAGTCGCCTACTTAACGCCACTGGCATCGTCCTGCAGCTGCTGTTGCTGCTGCCACCGACACAAATATTAAATGCCACAAGGTGTAGAGACTGTGTCGAGGCTCAGCAAGGCGCATAAATATGTTCGCAAAGTGTGTGTGTGTGTGTGTGTGCGTGTGTGAGTGTTTGGATGTGTGTTGACGCTGTGGTAGCGTGTTAGTAGATTTTATGCTTTGGTATGTGTCTTCACTTGTTTGTATGTGTGTGTCCGCATATGAATAAGGCGTTGCCGCCGTCGCCCCAAAAAGTAGGCCACACTTTTGCTGGCGCTGCCGTTGTCGACGTGAAATCCGATTGTGCAAGTCGGAGCGTCCATGCCTGTGTTTGCGTGCGAGTGTGCACATCTGTGTGTGTGTGTATATGTATGTAATCCCCTTTGCTACCTTCGCTCCGCTGCCCCCTTGATGCCACCGCCCCTGACAATGTAAAGCAGCGTTTCAAGTTTACGTAAAACTAACATATGCTGGCAACGTTTGAAAGATGGCCGCGATAATGAGTGTCTGGCATGTGGCATGTGGCATGTGGCACGAGGAACGAGGCACAAGGTACGAGGCATATGGCACAAGGCACACTGCATACCCGATATGCCAGTTGACTGTGGTAGCGCGAGGGGAGGACCGGACATATAGGATCGTTCGGTGTATATAGCCCAAGGGCCGGCGTGGGCCTCTGCCCAGTCAGGCAGCGACAACGAAAACATTGTAATCATTATGAACATAAACAAATCAAACGCTTGATATCACAACAGAATCTGACTAAATGTAATGGCCAAAATACACAGGCTGTGCAAACTGCAGACACAGACACATGGAGAGTTGGCCTGAGCAGAGCAGAGCTGGTGATAAGGTGGAATCAGCCTCTTAGATCTGTGGGAAAATTCATTGGAAAGGAAAAAATATTATTTGTAGATTCGCTTAAACCAAACGCATTTTAATTTTATTATATGGAATTACGGACAACCCTATTAATAAATTTAGCAGGATATACTGCTCTGTCGTGCGGTTTCAGTTTGATGTTTTAGTTTGCATTTGTTTTACTCTGATACCGAAGCTGCCCAGCCGCCTGTGCTTCCTTTTGAATGCATCTGTAAGATAAACCTTAAACTTAGAAGATACATAAGTCTGTCCACGCAATAAAATCGATTATCACAAATCGATATAACCACATATCAAAGATTATTCAATGGTCGAGATACTAATCACAGCAAGATTCATTGCCACCTGTAATCAGTTGGAGATACACAGGTTTTAGAGTATTGCGCAGTTGGTTATGCCAGACTGCTAAAGCGGCGGCAAGCTGAGTCCAAGTTTGCTCCAATCAAGATAATCTTATGTGAAAGAGCAAACGCAAATAACAAGATGCGTCTCCAGGAGGCCGCCCGATTGACTGTGAATGAGCGAGGCCAGATAGAGGGAGAGATTGGGGCAGAGAGAGAGAGAGAGAGTGGGTCGAGGGCGAAAGAGCAAAGAACCGAAAATAACTGGACAGGCAGTGAGTCGTTAACCACCTGTTGTTGTGCATGCTGTTGCTTGTCCTCCATTTGCCACATTATCAGTTATGCGCTTTGATATCTGATAAGCCCACATCAAAAGGCGACTCGCCGAAAAGGTAAAAGTAAAGCAGGGGTATAAGCAAACACACACACACACACACACACACATAGAAAACAAGAAATATAACACGAAAAGATAAGGCTTACACCCACTCGAGGCTTGCGCTTGGTCTCCTTCTCTCCCTTTTTACGCTCGCTGCCTATTTCTCTCTCTCTCTCTCTCTCTCTCTCACTCTCTTTCGCACATGCATACTTAACACACACTGCGCGTGTGAGGCGAACACGAATTTGGTATTTGCATATACCCTGCACCCATTAATATTTGATGAACAGGCCACAATAAAGTTGTTCAATGCGATGTAAGAAGAAAAAGGAAGCATTTGCTTGACCCTATAAAGTATATGTATATTCTTGATCAACGTCATCAGCCGAGTGGACCCGGTCTCAGTGTGATCCCAGCGAAATCTGGAATGTACATTTTAGTATGCCACACGCAGATTAAGATTTAATTTAATTATTCATAATAATTCAACCCTGTCTGCAAATTTCGATCATTACTAATTACCAATGGAAATATTTTTTCAAGATCTGGATTTCTTGTATTAAAAAAACCTTTCAGTACGTACGAAAATAGGCACAGTATGCAGTATGTAGTAAGTTTTTCCGTGTGGGAATCTTAGGGTATTTTCCAGTCGAGCCTTTTCGACTGCAGCATCGTTATTTGTTTATTTCTGAACTTGATGACTTTTGCTTTGGACTTAATGCGTTTTTTATGCGCCACACAACGTAACAAGCGGGCTTCAGCTTCAGCTACAGCTTCAGCCAACTTTCAGCGACTTACCCACCGCAACCCCTTGTTTATCCATCAGCGGCATAGCAACACACACAAAAACTTAGCCCGATGAAGTTGCAGCGCGTAACAGCAGTTTGATATCATTCTGCTCCCAGAAGGCGCCTGGACATGGGCATGGCATAGTCACGTGGGTGTACTAAATAATTTTAGTTGCTGCCCAAAAGAAACAAAATAATATTATGTCGACATTAAAATACTCTACAAAATTCATATGATATCTTTAAGTGCTCAGAAGTTGTCTGCAAAAGTTGCATTTTGTCCACTTCAAATTTCAAAACTAGCCATGAAGTGTGGAATTTGAACTCACAAAGCTGTTGCTGAAGTTGAATGGATGAATATATGTCAAAAACATAGATTTCAAATCGAACAATCAATCAGCGTGAGATTTTATTATAGGCTTATGTGATTTTATTATGATGACTTTTTGATGTTTTCCAAAAGCCAAGAAACAAATTTAAATATTTGATAGGCAGACAGATAGATCAAAGGTCGATTGAATCACGGCGGGGAGACTCATATGCTCCAATTAGTGGCAAATTTTACATGTTTCCTGTTGCTCCTCACTCTAATCGCAACTCTCTCTCTCTTTCTCGCACTCTCTCTCGCACTCTCTCTCTCGCTCTGTCTTCCTGTCCCAGTTGAGTAGAGTCGTTTTATGGAGCCTCGCTTTTAAAGTGTTTGCATTTGTGTTTTTGTTTCTGTTGTTTTTGTTGTTGTGGTTGTTGTGTATTCTTTTTTTTTTGGAGTGCCAGCTGTGCGACCACTCAAGTAACAACTGGCTGGGAACAAATACAAACATGCATCTAAGCATTCTGCGATGGCCGCCCACGTTGCTCGCGTGAGCAACAATTTTTTATACGCAGTCGTCAGTTCTGCTCAGATCTGTTGCCATTTTGGAGCCGCGTGCTTTTCGTGCTGCGCGTCCTGCGAAATTTTCCGTTTTTATCCCTTTTTGGGGCCAGCCGCTGTTGTTTCTAATCCCATTTTAGCTAAAGCATTTTTTACGCTGCTTTTCACACAACCCATTCCTCTGGCCGTGCCTACGCTTTCATACATACCTGTGCGAGCCCCAACAGCAACAGCAACAACAACACCAGCACTAACAACAGCAGCAACATCTAAAGCGATGCCAAACATTTTTTTCCAGCTAGATGGCGCTACAAAAAGCAACAAGAAAAACAACACACAGCCCACATATTACGTAGAGTGTGGCTGAGTGGGTGTGTGTTTGAGTGTGTTTGCATTTGCGTATGTAGCTTTGCATATTTGCCTTTGGGCAAATCTTGTTGGCCCTGCTCTGGGCATGTCCTCTCCGGGCTGACCATGCTCAATCTACAGTAAACACATTAGAGCTCTAAGGTTAAGTCTACCGAAATATGTTGCATGTGCAGATATATAAACTTTTGTGTACTTGTAAATTGCCTCTATGCTCCAACCCCACATTATTTACGTTCAATAATGTTCATGTAAATCGAGTTTGATTTAGGAGCTCAAACAGCTTTAGTGTTCCTAAATCCTGGTAAATTATTTAAACATTTATTATGTAGTTATAGACTTGTGTGTTTAAATAATTGGTTTCATTTTCACACACTTTTATGCAAATTGCCAAACATTATGTTTCCTTTACTGCAGATGTATGGTCTGGGCTCGCTTACTGCTCAAACTCAATTCAGATTCAGATTCAGATTCAATTCAAAATACAAAACACTCGCAGCTATTTCGACTGACCATTTGACAGGAAAGCTTTCGCAGCATGTTGCTTTTCAGTTGTCATCTTTTGTTGTTTGTGGTTGTTTGGTAAGGCTCCATGACACAGCGTCAATTGGCCCACAACTGTTGTTGATTTGGTCTTGCAACTGTGCGCTATGTGGGCGTGGCAGATTGCTCGCTGGGCGGTCGCTTTGGCCAGCCCATTTCGTTACCTTTTGGGCAAATTGGGCGTCAGTCGGCATGAGTGACTTTTCGCAAAGCATATCTAATTTACACACGCACAGACACTCAAGTACACTCACACGCACACACACGCACACACACACACTCACACACACACACACACACACGCACACACGCACACATATGTCTAGGCAATCAATTTGATACCAGACGTGAAAAGGAAACTCATAAAAAGTCAAGTCGAAAAAAGTTAAGAGCAGCAGCCAAACTTTGAAGCAAATCTTTGTCAAATTTAATGAGCCTCAAAATTGTTGTACGAATAACGACAAGCGCAATCTTTACGCCCGATTCGCATCCCTTCCCCTCGCCCCCGGCATCTTAGCATTACACTCTTTCTATGGTCTGATAAAGGCCAAAGCACAGTCGGTAAAATCTTTAAAAGTCTAATAAAAAAGCAAAAAATAATAAAAAATTGGCAAATGACAAATGGAAATGAAAATTGAAAATGTGACAAGGTGAAAGTTGTTGTTATTGTTGTTGTTGGTCCTTTAATTCATATTGTTGCCATGTCTACATGTAAATTACAACATGTGCCACGCCCATTGGGCGGCGATCTGCGTGTCGCGTCATATGAAATGCATGAACTGTTAAAAATGTATGTGATGCGAAATATTTTTAAATGTTACATTCCTTTTACATTCCCAACTCTTTTGCCTCCTGCTGTTGTTGCTTTTGTTTATACATTTTTTTTCTTTTTTTTTGCAGTTCAGTAGGAGGCTGTTGGGGCTGGGCGACCAATGGCCTGGATACCTATCAGTGATAGTAATAAATTGTTTAATTTTATATGTACAAACATGTTTCTGTTTATTATGAGTCTGTTCTTGTTGTGTGCAAGTGTGTTTGTGTGTGTGTGCCAATTTTTTTCATTAATTTTTTAGTGTCCACTGACTGTACAGAGACAGAGCCCATCCAAACTGACCAGGGGGCACGCAGAGAACATGGAGTTGCAACAAATAGGTCAGGACGGTTTTTTATATTGTGGGCCAAAGACCAGAGAACAGCGCACTTAATTAATTGCACGATTGAATAAAGCGAGGAATACGCACGAACAAAAAATTAACAAGAAATAATAAGCAAATGATATTTTATAATATTCTACGAATATCCATGTAGTAATTAAATGCACAATAAACATGCACAATCGCTTCAGGGGAGAAGGCGCAATAAAATGGGCAATAATAAATCGAGAAATCGAGTGTTATAAAGCACACAAGTCACTTACAGTTACAAATCGGATATTGAAATCCATCTAAAAGATAAACCGATTCTAAAAAGATATTTACATTAGAAATCGGTTCAGCTTTCATAATGTTGTTATAAAATCTAACTTTTTTTTTTTGTTTTTTTCAAATAAAAACTCAAATTCTCTGTTTGTAACTGAGCTGACCATCGGCAATAGGACCAGAGGAAGTAGAGCAAATGTTGAGCCTCGACTTGTTTATTTGTTTTATTTTGTAGTACGCAACGCATACTTTTCTTCCCGTTCCATTTTACTTTGCCGGGTTTTCATCTTTTTTCGTTGTTGCTTTATTTTTATTGGTTTTTTGTTTTCGTGTTTTTGCTTCTTTTTTTATGTGAAAAAATAAAATTACGTTTTACGCAAATCATTTTTAATGAATTTTAATATTGCCGCTGTCGTCACTGTGACTCCGCTTTGGTTGTTGTTTTTGTAGCCGCCGTTCCTTCAACATGCAGCAACAGCAACAACAACAGCAACAGCAGCAACAACAAAAACAATAACAACAATTTCACAGCAATGGTTAGGTCATTAAATTTTTAATGAATTCCACGCTCGCAACACTCGCGGCCCATAGGTAAAAATCCTGGTAAAAATTGTTGGCCAAGCAGCGGTTAAGGCAAATAGAGACCCACTCATATATTTCTATACAAGTACATACACACACACACACACACACACACACACCCAGATACACGTACATATAAACATATACATAAGTGTGGTACACCTACGAATCTATATGTACAAGCGAGTGGCATAAATGCGGTTCAGTTTCCGCCCAAGCAGCAAAGGGCCGCAGCCAAAACAACGACAACAACAACAACGAGCAACAACAACAAGCCACAACAAGAAGCAACAACAACAAGCCACAACAAAAAGCACAAACAAGAAGCGCACCTAGCCAAGGACCAGTAATTTTTCTTTCTTTTCGACTGAATCTGCTGTTTTCCCGTTTCACTTCGAATACTCTATCTGTAAGCCGATTTGACTGTGCTAGACAAGTGGCTCTTTTTAGCATTTTACATATATATATACATATATATATATATAGTCAGCAAATTAAAAAAATTGGTATTTTTTACTTAATATAAAATTACTTTTTTGTTGCGACGCAGAAGTACTCAAGCAAACAGTTCAGTTAATGAAGAAATGAACATCTTTTAAAAGGCATGAAAAGGACAAAAGAATCTGTCGTCCTCTGATTTTTGTATTTTACAGCATCGATATATGATAGTCCTAAAGTCAGTGTATTCGTGGAATCGGTGTGCCGCTGCTAACCACACGCATTTCTATTTTTTTTGCTGACTTGCAGCTGTTTAACAAATAGCTTATTTTCTGCTCATTATTGGTGTGGTTCTGGTTATTGTTAGCCGGTCGCCAACGAAATTGACAGTTTATTTTTCACTTTGGCGAGTGGGCGAAAGTACTTAATTATATTTTATGATACTTGGCAACGAGACTGAAACTGAAATTTAAATTGAAAGACTCACGAATGTCTGAGCCATCACCGTTCTTCGTTCCCCGTTTCCATTTCGAAATACCATTCACATTCACATACACACTTTACTCATATTCGCATTGGCATTCTTGTTGGCATTCTCATTAGGCTGCCTAAGCAGCTGCCTGACCAGTAGCCGGCGAGCATTCAGCAGTAAGCGGCTTAAAAATTCTGCTCCCAGTTATCAGCCAAGTGCAGCGCCAGGTGGCGCATCGAATCAACAACAAGCTGGGGCCATGTCTTCTAACTGATTAACTGTCAGCCGTCCTGAATTGAGGTCGGCCAAGGTGTGGCGACCAATTCGCTCATCAGCTGGCTGTCTGGACCGTTCACGTCGCCCAGGCAGAAGTCGGTTGCTATTTAGTTGGGTGTTGCTGTTGATGTTGATGTCGACACTGCTGTTGGAGATGCATAACATACAAGCATAATTTGGTAGCATTAATCATTATAAATCAGTCAATTCATAAATTCCTTCCCTCATTCATTCAGTCATTCAGTCGTTCAGCACCGAATTCGGCCAATCCAACAAATACCGACACGAGGTGGCCTTGTGGGCGTAGCACATGCCACATGGCACTGAGTGGCACTGAGCGAGCACAAAGCATGGCAGTAACAGCAAATCTGAAATTCCATGCGAAATTCTTTGAGCGAACTTCCGGCACTGAATGCAAATTCGAGCACAGAAATGTGTCACCAAAGTGGATAGTTGGACTTGCAAATACTGATTTAAGATATATAAATAAATTGGTAATCGGCCTCAGTTTGTTGGCGTTGAATAAAATATTTACACAAATTATGCATCAAACACCATCCACAATTAAGAATTGAGTGAGGAACGAAAGAACGAATATAAAATAATCCATGGCATATATATTTATTGTGTAGTTTACAGCGTGTGATCCGCTTCTCGCCTGTTTGTTTTTGCTTACGGCTACTCTTACAAAAAAAAAAAAATCAACAGAAGCGGATGGAAATAATAAAGTGAGCCAAACAACTACATGAATGAAATGAGAATACAATGGGGCCAGCTCCGTTGCCACATTGCTGCATTGCATCCACTTGTGCGGGTGAGTTTGTAAAATGGTAGGTGAAAGCAAAGGCAGCGCCTCAAGTGTCAATTGATTGGCTGTGGGGCTTGCCTCGGGCTGTTGGGGCATTAAGCATTGTGTGTTGGCTGTGATTCTTTGCTAAATAAACGCGTTTTCCCAAATGGTTCAGTGTAACCAGTAAGAATGCCGAAGCTAAGAAAACTCAACTTGCAAACACTCTGAACCTGGCAGAAGTCCTACTTGCCTTAGATATTATCGGACAAACACATTTATTTATGTTTATGTCACAAATACACAGAAAATTCATGCACTTGCTGCTCCTGATCGATTTGAATGCAATTTCCACGGGTGATTATGTCGAGGTATATGCTGAAGTTGACCGAAATAAAATTCCATTTTACAGTATCTGACTCCGCAAGTGATGCCAATCAAGAATTTATGTATTTATGTACATACTTTGAATGGAATGGGATTTCAATAACACACTCGGATAATTTTATTTGGAATATCAAATGGCTTGGACAGGATTTTATTCATGCGACTTGTCGACATACAAACTGTTTGTGTGCTCAGATCCCACCCAATCCATGATCATTGCTTGAGCTGGCTTATGGGATTGAAGTTTGAGCTGCAATTGCATACATTATGCTGCGGCCATCGGACATCATCCATCATAAAAATAACAGTTGCAATTGATTGGGGTCTACTAGTTAACCCCGATGCGGTGTGGTTGGGCTGAGAGCGTTGGTTGGCATGCGCTTTTGCAGCTGTCTCGCCCATTTGAACATTCATTTCATTTTCAGCTGCGGCTGCTGCTGCTGTTGCTGTTGCTGGCCGTCTAATGGCTTCACATATTTGCAGTTGCAAATTCCAGAAATCAACCATTGCAACAAAAATCAACACTTGCAACAACAAAATAATTTTGCTGTCGAATGTAGGCTATGCAATTTTGTTGGCTGCCTGTCAGCCACTGTATATATATATATATATATATATATATATATATATATATGTATGTGTGTGTGTGACAGCCATTTTGAAACTTAACAGCGCTAACAACCGGAAATCGTGCAAGTATTTAAATATAGCTAAAGTGGTAAGTGCTGCGGGCAGGGTCAACACGGATGGGGGCAGGGGAAGGGGGGTAGGGACCCATGGCAACTATAACCCAAAACTGAAATTGATGAAAATTTATTTGACTTTCAGTTTGCAGCTAGTGCGAGCGCCTGTGTGTGTGTGTGTGGCATTCTTCTCGTTGTATTTCGTTATAGTTTCGTCCATTCAGCGTCCCCCACTGGCGCTGGGACTGCTCCAGCTGCTTGACTGCTGTTGTTGGTTGTCTGCTTTCTGTTGCTGATGTGCTTCTTTACTGCTGCTGCTGTTGCTGCTGTTGTTATTGATGTCTGCTCTATCTGCATTTAAATGCACTTACCGTTGTCATTGAATATGTACATTTGCTTTGGCGCCACGTCGCCCAAGCAGCTCGAACACAAATTCGCTTGAAATCCAAATTTGGCGCAACGTTTCCTCAGCGTTCTCATAATATGAATTATTAATTTGATTGCCGTCTCCCCATTTTGAGAATACCATCATAACCCTTGCTCTGCAAGCTCAGCTCAGCTCTTTCCCACGCCCACCAATCCACAGCCAGGACCATGTCTCACTGTATCCGGCGATTATACATTTTTAATTTGATTTCTCCTGCTTTATGTTTTTCCTTTCTACGTCCCTCTTCCACTTTCACTGTTTTGGTTGCATCTGTCTTTTTGTCTTGTTTGTTCTCGTATTTTCTTCTGGGGACAGGCGAATGAAACGTGGCTTATATGACAAATTAACGTTCCAAAAATGCATGCTCCGACAATTAATCATCAACGGAGCGGATGACCGGATGACCGGATGAGCAGCGGGTGGAGCTGATTGAAAGCGTCTTCCAGAATTTCAGTTTGCCGTTGACGTCAGTTAGGCACACGCCATTGGAGGGGAAGAATCGGGACAGGGTTATTAGATGCCATGCGAGAGTTGGCTTTTTAGATAAATGTGGCAGCTGATTGGACTTTTGGCAAGTCGTTTTGCCCTTGCCCTTGAGCCTGGTCCATGCCTCCTTTTACACTCCTCAACTGGTTTAATATTGTGCCTTTTTGATTTAGTTACATTTTCAGCGATGGCCCAACGTATTTGCCTTTTGGCATCATATTTTATATGATATACATACATATTCAGGCTCACTGTTTGGATTTAGGCCATTGCCTCAAGCATTGAGATTGATGGATGGGCTATTTGAATGTTAGGCTTTCAGGTCTACTGCATTAATTTGACTCTTCTTATAAGGATTTTCCTAGAGCTGGCGACTTAAAAAATTCGTTGCGTCTTCTTTATTTAAAGCAAGCAGCAACAAGTACACTCAAATCGATCGTAATTCACAAGTTTATTTAGATAAGTTGCTGGTCTTTGCTTCACTGGCACCTCAAAAGAACGGCTTGTGTTTTTAGTCTGCTGGTGGCTTAATATATTATCTTACCTTGCACTCACAAAATGGTTAAAAAGTTGTACACACAAATTGTGGATGCTCAAAATATTGTAATTAAGAAATGTTTCGCAACTATCTGCTTACTGTGAAGTGAGAAGATGCCTTGACAGATATTATGTGGCCGTTGATGTTTGAATTTTATTTGATAACTTTTCGCTATTTATATACAAATCTTGCAAGCAGTCCAGATTGCATTTAACAAACATTTTGCTCTTGACAGCTATCGAAAACAATGGCAGATATTAAATTTGAGCAAAACCTATGCGACTATTTGTTTACTTGTGAAATGTAAAACTGACAGTTACAGTTTAAACATTCGCTGCCAGATTGCAGCCAGAGTATTATATTATTTATGAAATCAATTGTCCAAATTGAAAAGCTGGCTTACAAGCAAGATGAGTACGGACGCATTACGGGCGATTTTTAAATGAACCTCATCCTTGAATATATTTTGTATATATTTCTTTTTGAAGAAGTGAGGGTTGGATGGTATCTGCCAGTTGCTCGTTTTGAGTTACAGGCCTATGTTATTGTGGTATTGAGATTTCGTAGTCTCGAAACTGACATCAAGTTGGTTTTGTCTTCTTTTCAAATCCTGCCTCCAGTGTAGGCGCTGACTCGGTTTGTGGTTCATGTATTATTATGCTCAGTCATTTAGGGTGGTGTTAGTTGCACTGAAGCTGTAAGCCTTTCTAAGCTTCAGTCTATAGGCCACCCTTGGCTGCCAACCCTGATGTGACCAGCGGTACATTGCGGAGTAGTGGGTGGACGGGAGGCTTGCCACACATCAGCAGTCGGCTCCAATACGATTGCTCAGTTATTAATGACATGTCGTTTGTTGCTCTCTCCCCTCTTGCCGCCATCCAACAGTTTGTTGTATGTTGACCTAGTTGAATTTAATCTAACACCTACACACACAACTACACACACACCTACACACACACCCACACACACACACCCACTCGCACAGGCAGTCTACTTGAAAATCTGAAACGTAAAAGACGCACACGAATTGTGAGGTATGTAAAAATCGTTTGCCAGCAATATTTTATAGATATGCATGTGTGTGTGTGTGTGTGTGTGTGTGTTTGTATGTGCAGTATGTGTATATCGCAAGCAACCATACAAACTCATAGATTTGCAAAGTGCCACAGGCGCCAGGCAGTCGTAGCGACAACATCAGTAATAGCAACAACAGCAACGTGTGAATCCGGATGTGAATGGTAGGATGCGGGGCATCCTTGTTGGCACACCTAAAGCTCCTTTTCGACCATTCGCTCATGCTTCTGTGTGTGTGTGGCGCAATGCGTAGCTAATATCATGTGTGTGTCTGCGTGTGTGTGAGTGTGTGCGTGTGTGTGTGTGTGTGTACGCCTTTTAGTTGCTATTCGAAAATAGATTGAACTTAGTTTCACACCAGCCCGTCACCCAAAGGGGCTGCAGCTTGCCTGAGTGGCTCCGTGGCTGCTGTGGCTCACTGGCTGGCCCAGTGTCAAGAATCGTTGACGGAAATCAATGTCGCACTTAAGCGGATTCACAAAATTGGCTATATGTTTCGTTTATGCACAAATATACAGACATACATGTATGAATGTGGGCAAGTGTGGATGTCTTTTATTTTATGTTTTGTAGCAAGGCAGCCAACGGCTAAACATCCACAGTCCAACACCCCCACAAACTGCTATAGCTGCTAGATGACTATTAAGCCAAATAAACAAACCTACAAATGCACAAATACTCATGCATTTTCCCACCAAGTCACCAGATGTCAGCTCGCTCACGTTTGTGCATAGGGGTGTGTGTGAGTGTGTATTGTGTGTGTGTGTTTGTGTGTGTGATGGTGTTGAGCTCAAAATAAGAGTAACAAACAACGCTGGACGGAATTCATTGAGTGCAAAGGAAATTCAAACGGAAAGCCAAATGAGTGAGCCAAGCGTACAAGCTTGACTCAACCCATTTGTCCTTCGGCCCCTTGACCAGAGTCCAGCAGAGGAACTGCGACGAGAGCAGCTGCACAAAATAGTAAATAAATGGATTAGTTCCATAGTTGGCACTGTTCAGGGACCGGCAAATTGTGAGGAAATTGCAACCAAGCAGGTTTTATGCTATTTTATTTACTAATTAAATGTAGACTGAGTGCAGTAAACCATCTTTAATGGACTTAAATAAATAAAAAATTAATTTAGAAATTTAAATTAAATAGAAAAGAATCCTTAAGTTAAAAGTAAAAATGTGAAAAATTACAAATGAACTAAAATTTTAAATATAAAATATAATATAAAATATAAATATCAGTCACTTAATTGGTTTATAATTTGTTTTATGGGTAAAAAGACTCTAATGAGAAAATTATGCACTAGCCAAATGAAAACACAACCCACCCGATTAAGTATATATGTTTATTCATTAAGATCGGTTAACAATACATTCAAACAATGAGTGATGAGAATTATTCAGCGAATTTCCAATGAATTTCATTTATAAGACAAGTCAAGAAGACAAGGCAACGAAATTTATTTGCATTTTGGCGAAAAGTTTAAAACCATTTCTATAAAGTTTTCCTCTAAAAATTTAACTATTCATAGTCCATGCATACATTTTCAGGTGAAAGTTCAGAAATTCAAATACATATTTCGGGTGGAGCTGCCCATTGATCTATCCCATCATAATTATTTAGTAAGCACAAACAGGATTTTTACTTTTATTGTATTGTGTTACTTTGCATCAGTAATTACCGAACATGGCAGGCTGGCACTGATAAGTTTACTTTGCCAAACACAATTGCCTATTGACAGCTTAGTAAGTTAATTGAAGCTTAACTTTAAATTGAATACCTTATCCAGCTGTCAATGTTGAATAGGCATTGTCCAGCTGTCGTTTCTGTCCTTTTCATTTGTGTGGTTGCCTGATCGGTGGTGACAAATCAAATTAAATGCTGGCAGGCATGCTTTGCTTGTGCGAAACTTAAGTGTAAATTCACTCAACAGGGCGCAGCATGATAATTGCTTTGCATATATATAAATGCATATTATAGTTCAAACTGCAATCCTTTGTATTAACTCTATTTGAGAACGTTGTGAAGTAAGCCTGCCACAGGCAGCTCAATCTAGCAGCATTTGATTGATCAACTCCGCGCTTATCCGTGTCAGCAAAAGCCGCGTGAATGTCAATCAGGCTACTTTCAGTTTAGTCCATCAGTCAGTCTCACTTTGCCCCATATCACAAATGGGCGTTTAATTAAATCAAAATGTCGCTAATTTTAATGTGCCACAATTTGGTCCTGGCTGTGCACGCCCATGTGTGTGAGTGCTCATTGTTATTGGTCCATCGAGTGGATGCGTGTGGGCGTTGTCCAGTCCAGTTTCTATGGGAGTCTGTGGGCTCTGCTCTAGTTCTGCAATGGGTTTGGATGAGGCGGTGTTGGGGGCAAGGGGAACACTTTAGTTTTTGGGTTTGACTGTCAGTTGAGTTTCAGTTAAGCTTTACAAAAACTTTTCGCTTGCGTTTGAATTTTATGCGAGTTTGTCTCCTATACAGATACTTTCTTTTCTTTTGCGTGCTGCGCCTGGTTCCGGAGTGGCGGGGAACGGGGAAAGTCTGATCGAGGGTATTTGTGCTGGTTGGTGTCGGGAGGGGGCAGCGACGTCACGCATAAATTTAAGTTAGCAACACATTTTCACACTGCCAGCCACCCTTCCTGCGCTCGCCTACCAGCTTCTGCCAGCCTCTCGACCCCAGCAGCAGCAGCTTCAAGGACAACCGCAGAGTCACAATTTTTCGGTTTACCTAATGCGCCGCTAAAAGTTTTTCTATTTTATTATTTCTGCCTTTTGCAACGTTTCTTTTTTCTCTCTTCTTTTTTTTTATTTTATTCTCCCTTTTTTTGTTTTGTTATGGCAGCTCCTTGGCGCTGGAGCTGTTTTTTCACTCTATCGCTTTTTCAATTTTCTCTATTCTCCAGCCAAAAACTATTTATAAATTGTATTTGTCTTGTTTTTCCATGTGGCTGAATCCTTGCATCTCGATGTGAGTGTGAATCTCTATGTGAATGTGAGTGTGAATGTGTTGCGAGTGTTTGATGTTTTGCCACCAAGGTGCACTGAACACTGTGCGAATCAGCAGGCGGTCGACATATTTATAATGAGTTAAAAAAAAAAACGATACTTAAGAAGGGAGCTGATGGGGCAGAAAATATACGAAATGTTTCGCAGTCTCATCAGCACGATGGATGCAAGTTCATCTGAAGTGCGATAGAATAAACTTTAGCGGGATTGCCACAGTCAGTAAAATTATGTAAGACATGTATG
Organism: Drosophila picticornis; assembly: GCA_035043845.1. NCBI lineage: Eukaryota > Metazoa > Arthropoda > Insecta > Diptera > Drosophilidae > Drosophila > Drosophila picticornis. The sequence continues at coordinate 12,569,551 of JAWNMR010000492.1, read as the reverse complement.
TACTTTAAAAACATTTCATTCGTTTACTTTTACCAACAACTATTTTTTTAGATAATTTATTTTGTTATTATTGAGACTAAAATTTAAGCGAGCTTTTTGCCTTGCTTATTCATATAGACTTAGTGCCATAAATTCCTACCTTTTTATTAGTTAATTGTTGTGTAACTGTTTGTGGTGGGCTTCAACAATGTGTTTTTGTTTTAGCACATGCGAGAGTGAATTATGCCCATCAATTTGAAGCACTCCGAGCCTACCCCCTCACTCTGCTGGTCATCGAAGGCTAATGGATCAGGGTCAGCATGCGATGCAAAGCCAAAAAAGGTACTTAGAAAAGAAGATACCCTAACAAATAAATTTCTTAATTTCGTGTATAAATAACACATTATACATACACATACATGTGCAAAAAATATTCACTTAATAAGAATATGTTTTATTACTCATATAATTGTACAAAACCGGCCTGTAAATAAGTAAAATATAGATTTAGAGCTTATATCTTTTCACAACGAATCCATGTCAATATGTGTGCTAAAGTTAAAAATCACACACACACATTGGGAGCGCGATGAGTTTGGGAAATTGTCATTATTTGTGTGCTTTTGTTTATTATTTTTTTTGTTATTTATTATTTTCGTGTAACGACATTTTATTATTTAAGCGTGTGTGTAGCAATTTAACTGTTGATGTTGCTGCTTGATGTTTGCTACTAGATTTGCTGCAACTGTTGCCATTGTTGCAGTCATTGTTTGTTTTTTTTTTTTTGTTTTTACGCAGTTGTAAAATATTTTGTGTGTTTGACATTTCGTAGTGCAAACGCAGTAAAACGAGCAAAATAACAAATAAAAATGTGTGCGGAATGACAACCGCAAGGCCAGCAACAGTTTCAATTTCTCGCCCTCTGCGCCCAACTAATTGCAGCTAAGGCGTCATCATTAAATGTACTGTCGCACAACTCCCCACCCAACCGCCAGCTGTTGGCACTGCCGTTGCGTGAGCTGACTGCAATTGCTGTCAGTGGACTAGCCTAATCTATTTGTCTTGTTCGCTTGGATCGGGAAAAACGCAAGCGACAACGACAACGCCAACGCCAGCGTAATTTGCTGCACTACATTTCCGGACACCCGAAACAGTAACCGAAATCCGACGCAGGGTCGGTCAGCCTCCTCCAGTCTGAGATCTCGAATCGTGGCATTCAGCGGCGGAAAGGACATTTCACAAACTCAAAGTGTTCACTTTGATAAATGAGCAGAAGCTCGCTTCTGGCTAGCCAGTACATCTCTCTCTCTCGCCCTCTCTCTCTCTCTCTCTCTCTCTGTCTCCACCTCTCTCTCTCTCTCTCTGGTTCTGTTCTTTCCGTTTTCTCCTAGCCATGGGCATAAATCGAAATGCCAGGCCAATGAAAAAAGTCGGAGTTGAGTCAACGGCGATGAGAAAACTTAAAAAAAAAAAGAATACCAAATGCCAAATGGTTGGCACTCAAGGGCTACAGTGACTTCAAAGAAGGGGAGGATGGACGTCGGCATGTGGTTGAGTTTGCACACTGTGCTACAGCTGCAATTGCAATTCAAATTGCAGCCGCAAATGCAGTTTCTATAGGATTTGGCCAGGCGAGGTGAGGGCGGCTCGTGGTAGGTGTGGAACCGAAGTAATGGCAAATGTTTACTAGATTCGGCGGTCACCCTTGAAGCTCGAATGTCTATGCAACTAAGCCACAAATTGCAATTTCTCTTTGTCTCATCATTCGTTCATCTTGTTTAGGTAAATCGAGAAACATTTTACTTTTTCTTCGATTTGGCAATGCTTTGTTCAGCCTAGCAATGCCCAAAATCGTATCTTGTTATCTTGTGGACAGGAGTCATTAATGGATTTAATGCCTATACAATTACTACAAAGTTCAATCTTCTATTTAAGCTCATCATATTCGTTTAAGAATATTTGAATTTATTTGATTTTACAGCTTTATGAAAGCAATGCGAAAACAATTGTTTATCTATTTTGAAGGCAAATGTTGAAACAGGCTAAACAGTTTTTGTGCACAAATCCTTACAGTTTGACAGAGTTTAACGAAAACCAAACCACATACATATTTTAAGTACTAATAAAAATGATAATAATAATGTGCTAGTCAACTCTAGGGGATATCTTTGCAGTCGCATACCATCGCAATGTGCCCGCTCTTTGTGTCTCGACTGCTTTCTGAGCTTGGCTGTCTTTCGGAGATGCTTGTCTTTTGGCTTTGCCAATTGCTGGGCGCAGTTGCAATCCATCGCGATGCTGTTTGCAATTTCTGGTTCAGTTGTTGTTACTGTTGTTCTGTCATTTGTTTGTTTGGCTGTTTGACTGTTTGCTTGCTGGCTTGCTTGTCAGTCTGTCAGTCTGTCTGTCGGTCTGCTGTGTCGAAAAAGTAAAAGCAAAATCGCGACAATTCGATTCGAGTTATGTGTAAGGAAAGTTGCCAGGCCAAGGACAAAATCCAGTTACCAGCCACGCCCACAGAATATGAGCAAAGGCATAAAGCGCTGCAAATATATGGAGCAGCCGATAAGATAGGCAAAACTAGACCAGAGAAAGAGTTGGCTCAGGGACTCCACCATGGGCGGAACAGAGCATAAGAGATGTATGTGTGTGCGTGTGTGCGTGTATGTGTGTGAACTTGGTTGTGTAAGTGGGCTGTAAGTCAAATATCTGGTTGGGTTTCAACTTTGTCGCTTTTGAAAATGGTGACTCACAAGAAATGCCGTTGTACTGGTGGCTCTTGGGAGATTGAGTGACAGATTGCCACAGTGAAAGAGAGCGCGAGAATAGAAGGGCGTTCGAAATGGAACAGGAACAGATAAAGGGGGGTTGTGGCCGTGAAGAGGTGGTGAGAACACAACGGCAGCAGAAGACAAACTTTGAAACAAAAACGATTTGAAAAGTAATTCAGAACCAGATTGTATATCGAACATGAATTGAATGCAAAAGACAAATTTTTACCAACGTACTCGCTTATAAACAGTTCTGGGTCAAAAATGGATGTGAAATGGGTGTCCCACGCAGTGACCAAAATCGAACACGTAAAATTGATCTAGTCGAGAGAAAAGTGTTTGAAAACTTTCTCCTATCGCAAATAACATTGTTCCTTATCTGCCGACCCCAAGAGCCAGTTTATACCCTGCATCCCACTGTAATAGCCCAGTGAGCTTATTACTAAGTCAATATGTTAGTGTGCACGATGCCCCTTGATCGTTTTTTTTTTTTCGATTTCGCTGATAATAAAGTCAACTAGTTGCATTTCTGCTGTGATTGCAACCCTTTCCCTCGCCACCCCCCACCCCCCACCCCCTATCACTCCGTTTGGCAAACAAATTGCGGCGATGCAAATATTTCCTTTGCAATTGTTAAATGCGAAAACCGAAAGAAAATTTATGCAGAGCAGCAAATGTGCCACCCAATCACGCAGGCATTGGCGCAGAGAGGCAGGCGGGGAGGCGACAAGGCAGGGAGGTTGGGGGTGGTGGTGCAGCACTTGGAATCGCTTGGGTATATTCTAGCCTGCGCCAAATCACATTTTGTTTGCGTACAATTTTTGATAGATTATTACAGAATGCGGCTCGAGAAGCGAGAATGTGACAGTATCTTCAAGGCGCACAAGTAACAGAGCCAAGTTGACACTAACGTACGAGGAGTAGGGCACGCTTGGGTTGGTTGGGTCGGTTGGGTCGGTGAAGCCAACAGATAACTGAAATGAAATATCCAGCCGAGATAGAGCTAGAGAGAGAGTGCGGTAGTGTGAGAGGGAGAGACCTATGAAGCAGGGCATCCTGAGACGAAACTCAGACGCGAAGCATATGCTGCGTGTTTGCCATCAGTCGATGCCTTTTCGAGCGATTCATGTGCATCAGCATCTCTCCAGCACCATCCAGTACCTTGTCATATAATAACCCACACAACCACATATCCACTCGGATCCACTGGATAAATTGTGTATGTATGTGTTGTGGTGTGCATGCACGACAACAGATAGATAGCGCTACCCTTGGCAGTACTTAAAAACCAAGGATAAAAAGTTGACTGTTGTTTGCTAGCCTCTCAGTACTAGAACAGTCTGTGCTGTGTGTGTGAGTGTGTGTGTGTGTTTGTTGTGCCTTGGCTCAGCAGTTTTCGTCTCTGTTTGTCGGTTGCTGCGTTTAAAATCTGTGCGGTTTTGTGTTACCCAAAAACAGTTGGCCGAAAGTCGCCAACTTTGCGCCTTTTTCCATTGCCAAATTGTCTTAATAGATTTATGGGCGTACGCAAAATGGCTGCACTTTGCTTTGGCCCTCGCGAACGGAAATGGCAACGGAAACGGAAACAGTACTAGCGACATTTTTTCCTATCAAGGGACTGTAAGGGAGTGGGTGAAACGGGTGAAAGGGGGTTGTCTCTGGGGTCTAGTGCTGGACAACAGCAAGGACTTTTAATTCAGTTTCAGCGAGTAACAACCCATTTGTTTGGCTCAGCGCGTTTTGGTGGTTAGGGGACTGGCAGGGCAGCCAAGAGGCGGTGGCTACATTTGACTGTGCTAATAGCATTCCAATTCGGATTTAGCCACCAGATGTACCCCACAGGGATTACTCGCAAATCTGCCGCTTCCTCTTCTCTCTTTCTCTCTCTGTACCATTCCTTAATTGCCTGGGCTAGCTGCAGAATGGCTTAAAAGCTTGAGGTGCTGGCCAGCATATAGTATGGAAGCTACATTGCCCTCATCGGTTATCGATAAGTTTAGATATAGCTGCAGTTTTTCATCGATCGGTGAACAGCACTTAAAGCAACATCCACATTTATTGACACATTTTCAAATATCTTTTCTCTGGCTTAAGGAGAGTAAAATATAAGTGTATCGATAAAAACAATATAAATATAAGAATAAACAATATAATTCCGTAATCCATAGTTTGCTTGCCAGTAAGTTGTAAAACTCAAGCAATTAGTGAGATAAATTACCTTAAGGCTGAACTTCATATTCAATTAGCATATCCAATTATCTATGAGAATCCAGAGAAAGCATAAGCTGCCCCGAGTTGAGCAATAGTGTTGCTCAGATTTAATATTATTTTGTTTACTTGGCAGCAATAGGGACATCCGGGATCACTGCCCTCTCAGGCAATTGTTAATCAGTTTGGGTTTACTAAGCGACTGAAATAGTTTTGACCATCAATAACTTGTGCACTTGTTCGGCGGCATGGGGAGAAAACAACAGCAGAAGGCACAGCGACCCAAACCCAACATGGCTTAGACCCAGATTCAGCCAACAGTACCAAGAACCCAAACCCAAGCACAGACCGAGAACAAGACCAAGACCAAGACCAAGACCGAGACCGGGAATTGGGAATGAGTCCCATAAAGGGTGCTTCATACTGTTGCTGCTCGTGTTTGTTGTTGTCTGACGTTTTGCTAACGACTTTTCAATGGTTCCAGCGGCAGGCAAGGCATAAGTTTTGGGCTCGGCTGTAACACACGCTGTGTGTGTGTGTGTGTGTGTGTGTGTGTAAGGAATTGCTGTGCTAAGCAAACATAGCTATTCTTGTTGTTGCTGTTCATGTTGCTGTTGTTGTTGCTTTTGCTATGCGTGTGTTCTCGGGCCTCTTTGGAATATTGGTTTGACTTGATTCTGCCTGGGCTTGACTATGCTGCGCGCCAGCTGTGCTGCTATTTAAACACACACACACACGCACACACACACACGTACATGTAAATGTAGAAGTCTATATATACGCACAGTCATATGCGTATTTACCGTTTCCCTATAAAGCTTAAGAACTGCTACACAGTTGTAAAAAGAAATTAGTTGTTGGCTGCCTCGAGCCTTCACTGTCTTTGGGGCTTCTTGTTGGCCAGGTCAGGAGGATCAGGGAGTATTAGGCATGCTACTCAAAAACCGCACACACACACACACACACACACACAGATACACACACACGCACACACATACATGCATAGCAGAGCCGTAACAGTTAATGTGAAGTGCTTGCCACTGACTCCACCGGCTTCCTCATCGGGAAAGTGAGAGAGTATATCATATACACATCAAGCCAGATGTAATGAGCAGCATGCCACGAAGGGGTCGCAGACAGTTGGAAGGCAGGAAAACAGAAAGCAGGCGTTCGGCGGGGCAACCGCAATGGTTGGCTGACTGCGATGGTTGACATGAATGGCGCTGCTGTCGTTATCCGCTCACACGCTAAAAATGAGTTAATAAAATGCGTATGCGTAATCAAATTATATGTCAAGTGTGTTGACAACGAATAACATTCAACGTTAATGTCAGCGCGACAGCGACGTCAGCGACGTCAGCTGTGCCAGCGACTGCGAGTGCGAGTGCGACAGCATCATCAAGATGATGAGCAAGCTGAACATCATCATTGCCATTATCAGGCAAGTCAGCTAACTGAGTTCCAAATGCGATTTTAATGACTCAAACAAAGAACATTTAAGTGAATTTATTGCCTCGATGAGGTTTTCGCGTTGTTTTTCTATCATTTTGTGTTATGTTTCTCCTGTCGAAAAACATTCATAACATTGAACTCCTCTGTTGTCCCATAAATACAATGCCTATTTTGACGGTTCTCTGTCTGCAAGGGTGACGAAAAAAATGCGTTTATACAGACGGACATTGCACAGAACCAATATATTATGACAGCTTCGGTATCAAAGTGTAAAAACATAAATGCAACATAAAAATGTATGAAATTTATTTAAATAAATTAAATGAAAATTGTTTGATAAGGTATGCAAAAAATAAATGAAGAGATAAAAATTGTCAAGGCCAAAACGAAGCGAAGAATGAATATTTTTATGCTTTCAGATTAATGCTAATGATGTTCCGAGATATTTTTGCCAATCCCTTTTATCTCTGCTTGCCAATTAAGCGTCAATTGATTTTGCGCTGATTGGTACACAAATATGTATCTCACATGCAGCCTATGATTGCATGTATATTCGATTTGGAAGAGGAAGCCCACATTCATACATGTCTAGCAATTAAACATCCTAGTACATTCTACGGCTCAGTACATTCGAAGCTAAACTAAAGTGCTAACCATGTATTCAAGCGTAGATAGACCGAGCTGCATAGAAATGTGAAAAGTAGTGAAAATAGTGTGAACTATTAATGTGCATGTGTAAGGCTGTGCTTAAGGCTGAAACTGTTCTCGCTTCAGTTCAGATACAAAACGGCATGCAATTGGAATAGACTGTTTTTATTTTGGTCAACGACAACTCGAGACAACTTCAGAAACAATTAAGAATGCTGCATCCAACTGAGCTCGACTGCGGTCTACTGCTGTATAAAACATTCATTTGGTTTAACTGACAAATTCCCTTTAGAAAGCAAGTTGGCAAGTTCTCTCATTTCTTATGGCTGTCACACGTAATGAAGGGCTAAGAGTGCGTTTTTATACACTAATAGACAAAAGTTTGTCGAAAGTAACCATTACATAATTTTTGTGTGTCAAAAGAATTTAATTTTTGGTATTTTTGTTTATCCAGAAAGAGAAAGTTTCGTAAAGATGGTTTTTAAGCTGAGGGAGATCTGCTCATATTACACATATAACTAAGCAGATCATACGAAATGATCAGACGGACATGGCTAGATCGGCTTAGCAGTTGACGGTGACTAAGAATATATACTCCTTATGGGTTCGGAGACGTATCCTTCAATGCATAACACACTTAACACAACCCACAAGGGCATAAAAATGTTGAATTTTTAATGTTTCTTTTAAGTGCTGTATGCATTTTTTGGTCGATAATTGAATTAAGCTTTGATTCATTCCAACCAACCATAACCAATAAATTTTAATTAAAACACTGGTTGAATTTTAGATGTTTGACTAAATTTTCATGATGTATTTATTTTTTATACATTTAGTATATATATAATGCGAACTGCGATATTTTGCTGCTGTTTTTCATTTGCTCTTTTAGGCTTCGTTTTACATTCAATTAGTTTTATGTTTTGTAACACACCAATAAGAAGAACGTTGGACACACACAAATAGATACATATATCTATATATCTATATATCGTATATGTTCTGAATATCGCGTATCGTATTACGTATGTTTTACATAGATGTGCTTAACTGCAGTTTATCATTTAACATTTATTCGTATATGTTGACTAAAAGTCATTGCATACACAATATTTAGTTGACGCTGTTGACCTAAATTTTAAAGTTAAACTTACCATGCTAAGAATAAAAAAAAAATATGTTTTTCAATATTTAGTTTGATTTCTTCTTGTTTTTTTTTTTTTTTAATACTATTTAGTGTATTTCATCTTATTTATTTGTTAGATTTTATTTTGATTTTTGGTTTTGTTCTGTCCTCGCTTGTTGATATAGTATTATTAAAGAGTGTGTGTTTTAAGTGGGGCTTAATTGTAATTACATGAACTTACTTTAAATATTTGTGTTCGCTGCCAGTTGCAATTTTTTGTTATTTGGAATGTAAGTGAGTCTGACAGTTTGACACAATTGCAATATTATATTTTTGCCTTTTTACTTGATTCTCTATTTGGTTTATGACTGTTTTACTTGTTATGTCTGATTTTTTTTATTATCTCTTCTTTTTTTTTTTGGTTTTGTTTGCTCTTCATTTTGTGGCACAACCCATAAATTTAAAGCGTATTTTTATGTTTCAACTCGTATCCCTTTTTGCATTTATTTGATTATTTAATTTTAATGCCACAATTAAATATGGCAAAAAATTAGTACACATATCCGCACCCACACCCCACACATGCACATACTCACACACAAACACTCACACACACTCGCACTCACACACTTACACACACACTCACACACACACTCACACTCAAGCATTCAATTTCAATTTATTTTCAATTAAAGAGAAAAATCAAATGACTATTTTAGTCGACAGCATTGAATTATGTGGCGATCGGGTGTGAAGCGAATTGGCAGCATTCAAATACCAATCCAAATAAAAAACGGCATTTGGGCCTCGCAATTACCTACAATAAAAATGCATTTAAGGTGCGTTTAAACCTAATTTGCTGCAACAACAACAGTGTAAAACAGATTAAAACTAAAAACGGTATAATTTATATAAAAAACGATCGAAATGGACAGCTAATGGCGCTCAAATGATTTTTAATTCCAATGTACCATTATTGATGGGACTTGCAGTTTCGGTTTGTAATCGGCTTAATTTAAAATTAGCTGCGATTTGGTCAATTCGGTTAATTAGGACAATTTGTTTTCTTTGTGTACAGAAACCAATAAATTTCAGTTTTAAACACCAACAGTTGGATTCCATAACAGTTGTTTAACTAGTTTATGCTTTCATCATTCATTCTATCAAAGCCTTTAAGAACTTTCTTACTAATTATCAGTTTTTTCCCGTAAAGATCTATTGTTAAATCAACAGCGGGCATAATTGAAGCAAATTTATGCTGGCTAAAACAAACCGCAATTAAATGAAAATTCCCGAATTCATCAAAATTGCTCCTGTCCGTGGGTTAGAGAGAAACTAAGCCAAAAAGAACAATGTCGAGCAAAACAAACTAGCTGACTAACAAATCGCCTAAATGGACTTTGTCCGTTTTGGCTACGTACAATTTGTCAATTTTCATTTGCAATTTGCATTTTACATTCTGCATTTTACATTCTACATTTGCCTTGCACTCCAACACCCCCACCCCCTCCGCGACCATCACGCGCTGTTGCAGTTATTTATTATTCATAGTTAGTTGTGTGTCGCACATATTTATTAATTTCTGTTTTCACTTCTGGCATGAGTGCGGCCAGCTCATTTAAATTATTTGTGCATTTCGCATTTCGCATTTCGCATTTCGCATTTCGCATTTGGCATTTCGCATTTGGCATTTCGCACTTTGCATTTAATTTTTTAAATTTATCCTTTCATTTCGCGTTGTTGCTCAATTTTCTTTCTTCAATTTTGCATTTTGTTTTTTTTTTTTTAATTTTACTTTTGCCACACAGGTTTGAATACATTTGTGTGCATATTTGTATGTCTGCATTTATTTGTATATGGTTATTTTGTCTATATATATTTACAACAGGCGCCATTTGTTTCACTTTTATTTATTAATTTCTTCTTTTTCTTTTTTTTTTTTTTTTTTTTGCTGTTTACACGCATATTATTCTGAAAGGTATTTACTTAAATTAAATCATTTGCGTAACACCATTCAAATGTGTGATGCTATTTTTGTAGCTGTCGCTGCTGTTGTTGTTGGTGTTGTTGTTGTTGGTGTTGTTGTTGGTTTTGTTAATGTTAATGTTAATGTTGTTTTTACTGTAATTGTTGTTCACCTAATTAGCATGCCAAAGCTGAAAGCTTATTGCCAACACTCCTCATATGAATAATACTCATCTGTGTATGTATTTCTGTGTGTGTGCCTGTGTGTGTGTGCCTGTGTGTGTGTGTGTGTCTGTGTGTGTGTCTGTGTGTGTGTAAGTGTGTGCATATACTTACAGTGTTCGTTACTCTCAAATTGCAATCGGCAACTTGCTACTTGCAACTTTCAACTTGCAACTTGCAACTACCACACGCAACCAATGTTTAGACGCGTATTATCTCGCCTGGAGCCGGCTTGGGGCATAGTGCATCGTCAATGCTGTCGCGCAGTCGGAGCGCTGCATTTAGATCAGCATCTTCGTCGCGTGGCTGATCGGCTCCTGCTGGGCCCCCTGGTCCAGCTGCTGGTCAGCTGGTGGCTGGTCACATAAAGATGTCCGCAGAGGGGCCACCGCTCGATTTGCGTGGTGTAGTCGGAACACCATGTGGACAATGCGTTGATACTGCTGCAGCTGCTGCTGCTGCTGCTGCTGCCGATGCTGACTTGGACTCATCCTCGAACGTGACCATTTTCTCACTGCGTGGTTTGAGTGTCACGATTTGGAGCTGGGCAGGCGGCGGGGCTGCCGGCGTTGCGGCACAGATCAGCGTCTGGGGCGGACCCAATTGGAGGCCATGCGGCATTCCCATGCCCATGCCGATGCCCATGTTGACGCCCATGTTCATGCCCATGGGCATGCCCATGCCGCCCATGTTGGGCGAGAAGCGGCGCGGCGGTGGCAGCGCCAAATCACCGACGCCGGACAAATTGAATTCGCTAATGCTGCGCGGGACAAAGTACTCCATGTGGTGCTCCGGTATGCCCGTGGAGCGGCGGATGGGCGTATTACGCTGAAAGGCAGAAGTCAAGGGGCCACCTCCACCAGCACCGCCGCCAACTGATCCATGCATATGACTGCGACGCGGCAGCGAACTGTACTGGGTTAGAGTGTGAGCCGGTCCAAAGAACATGGTTTGATGCTGGCCAAGACTGCTGCCGGACTGGACACCCGGGCCAATTGTTGCAGCAGTGGTTCCGCCGCCCAACATATCGGCGCTGGGTCGTTGTCAGGAGGGCTTGGGCGTCACAGCCACCGTGACGAGGGCCACCTCCTCGGACTTGGGCGTGACATGATCCTGAACGCTGAAGCGACGCAGCCACATAACAATCTCGGTCTGGATTAGGTTGAAGCACATTGCCACCACGGCCATGCCCACCATGATGTAAGCGGAGGCCGAATACAATGCGACTGCGCCGCTGGGCGACAGCTCGCCAAAGCCAATGGTGCCCAGCGACGTGAAACAAAAGTACAGCGACTCCAGCACGCTCCAGTTCTGCAGCTTGTGGAAGAGTATTGCACCGCTGGTCACATAGCAGACGAGGACGCACACACAAATCGAGATGGGTACGCTGGGTGACGACTTTTTGGTCTTCTTTTGCTGCTGTTGCTGCTGCTGCTGCTGTTGCTGTTGTTGCTGTTGCTGCTGTTGCTGCTGCTGTTGCTGATACACCGAGGGTGGGAGTCCATATTGATGCAGCTTGGCAGCCGAATGCTGATTGTACTGCTGCCCCTTGGCCTTGTCCGATTTGCGGCTGCCGGTCGAACCGGTTGCGGGGCCGCTCGCGACGCTGGCCTTGACGCGCTGACGCCGAAACAGGCAGCGCATGCCAGCGGACAGCGCCTCGCCCATGGCGGACAAATAGAGCAGCACAATCGGTATGCCAAACAAAGCGTAAACCAGGGCAGCCACCCGCCCCCACTGTGTGCGTGGCGACACGCCGCCATAACCTGTAATGATAATGAATAAAATGTGTGTGTGGGTGTATGTGGGTGTGCGTGTGTGTGTGTGTGTGAATTTAATTAGTACGACTGAATAGAGACATGCAGGTGTTGGCATAAATGGTTTGGTGCCTAATCATAGCAATAATTTTGCAAATAAATATACGAATATATGTCAGATGTATAACAACTGATGAATCTAGTTTCAAATTTAAATACATTTTTAATTTATTTCACCTCATGGAGAAACTCAATTCGCCAGCCACCATAACGATTATTATTATTATTATTATTATTTGCAACCTGTCCGAAGTCCTGAAATATATTCATAATAACGTTTAGACAAATGCACAAATAAACATTTGAGTTGCGGCAATTCCACTGAAGTTTGGCACCTTTTCTGCGCATTTTGGGACAGTAGAGCATCGATATCTGAGAACCATCGAACAGTGGTAGAAGTTAGACGCATGAAGACCGATGGACCGACCTCTGACATCCTTCAGTTAAATAACTTATATTATAATGTATACATAAGTGAATTGAATGGAACACTTGAAGATTGTTGCGCATAGTACTATATTTTTTAAAGGCCTAGGTTGGAGTTATGCTCTCGGCAAACAGTTCATTCTGCGAAGTTTGGAGTTAACTTGAAGGTAAAATTTACTACAGACACGGCAGGGCTTTGCCGTCTTAATGCCAATGCTAAATCTGCTGAACCAATGCTCGATGGCACAAGGAGTTCGGTGAGTCGCTTGTCAGTTATTGATTAGGATGCAAAGAGGGAGATGAAGAGAGATGCGCGAAATTATGCCTTGGGGAATCATTTGCCACACGGAAACGGATTTGGAATGGGCATAGCATATTGCCAGCGTATAACAGTTTGTATAACAGAATTTTGTTCTTTCTTTATTTCTTTCTTTCAGGCACAAATTGAATAGTTCCAAATTATATACTTCAATAGGTGTATAACACTTTATATAACTGGCTGCCCTCAAGCAGTTTTTGCGCATATGTAAAAGTCGCTTATGAATAATATTAATTAGGTTGTCAAATAAATATGTTTAGTTTGTTTGAGTAAAAGGTGAGCACAACATTTGGCTGTTTGGCTGTTTGGCCCTTATGGGCAATTAGGCAAAAATTGCACAATTCAAAAAATCAGATTAGCCAGCATATTAGTTATATGGCAGCATAGCAGTTGAACAGTTCTAAAATGTTATTAGTTGTGTGTTATTACAAGTATGGCATAATTTGCACTTCTCTCATGGCATATTAAGTGGCACACTCCGTTACTTGAAGCTGTAACTACTGCTGGCTGTGAGCAGTAAGTTGTAAACTGTAGCTGCTGTTGGTATGCCAAACCAACAACAACAACAACAACAACGATATTTTTAATTTTTCCTGTGTTGGCCACTAAAAACAAAAACAACAACAGCAAGAACAACTTTTACGGCCAGACGTTTTGCTTTGACTATGGCGGCTTTGATGTTGTCGGCCGTGTAGCCAGCCAGCAAGCCAACCAGCAGCAAGAGGGTAGACCCAGTAGCTGCCAGGCACGACCTAACCCAACAGGGCAATGCCACCCAAAAGATGCTTGGACCCGCAGCGGCATCTCTCGCTTCGGCTGCCTTAGCAATGAACTTTTAATGTGGAAACTTTTATAATTGAGTAAAATGTGCGTGTACATATATAAATGTGTGTAAACAAGTATGCCTGTGTGTGTGTGTGTGTGCGTGTGTGTGTATGGGCATGTGTGGAGCACGTGTGCGTGGGTGTGTGCATATGTGCGACTATGTGTGGCAGGCATGTATTAAAGTTTATTATTTTAAAGATAAAAAGCCGGAATAAAATATCTGAGGAGCACCAGCAAAGGATCGACGCCCGGACTATAAAATGCCACGCAGACAATCCGAACTAGCCGACTTTTAGTGTCACACAGCTGAAATTATAGCAGTTGCTGCAATTCACATATATTTATTAATCTTATGTGATTTTCAAAATATGATTTCTTAAATCAAGTTGTGAATTTGATGCGAGTAGCTTATTAGATCAGTGCAACTTTGAAAAGGCCACGAATGGCAGCTGACTGTTAATTCACTCTTCACAGCATTTACTTACAGGGTATACGAAATTAAATAAATACAAACACACACACAATTACTTACTCACGTATTTACAGCGAATGCTTTTGGCTGCACCCTTAATAAAATAAAATTTGAAAACCCAAAGCACGTTTAAGTGCACATATGACAGAGCGTAAGGGATACGGAAGAAAAATACAGGAGAAGAAAGAGACAGAGAGAGAGAGAGAGAGAGAGAGAAAGAGAAAGCGAGATAGGGGAGGGGTTTGCTCTATCCACTCGCCACAAAAAAGTTACTAAAAATGATTACTATCCATGCTTAAGCGTCACCGGCACCCGCACTGAATACCCAAGCCAAAAGGTCAACATGGCCAGGTCGACCGCTCTATGGTCAGCAACCAGCGGCCAGCAACCAGCATCCAGCCACCAGCGTCCAGCATTCAGTGTCCAGTGTCCAGTGTGCCCAGTGTGTCCAGTGTGTCTAGCCCCTCGTCATCCTGTTGCTCATGAATTTGCACCCACAGCAAGCACTTGGCAAAATTGTTGGTGAAAATTATAACATTTACAATATGGTCTGCATAAAACTGTATGTGGTTATAACTAACTAACAGGGCGCACATGTTGTCAGGATGACGCTCCCCGCTCCCTCCCCCACTCCCCTTCGCCTTGCCTTCCTTCTCTACACTCGGCACTTGAATTGCTCGGACCTATCAACTACCAAAGATTTGAAATGGGCCCGCAACACACAGGCCCTGCTACAAAAACTGCCAATTATGAGTGAAATTTTCAAGTATTTGACAGTAAAATTATTTAAAATATGGTTTTTTTTTTTGTGGAGCATTTCTTGAATGGTTGTTCTTTTTGTTGCATGTGGCATGTGTTTCGTTGGTTATTGTGGCAGCTCTTAACCTTCGAAAATGTCATAGCAGCCACATGACATGCAGACTAATGCCGAATATTTGATGAGAAATTTGGCCTGACAAAAGGTTAGAAATGGGATTGTTTTCCGTTTGGATTGCTGAATCATGGTTTCCTCATCCAGTACAAATTTAATAAAGTTAATAAAAAAGGGGTACAATTTCAACATTCGGTTCTTATTAGCTTAACGAGAAACGAGAAAAATATGAAAATATATCTTGATTTGTCGTTTCCGCTCTTGGGACTATATTCTTTGTAAGAGATCTGAAGTATTTATTTATGTACATCTTAGATACAAGTAGAGCAACTACTCTACTCTGGTCTATGATATGATATTTATCTTAACCATCTCTCAGCTGGAGCTTAGAGGGTCACAATAAGGGTACCCCAAAGATACGTTGCCCAGTTGAAGAGTTAATGGCTCAAGAGATACCTAAGCTGTGAGTGCAAGAGGCGATCATCTCTTCAGGCTCTTCTGACCAAATAAAAGATAATAGCAGAAGTTACTGTTAATGAATGTGGCATAAATAATATTCACTTGGACATTATGGCGAGGGATAGAAGTGGCAAGAGCCAAAAAGGAGAAGACAGATTGCTTCAGATATACATTAAGCAAATACAACCATCCAATATATACACACATGGTTGTATCTCGCATTTCAGGTAATCGCTGGAGATCGATAACAACTGCCCATTCTTTCTGAGGAGACCGAACTGAAAAGTCGTGTGTTTGAGTAAAGAAATCCCCTGCCACAGTATGTATCTGTATGTGCACTTCGCTTGGAGTTCTTCATTTCTCGCTGTTTGCAAAAATCAATCACATCATTTGCAATGCGTAAACTCTGCGCTTTGTTGCTGATTTCGGTTGGGCTCGCTTTTGGTTGTCAGCAAAGTGGAGAAAGGCAATTGGCGAGTGGCAATCGGACTCTTTCTTTTCTGCCACTTTGAGCTTCCGGTTCATGTTGGTTCAAAGCTGGCCGGTTCCGTTTTAGTCCAAGAATTCGCCAAAGCGTTAGATTTAATTGGTGACCATTGATTACAACGCACAGCAATCGCAGCAGCAGCAGCAGCCTTAATCGCAACAGTAACAAGATGCACGCAGAGTCCAACATCCGCCCTCGGAGGAATGAAGTCGATGTTCAAAGGCGGTCCGCGCTGATGAAGGAATAGGAATAACGGGAGCCGGAGTTGGGAGAGCGGGTGGCTGGTTCGTTGCGGGCTGGTGCACAACCCAAGCCATCAACGAACAAAATATTTTACTACGGCAATTTTCGGGCATAAAGTAATTACAAAATACAAAATAGAAAATACACACACACATACAAAGAGCACACACACACAAAGAACACACACAGGGCGAAGGGAGAGCAGTCGCTAGTAGGTGTTTGTGGCTTGGGGTTGTTTGGCTTGTAGCCAGAGCGAGCGTCTCTAATAGCTAAGAAATTAATTTTCACAAAATACCATTAGGAGAGTCACAAAAATGGTTCCAATATAAAACCAAACAATGGCCATAAGTGTGGGGAAGGGCGTTTGGCACCAAACAAAATTCAGCTACACTTGATGACTTAAGGATGTGAGCGTGGCAAGTTTGCGTTGAAGCCAAGCAGACTTCCATGCTCCACGGACTCAAATCACAATGCGACACAGTCTCCAAGTCTCTCTCCTTGCCCCTCTCTACTTCACTCGAAAATAGTTGTAAATAGAACCCATTAAAAATGGTTTCAATTAATTTGTGCGCAAGTTGCTGTAAGCCACAAAATAATAAGACGTCTCCGACCCCATTAGGTATATATATTCTTCATCAATATCAACATCAAGCGAGAAGTCGATCTTCGTTGGAGATTATAAGAGCTGTGGACTTTCCCCCATTTGGAATATTTAATTTGCCGCATCGTACTTATGTTATTTTATCGATAATTACACTTGTTTTGCGAATATTGATACAAATCGAAATTACACTTTGTATTGCTGCCTCGATGTCAACTTTAACCGCGCGACTTTAAGCATTTTAATCACACACTGTCAGACTTCAGACTGTAAGTGTGTTTTTGTGTGTGTGCCAGGAACTTTGAGTAATGAAATTGTGACAGGCGTTCAATAAACAATGTGAACCGAAGCGCACTGATAGCCAACGCAACCAAAAAGAGATAGCAATAAGGAGACAGAGAGAGAGAGAGAGAGAGAGAGATAGGGAGAACAGTACAGTGTATGTAGTTGGAGGGAGAATTATGTAAATGTCATTAAAATTACATACAATCATCATAATGATATGCAGCAACAAAAGGCAACAGCGAACATGTCATTAAACGCCCCTCGCCTCATAAACAACAAAGGCAACAACGACAACGGCAACGGAACGGCAACAACATGACAGCAAACATTTTTATGACTTGCCAAATGCCAAACGCTTGAGGAATTAATTAAAAATTAAATGGCCTATTAAAATTGTTATCGAGACGCAGCGACGTCGACGCCGACGCCGACGCCAACATCGGCCATTTAAGTGGCCAGCAAATGCGCTAAAAATAAAAATAAAATGGAAGCGCGCACACACAACACACACACAACACACACACACACACACACACACACACACACACACACACAGACAGACAGACAGACAGACAGACATGCACACAACAAATGGGCAAAACAGTGCTGCAGCAATCATTCAGCGCTTGCCTGTTTGTGAGTGGGCTTCGGTGGAGAATCGCTGGGGGCGTGGCAGCGCTCGTAAAATGATGAATGCGCTTATGGAATTGCGTACTGACGCAAGCGGCTGACAAACATGTCAAAACATAAATAAAAACGAGCGTCGACAGAGGAAGAGAGCATGTCCAAATATGTTCGACAAACAAATACGAACAGCGAAAAAATAAAACGAGATGAGAGCGAGAGAGAGAGGGAGAGAGAGAGGGAGAGAGAGAGGGGGAGAGAGAGGGAGAGTGGGAGAAAGAGAGGGAGAGAGAGAGGGAGAGAGAGAGAGGGAGAGAGAGAGGGAGAGAGAGAGGGAAATGCGTCATCAAAATGAAAATCACAATCGTTGAAGACTATTGCAAAATCGACAGCAAAATGACGAAAATGAAACAAAATTGGCATACCAGCAAAAGCTGTAGTTCCACTAAGCCCAAATCAGGCCAAACGCAGACATTAACCTTAACGAGTTCAACTGTTTCGGGCAACTGTTTCAATTTGCACAACAACAACAACAAGAACAACAACAACTGTATGGCTGTAAGACAACACTGGGCAGTCACGTAGCCTAAAGTGTTGTAAAATGATACGACAATTTAAATAACAGTTCACATTCGCATAACACTCAAAACTATAGCCAGCCACGCAATACGAGACAGTCACGTCGTGTGTAGCCAACGTTAAGTCGGCTAATGTCGAAAAGTTTGTGAAATAATTTATAACAGTCAAAATGATCCTGACAGTGGCATGGCTAATGTCACATTTTAATTAAACAGTTGGCAAATTTTGCTTGATTATATTATAGCACAGTTTTACATAGGCATTCACAGCTGCTCACGTTTTGGCTTAATGAGCTAACGTTTTTGCACAAAACACTTTGTTTTCAGCATATCTTGGCACAGTTTTGTAACTTTGCAACAGCTTCAAACAATTTGTCAAAAAGCTGAGGGTTTACAGAAGGAGCGAGAGGGAGGGAGAGACTGAGAGGAAGAGAAAACAATAGCAAGAGAAAGAGCAAAAGAGATGAAGATTGTGACAGCTATGCGACAGAGTGACCACTCAAAACTGCCACTGTCAACGCGCTGGCGAAGCATACAACATGCACCACCAAAAGCCAAATTCCCCACGCAAAAAAAAGAACAGAAAAAAAAATTGGGGCATTCATTGATGCAGTCAGTTATTGTTGTTATTTCTGCTGCTGCTGCTGGTTTTGGGGCACACGTGCCTTTAGTGGATATGTTGTTGTTGACTTGGTAAAGCATTGATGTGCAGCTATTTTGAAAGCGAGCTCGTGAGTCTCTGACACAAGCGGCTCTTGATTGGCAAAAGTTGTCAGTGTACGCAGTGTAAACTCATACGTAACTGCAAACTGGCACTGGCTGGGCTTAAGAGATTGATGGGCTGTTGCAGTAAGCTAAAGCAGCTGCTTCTGTTGGTGGTGGTGGTGGTGGTGCTGCTGCCTTCGTTGTAGATGAAAAACTGCAGAGCCCGAAACAAAGACAAAGACAAACGGGCTACGGGCCAGGAGGTTGAGGAGGGATCTGGTGAGTCCTGGCTGGTTGGCATGTAAGTGTGACACATATTGAACCTGCTGCTGCTGCTGCTCTTCCTCCTCCTCATTGTTGTTCTTGCCGTTCAACGGCAAGACATTGAAAGAATAGCGGTGGATGGGGTGAAGGGGGGAATGGGGCAACAGCAGGACATAAAGTGTTGAGTGGTTCGTTACGCGCTTGTCTTCTGTATATGTGTGTGTGTGTGTGTGTGTGTAGCTGGCATATAATACTTGTCGCGGGTCCTGCAAAATCCTTCGCATCAGCAGAATGCTGACTTATCTGTGATTGTTGTTGTACTTGACTATGTTGGCGTATTGCTTTCGCTTTCGCTGTTAGCTCTTGGCATTATTTGTTTTATATTTGACACCATGCACGCCCCCCATACGCCTACACGCCCACGCACACACACACAATAGACACCCACGCAACGTTCAAGCCATAAAAATGAGTGCCAATGTCGTATGTCGAACGGCGAGCGGCGGATTGCAATAAAATAAAATAAACTGCCGCGCTTTTGCACGCATAACAACCAACACCAACAGGAACAACAACAGCAACAGCCAACAACAATAGCAACAACAACAACAACAACAAGCAGGACAAGTAAAATAACAACGCATAGAACAATGAGAACAACAAGCCGCAGCACCCAAATGGAGCCAAGTTATTCCAATGGGAGCCAACACCCAAGTGACCGGCCATAGATTTTGGCGGCACGTGTCGCAAATTATAGTTGCCAGTCAAACAACAACAACAGCAACAGCATCGACAGCAACAGCATCGACAGCAACAGCAACAACAAAAGTCAACGCATACAAATTGTGTAATAATAATATTACATATTACATGCAACAAAACGTGACGGCTTTCACAGGTCAGGTCTGGTTTCTGGGTTCCGGGATCCGGGTGCCCGGGGGGGCAGAGAAAGCATTCGCATTTCTCATCAATGCGATGTGAATGCGAATGTGAATGTGAATGCGAATGCGAATTCGAATGAGTAAGCGTATGAGTATAGAAATGGTATGGGAATGAGATGCGAACGTTGGCAGCTGCAGCTGCCACTCGATTGCGGCAATCGTATCAAATAATGGCCAGCACCAATATGGTTAATAAAGTTGTCAATATCGAATAGCGACAGCAACAGCGACAGCAACAGTCATGCAAATCTGTATGCGGACAACAACTACAAATATTTTTGTTATATATGTGTGTGCGCGAAAGGCCCATAGTTAATTATGGTTAATTTATAACAGAAGCGAAAGGAAAAAGAAACTTAAGGAAAATGTTCAACTTTGAGTAATTCGCAACGAGCTTTGTAATTGAAAAATTAAAATGGGAGGCAAAAGGACCGAGTAATGGAAGCTGAGTAACATGATTAAAAGAATTCACCAAAATCATGTCCAGATAATTGGGTGCTATCAACACTAAGCCAAAAAGGATGTGCTAAAGCTAAAAAATGGCAGCGTGCATGAAACGCATTTAGAGAATGTCGATTAGAACAGACAAAATGCGATAAGACGAAGTTGAAAGAAGGGGGAAAAAATTGAAATATTAAGTGGGAATATTGATAATACGATTGCGAAGAACTCTCCAGAAAGGAAATGTAAATAATGTGAGGTATTGAGAACTACTTTAAGAATCGTTCAGACGAATCGTTTGACAATGCAAGAAAAAATAAATCTTTGTTGTTAATGTTATTTTTTTGGTCGAATTGAAGCAGTTTAAACAGCAGTGCAAGCCCAAGTAATTTAATAGTCTATCTTTAATATGATTTCGAAACGGACCAGACACAACAAGAACAGTAGACCGCAGGCATGAGTACGTGGCCAAAAACGGTCAACGGTCAGTCAAAGGTCTTAGCCACATATGAAACTTGAGACAAACACACACAGACAGGCAGATAGGCAGACAGGCGGACAGACAGATGGAAAAACAGGTAAGTGTTCTTGTGTCTGTGTGTATTTGTTGGCCAGATGCTTAATACGTATCCATGCATTGCAGTGTGTATTGCATGAATGTTGAGTAGAAAATGGAATACTTAATCAAATGAAAACAAAAGTGAGTCACTGATTAAATATAAGGAAGACAGAATTGGATACGAATGCCGTACATATATAACTGCCGAGCCACATATTTTCATTAAAACTCGATTTACGAAAAGGGAACTTAATAAATTATGTAAGCTTGACGAAAATAAACATTTGTGATGACAAACTAAAAATTCAACTTCCGCCACACGCTTGAAATTGATTTTCACAAAGATCACCATCAAAGTTTTCCACTCGCTTTCCGTTATGAAGAACTCAATATGAATCTTATTTAAGAGTCAGATTTGGGTATGGGTTTGTGTTTGGGTTTGGGTTGTGCGCTGTGAGTTGATCACAATTTAGTGGGTCAGCAAAAACAGTTGCGAGATGAATATGCAGATGATAAACAATTGCATGTTAATAATGCAATTTTCAATTAAATGATTCGAAACTCGCAACAAATTGACCCGAGATAATTGGTTTGCAAGCAATGTGAAGCGATGCAAATTAATTCTAATCAATTTATAATAAGCAGGCAAACAATTGAATGCCAAACAAAATTGTTGACACGACCGGGGTGCGGCGGTGCTGCTGAGAGTGCAATAGTGGCGCGCTAAGTGTATTGCTGCCGTCACAGTCATAATTACGTTATGTTAACAGTGCACGAGCGCGACACACATTCAACCAAAGACTGTGGCTGTCAGCAATCGTGAAAGGCATAAATCAGGGGAGGATGGGGCAACGAGGCAACGAGGCAGCATAGAACGTCGATTTTGAGTGGGTGTGAGTGAGTGGAGGCGCACTCAATGCGAGCGCATTTGCTGGCTGTGGCGGTGGCTGCGGCCGTGTAGATGTTTATATTTATGCGCATATGTGTTAATTTTATTACTTTGCAAACACTGCATGCGAATATATGGAATATATGGAATATGTGAAATACATGGCGTATGCGTGATATTAATTTACCATAATCGCGACTCGTTTATTAGCGCAAATAAATTGAAACTGTTCTTGGTGGCATTGTTGCAACGTGCGCCCATGAATTATGTCGTAATGTGGTTATGTCTCAGATGCCGCTGCTCTCCCATCATCAATGTCATTAGTTAAATCTGCTCCAATATTATTGAATCCCCAAATGGCGTTTTTTGTGCAATTTGGTAAAAAACGAAAAACCGAAAAAGAAAACAAAATAATAATAATAAAATACAAATACCATAAAGAATGTAAAATGCCGACACCCTGAAGTGCCTTGCATATGTTCTACACGAGTTCTGCAATACATGTTACGGCTAAGATCAGAATATTAATTTATGACAAGTATTGATCCCGATGAAGGATATATATATATATACTTTATGCGGTCGGACTTGCTTCCTTCTGCCTGTTTCATACTTGAACAAATTTATCTAACCGTAGATATTTTGGTAACCGTAGATATGGTGTGAAATTCTTGCACAAAACCAATTTACTCTTATCGCTTTGGTATAAAAATATAACAATTATAATAGAAAGTGTGCGTTGAATTGAATTGCTTTGCTGCTCAAGTGATTTACAGCTACAAAAGCACAGCTGCCGCATTGTTACAGCAATGCCACCTGGGTGCAATCAATCAGAGAGCTGAAAGCCCTTAAAGTGCATAAGCGGCTCATTAGATGTGAATGCCACAAAAACGACTGAGAGTTGGTCCATGGAAATGAGGATGATTTCTGAACGGTTGAAATGAAGCAAGGAAAGGCTTTTCACGAGCAAATACAAGACACATTTGTGCGTGTGTGTGTGTGTGTTAACTGCGACATTGCACTTAAGTTGTTTGGCGCCTAGCTAGACCATAACTTATCCTTCATGCGCGGACGCCCCAAAAAGTAGGCAATGAAATTTGTTTTATGTGGCAATCGCTGACAAGCGCAGCGGCCATTAGGCAAACAGCCAAGACAGCCAAGACAGCTAAAGCAGACAGTGAGTCAGTTGTTCATTTGATTAAGCAATAGGCTGGTATAGTTGGGGGCGTGACTGTGGCAACTGTCAGGACCAACAATTTAATTGAAAGGTGAAAGGCGGGCCAAAGAACTCGAGACCGATTTCAGGCAGTGTTCGCTTGATAGAGGCTGGCAGCCATTAAAAAGAGCTCAAGAGCTGGCTAAATCCAGGCTGGCGGCAGTTTAACTCAAACGCGAATAATGGGCAATGGCACCGTAATCGATTTGGATTTGAGTTAACCAATTCCCTGTAATAGCCTCTGTTACCTCGGTTTCTGGCATCGCATTGACTCCATTTTGCTGCTTTGGCAGCAGCCCCTTGCGGTTTGGTCTAATGCTCGCTAAGCGCATTAACAAAAACCAGCCAACGAAGAAAACAAATAAGAAAACTTTAAGCTGCAACTCTTTGCAACATATCCTGGTACGGGCTTAAGGGAGAGAGGCGCTGACAAATAATAATTCAAGCCCGACTTAGTTGTGTATGTTGCCTGCCCATATACCCAATTCCCCAGACGCTGGCTATTTATTATATTTATAAAAAAAACACATTAACTCGGTTTTACAGTTGCGACAGTAAACGGGCACAGAGGGTGGGAGTGAAGCCCTCCTTCAGGAGGGGTAGCGTGCATAAAAACAATCAAAATCACCACGACAAAATGTGTCCCCGAAACGCATTTTACTTAAATTGTTTCATAATTGATTGATGTGCTCTAGCTAACACACAGACACACACACACACGGACATACAGACACACACAGGAACACAGATATACATGGCCAGAGATACAATCAGTCTGGTATATAGATACGTTATGGGGAAACGAGGAAGGACATGTGGGCAGCTTAGGCGCTGCGTTGATTGTTTTTGGGGTTTCGGTTTTTAGCTCTGGCCAAGTAACTGCCAGTTGGTATCGTGTGTATGTATGTCTGTCTGTCTGTCAGTCGGTCTGTCTATGTCCTGGTTTTTTTGGCCCAGCTGCCAACCACAGAACATTTGCTGCTCGCTGTGTGTGATGTCAAAATAATTTCGATGACGCCCACACAACAACAGTCAAATGTATAGGTTACAAAAGGTGGCTGTGCGGTTGAGGGAGGGGTGGGTGGTGGGGGGTGGTTGGTTGCCAGGAGTGTCAGGGTCGAAGTTGAGTTATTTAGACAGATTTTTGATAGCCTGAGCCTTTTGCTAGCGAATCGTGCCTGAAATTGAGTTTTGATTTGAAACCCAATTTCACATAATGCGATGCGCGACCGTTGACACTGCCGCCAAATGTTGACGTCGACGTCGACGACGACGCCGACAATTCGATTGATTTAACACAGCAGAGTATATGAAGTAAGTATGTGTGTGTGTGTGCGTGTGGGTCCACTGGCTCCTCTGGCAATCGGAAATCACTTGCTGCTTTTGATGTTTCCTTGCATTTGACTTGGTTTACTTAATGTAGCCAAAATGCTAACAGTCGCTAACAATCGATGTGTGTTCCGCTGTGACTGTGTGTATGTGTGTGTGTGTGTGTGCGTGTGGCTTTGTGGTCGTGCCTGCCCTTTTCTTATGTGTGCGTGATTATTGCTGCATGACGTCACACTCACACACACACACACAAAGACACATTGAAAAACTCCCACACCTTTTGATACGCTCATTAAAATATTGTTGGAAGCGTTAGCTTTATGACAGAATCTGTCTTTTCGTCTTCAAGTTGTGAGTTGACAAACAGATGGATTGGATTACGAACTTCATATTTAAAACATGAACAAAGTCGCGTCATTAATCAGATCGTACTGCCATATCACATACCTAACTGTCCCGCATTTCAGAGCGTTTAACTTTAAGCTTATCGTATTTTTTCAATTACAATCTGTGCAGCCATTGGGGTGGAAATTAATCGATACCAATATAGATAGATGTTTTCAAGCCACTGTCCATGGATATTTTCACACTTTCGTTGCTCGCAATCGGGCAAAAGCAATCAAATGTGCAATCAGCTTTAAAAGAGCACTTAAAGCTACATTTAACGCCAGCCTTTAAGCATTTTGTGAAGGGAAAGCAAAGAAACTCGATTTTCACATCGTTCGAATAAATAAGGATAAATTTAAGATATAAATTTTGCTGGTTTGGCAAAATTAGTATTACAATTATGTTTGACACGCATAGACACGCAGTGGTTTCTCATAAAATTAATATGCCAAATTAACTGACACAAATTACAATTAAAAATTTTAAAAATATTTATAATAAGCTGCAAGAATGCAAGTTCTTTCAACATTTTAGATATGAAACAGCCACCAAATGAAAATGCTTGGAACTTGGGATAACTGGGAAACGTTAAGCTCAAAAGGTGGCGCAATAGAGTTCAAAAGGTCCCATAACCTATCAACCTGTCAGCCGAATTCCTTGGAAGGCATGAGTTTCAAGAGAAATTGTCCAGCTGCACAAGATGTTAATCTAAAAATATCAAGACAGATACAAAACAAAAAAAAAGACATGTGGTTCAATGGACAATTCAGTTACATAACTAAGTAGGCTGCCAGTAGCAGTTCGTTCCCTGTTGTAATTTCCTTTGGCATTTACGACCTACAACAGAATTTACATGCCAAAAACTGACAACGCCAACGACTGACCGAAGAAGTATGCAAGAAAGAGACCAAAATATGGAGTGCGAGGGAACGACTGGGAATGCGGTAAATTAATGACATTTTACATACATCTTAATTGCGTGCCTCTCTCGCTTTCGTTGGCGCATCCTTCAGGCCAATTGGCCTGGCCTGGCCTAAAGAGCCTGTCGACGCTCTCTGCGCCAGTCAGCCAAATTGCTTAGCCCTCGAGCTGCTTATAATTTATTGAAATCGCGGCGCGTGAATGTGGGCCGGCAGATAGCAGACAGCAGCAGACGGCAGCAGACAGCAGCAGAAACAGGCCTACAACCAAACACCACGCCCAGAACCATACCACAGGACGCCGACGCTATCATTGCCGCCCTGCAGTTCAGTCGCCAATTGGGGGAAATTGCAAAATCAACGCATTCACAAATTGAAAAATGTTGTCAAGTGGGCGGATATCGACAAAAACAAAACCAAGAAAGCAACAACAGCAGGAACAACAAGAAGCATGGAGAATAAACAGCTATTACAACAAACGCAGCAAAAACAGAAAAAAATAAATAAAAATAGACGATGCTTGGCCCTTGCCGCCAGTTGACAGTTTGTTAATTAAAAGCAGCAGCAGGCGGACGGACAGCGGTCAACTAGTCATCCAGTCAGCCGGTCATCTGTCCACTGAGGCGTGTTCAGTCAACGTCTCAAACGCACACACCAAATCCCTTATGCCTACCCTCCCCCCCACCAAAGGCAGGGTATAGAAAGGAGCTATGCTGGACTGAATCCTGATGCGGAGAGTTCTGCAGTTGGCAGACGGAAAACGTCAGTTGAGTGCTAATAAATTGTACCACAGTGTTTACTCAATGTGGAATGAGGTAAAGCAATGGATAGGAGGATAGGGGGGATAGGAGAATTGGAGGGGCAAGAAGCTATTGCTCCCGAGTGCTGCACTCACCTATCGTTGTAATTAATGTCAGGGAGTAGAGAAAGGCCGAGGCATAGGTCCATTTGTGAGTCGGTGCATTCATTTGCACGCCACCGGGTTGATAAACCTTCGATTGGCGCACCGCACGCAGCAGAGTGTCCTGCAAGATTGAAGATGAAGAACCAATTGAACAATTGACAACACAAGAACCCAATCAATAAGGCACTTTTATTTGCTGTGCACAGTACTGTATATATATATACACACACACACACCCACACACACAGATACGCACCTGAAATAATTGCACCTCCTGGGCGGCGAGACGTGTCCAGTTCTCCTTGTAGAGTATATTGAGGTCCTCCGTTATGGACCACAGTCGATCTACA
Organism: Drosophila picticornis; assembly: GCA_035043845.1. Classification (NCBI taxonomy): domain Eukaryota; kingdom Metazoa; phylum Arthropoda; class Insecta; order Diptera; family Drosophilidae; genus Drosophila; species Drosophila picticornis. The sequence continues at coordinate 12,542,268 of JAWNMR010000492.1, read as the reverse complement.
GTTCTGTAATCGATCATTAAATGAGACTTCTAAAATGATATGATGATGATTCCTCGACGGACACTTACCGGGAACGTATCTCTGCATTCGCCAGCTCGGTGCGTGGATATGGCTTGGAAGCGGCCACAGCTGTTTCCAGTGCAGTCGCATCTTCAAGCTCGCCCTCGAGCGTCACGAATATTATCGAGCCCATGGCCGTGTACAGCAGTACCAACAGCAGTACACCTGAGAGGCGAGGGTGGCAAAGAGATAGAGTTGTATTATTTGAATATTTCTCATTTGATTTCTTTTGTATTAATTCAAATCCTATCTTTACTGGCAACTTAGACACGACACATATGAAAAGTAATTTTATTGCCTTAAACCCTGCCCACCACACATAAATCTTCAACCCACTTCTACTTTGGTCGTGCAGTTGCACAGGCACCACTATGCCTCTTGTCGATTGCGCTGGCACTTGTGGCTCTCATTGAATCAACCGAAGTTACAATTGGGTGCAGTGCAGCGAGCACTTAAATTACGACAGTCACTCACCTGTCGCTGATATGCAATGCGATTTAGGCGCCCTTTGGCAGCCACAGAGAATGCTGCTGATGATGCTGTTGCCGTTGTCATTGCCGTTGCCATCTCTCTGTTTATCCGCCTTCGAAGCGGATGAAGTGGTACCATTTCCGCCCACTGTACTGGATGAATTGCTCGCGCCCTGGGCGCCATTTGTAGCGCCGCTTGCAAAACACATGCTTGAGCCGCTCTGCCGACCAATACGTGAACTGCTCCCGGCCACGTTGTTGCCAGTTGCTGTTGTTGCGCAGTTGCTGATATTGCTGATGTTGCTGATGTTGCTGATGTTACCGTTGTCACTGCTGAGAAAGGAGGCCAGCGGCATTGATGGCTTTTTGTTCATTGTATCTGTTGGTTGGTCAATATTAATGCTGCTCCCGTTGCTTCTGCAGTCAACCAATCAATCAATCAGGTAATGCGTGGCAAATGACCAAATGAGCAGATGACTAAATGAGCAAATGGCTGAATGAGCAGCGGATTGCAATCAAATCAAAAGCTTTGGAGCGTCATGTGGCACGTAATTTGCATACCCCAACTTCTGTCCGTTGAGCGTTTAGAGTTTTTTCGCTTCACGTTATTATGTGACCGTCATAAAATGTTGTCGACAGCAATGAAAATGGTCCTGTTGTTGTTGCAGCTGTTCTCGTTGTTGTTGTTGTTGCTGTTTTATGATGCTCGGAAATGTTTTCGGGCGCTGTGGCGCAAATTGTCGCCGGATGCTGCAAATGCAAAATATTTTCGTGAAAAACTGGCGAAATGGAAATGCAAATTGCGATTCTAGGCACACACACACACACACACACACACACACACATGGTGTGGACAAATTTCAAGGCAAACGCTGCGTAATTGAGTTACCAACAAGAAGGGGAAGTAATTCCAGCTGCTGCCATATTAAATCGATTCATTGAATACCCTAAGACTAAGTTCCGCGTTAAAGAGTACCAAAAAGTTTAAGATTTCTTGCATTTTATTGTATAAGTGTTGTACTTTGGTGACTTTAATTAATTAATGAAACAACAACCAATAAGTCGTTTAGCGCGTCGTTCTGTATCTAATTCTATTTCAATTAAGTCAGTGTCTAATTCGCTGTTTTACCAAATTTACTGTCATAGTAAATGCGCCCAGTGCGAGAGAGTGTATAGAACAACAGCAGCAGGAACAATGCTTGTGGATCATTCTGTACGTGTGTGTGTGTGTGGGTATGTGTGTTTGTGTATGTGTGTCGTGGGTGTTGCTGTCGCATAATCTGATAAACGTGAAGATGGCCGACATTTAAATTAAAGATTGTCCGCCAAGCACACAAAGTTGTTGAGTTGCAAAGTTGACAACGAGCTGCTGTTGTTGATGCTGTAGTTGCTGTTGTTCGTGTTGTTGCTGCTGTTCCTGTTCCTGTTGTTGGTGCTGTTGCTGAGCACGTGTGTTGTCGTGTTCATTTATTCAATGGGACTTCAATTAGGACCCAGTTAACATTTTGTTGTTATTTGTTTTGCTTATGTTATGACTTTCATTTTTGCTGGCTAAGCCTCAATGCTAATTACGAAAGCCTTCCGCATAATCACGTCACGTTTTCCACACAACCAACCACACACACGCACACACACGCACACACGTACGCACACTCACTAAACGGGTTATTGCAAAAGCTTTCGCAAACAGTCAGATGGGCAGAAATAGAGACGGAAGCAGAGACAGACGTAGAGAGATAGAGAGAGAGAGAGAAAGATTATGGCTACAATGAGACAACTTAAATTAATCAAACGAATTAACAGCAATCAAATATATTTTATTTACAACCACACACACATTCCACATTTGAATATTGAATATTAATATCAATTTAATATTAAAAAAAATAGTGCATATTAAATGATGTATTTTTACACACAATAATTCATTATTATTATTACTTTATTAAACATGTTTATGTAGATATTATGGAAATGTGGAAATATGTTAATAGAACTCAACAAAACTTTGGAGCTTTATAGATCAAAGGCAAAGATTAAATTACAGAAAATGTAGACGACTTCAACAGCAGCTGTTTCGCAGTCCAATCGTTAGAATCTACACCAAAATAAAGGACACAGTGTCTACAGCAGTTAGAGTTTGATGTGTTCCATTTTCACGAAATTAAATTGTTTGAAAACAAATTACGTGTAACACTTTTGAGTCAAGAATCCACAGAAAATCGGAATAACAAGGGTATACTGATTGGTGCCAGTGCATGTTAAATAACTGCTTCCGTTTCTCGAATATTGACAGATTTTAATTTCCGACACCAGCAATGCTTTCTTATTGAATTTCATACAACTGCACCAACTCCATCTCTATGGACTCTCTATGGATCTCATTATCTACATACGCACATATATATGTTTGTCGCAAATAAGTGATTTTCGTTGGGTCTAGTGAATTCATTTGTAGTTTTCAGTACCTGCACCGGCTTTAAGAAATTCGAGCAATTCCACGCCAAGTTTTTAAAGACAAATTCGGCAATAAGACTAAAATATATCTAACAGCTGGCTACAGGGTATATTGTGGTCGGGCTAACTCGAATATAACGTTCTTACTTGAAGAAAACATGTATTTGAAATGAAATTTTGGTAAATATATGCCAATTTAAGTATCAACTTTGCGTCACACTGGAAGCAGCTGCAGTCAGCTCTAATACCCATGACAAATCGTGGAGTACACGCTCGTATGACTGACTGACTGTGAGTCGATGCGACTTGCCACTTTGCTTAGCATATGCGAGCACATCTGTCAATCGTATGCGCTCAGCCAGAAATTGTCTCCGCCATATTCACTCATAATATTGTTGATATTTTTACTTTCTTTGCTTTCAGTTAAATCGCTTCGCTTCGCTGCCTGTTCGTCTGTCTCTCTGTCAGGCTAAATGCTTGTCTGCCATAATCCATGGTATGGCACAGGAATTGAGAACGCGCTGACAAATTCCATCGATTTTATAAATGAGCAACTTCGTGCAAACATTTTCATTTCAATTTCACATTCGCTCAGGCTCTGGCTCTGGCTTAGGCTCAGGCTCTGGCTCAGGCTCAGGTTCAGGCTCAGGCTCAGGCTCAGTGTTCGGGGCTCAGTCTGAGGCTCAGGCTTAGAGCCTCAATTTAATACGGAGTCGCTCGAGTATTTACAATTGGCCATGTGGGCCATATGCCAGCGACTGCTGCCCTCATCTGTCAGTGGTTGCGCGCTTAATCACGCCCATTGCCCAATTCACTGCACCCACCCCTTACCCTGTCTCCCTCATGCATACAAAGTGCTCGGTCTGACACTCGATACACATACATCGCACCTTTTTAATTGCTGACATTTATTGAACGTTCGCCGTGTGTTAAATCTACCGTAAGCACACAGTAGAAAGCACATGAATGCTCAATGTGCGTGTCTGTGTATGTGTTGTATATGTATATACCTCGTGTGTGAGTGTCTGTGTGTCTGTGAGGGTGTGTGTGTGTGTGCCTTTGACTTAAGTGCAAGCTTATGCCAATTATGTGCAGCTTTTGCCTGCTGAATGGCGCTTTCCCTTTGCCACACAGTTCAGCAGTGAGCGAAAACCCTGAGAGAAAGCCAAAGAGAGAGCGAGGGGAAATAGAGTAAAAAAAAACTCGAGCAGATTACATGGATCATTAGCTCAGGTGAAAAAGTTCACATGTTCTTTTCTTCACACTAAACACTACGTCCAGCACTTAATCAAATGCAAGAGAGCCAAGAACACGGAACGAAATTCATCTTAGCAACTGCAGCTGCTCCTTACGACCACCCTTACTCTGTCTCTCAGTCTCTGAGGCTCTCTGTCTGCCTGTTTGTATGTCTGTCTGTGAGGTCGTGAGTCGTTTGTCAAGACAGACGTTGATGCTGGCATTCTCTGAATTCCGATGGCATCGCAATATTCCTGATTGAAACCGAAACTTACTTAAGCAGAGCGCACATGTGTATTTATAAGTAAGTATTTACGGAATTTTGATTGCGAGTTGCAACTGATTTGGCCCACATGGCAAATCAAATGGAGCGACTACTAACAGCATCTTCTTTTACTTTCCCCCTCTCTCTCTCGCTCTCTCTTTCTCTCTCTCTCAATGTGACCCTCCCCTTCTCTGCTTCTATTCGGATCTGTGGCTGTGGCTATAGATAATGTGGAAATTGCGGCAATTTCAGTAATTGCATTGCGTTGTTAGTTTGCTTGCTTTTGCCGTGATACTCAGCAGCTGGCCAAGTTACACATACGCGACGTATGCCACAAAAAATCATTCGCCTTAAAATCAGAGGCCAGATAAAACAGACCATTAACAGGTGGAAATGACAGGAAGTAGCGAGATGGGTGGGAGTGGGAGTGATATGGGTAGGAATGCGAAGGATTTGCGTACAGTAAGCTTAATCCAAAGGAAACATTCATTTCGCAGTTGGTGCGTTTTTGGCAACCTTGCTGCACAATTAAACTGCAAATCACGCCTCAGATTTGGTAAAAGGCATCCAACATTCGGCAACAGCAAAAGCAACAGTAACAAGAACAGCAACAAAAACACCAAAGAGCGATGGCAGCCACACAAAAAGCAATTGCAAAATGTCAGAAAAACTGGAGCATTGCCAAAGGCTAGCCAGAAACTAAAGCTAAAGCCAAGCCAAGCCAAGCCACCAAAACCAAAGCAAACCAAGCCGAACCCGACGAAAACAAGGCTTACAAGCCCTCAGGCCAAATTTCCAAATGGGACGGAGGAGTTTGCTGCCAGCTGCTGGTACAGATGCACTTGCAGATACAGATGCAGTTGCGGACGCTGATGCGGATTAAGCAGATGAGCCACAAAACCGACTGCAATCGGAACATAGCTATTGCTGTCAGTGAATAACAGAGAGAAGAATGAGGTGGACAAGGGAAACAGGGGCAATAGCTGTGCCCCAAGTCACAACTACGATCTGCGCTGCACAGGGAAGGCACGATAAACAACTAATAAGAAGATGGTGCAAAGTATAAACAATACCGGATGCAGATCATCTATAAACAATGTAAAAATCAATACGCAACCCAGGCAACTGCTGCAGACCGGAACCGACCTGATAGTCTGCTCGGTATATCCAGCTGGAAAGTATGCAAAAATATAACAAAACAAAAAACAAACGCTTAAGTAAAGCAAAAGAAATAACTCAAATTGTGCCGTATTTTGTAAGCGCAAGCAAAGAATACAGCAAAAATAACAGAGTGAAAATGCTTCCACAAACTGTTGATCTAAGTCACACTTTCAAGTAAAAGGCTTTATTACATACACTCAGCTGAAGGAAAGCCGAGTCCCAGAGATGTTTGCTAAAAGGAAAGCGTATAAGGCAGAGTGAGAGAGAAAGAGAAAGCGAGAGAGAGAGAGTATGATATGCTGCAGTAATGAAGCAAAGTTTACACACTCGTACTTCACAAGAGACGGATGGAAATCAAAGGTGATGGGGAAAAGAAGGGGGCTGGGTCAAATTTGGTCTGGCTGGTGCACAAATTATGGCTTCAAAGATGATACCGACAACTGAGAAACTATCACCAGCTACGTGCTATGCATGTCTAATTCTCCTTACATAAGTCAGCCCAATTGTGCAACCCTGCCGCTGCTATGTCCCTACGCCGCACTTATCCAGCTGCAGGGGCACGACACGCCGCACTGGTCAACAATAACTCGAAAACCCTCACAATTTGCTGGCCAACAAGTTGAACTTGAGCCCGGGGCCCCAAGCCATGAGCCTTGAGCCTTGAGCTTGTGGCGTCGTCAGACAAATGCTCGGGCTTCGCCCACTTGAGCGGCCCTTGAGTTAGATAGTAACAAACTCAAGTTAACCCATTAGAGTGCTCCAAATGGGCGGAAATTTAGAGGCGTGACAGAGGCGCACACCAAAAATTGCATACAAATAGAGCATGCCGAGCATGGGGAGACGGGGCTGCAGTGAAAGTGAAGTGTACGGCCAAAGTGGAGCCTCAAAGATGTGGTATTCGCTGAGCTAGCTGCAAATAGACGAAGAGAAGCCAAATGGAAATGAAAAAATATACAATTTTAATGCAAACTGTAAAACAGTCACGTCTGACAACGAGTGCCTTTCAATCTTGTTGTTGTTGTTCTTGTTGGTGTTGTAAGCTCCGGGTTTGTGGGGCAAGCAAATAAATTGAAAAACAAAAATAAACGCTGCATAAAAATCAAACGGGAACGTTGCAGCAGTCGGACGTCGCCGACTGTGGAATACTCTGATGCTTTGAAATGCAATACCAGCTGATAATAAGCAGCAGCAAATAACATTCTTGTGGCCTGGTTGTGCGTGCCTCAACCATTGAGTAATCATTAACCTAAGGCAAACCCAGAAGCAGAATAAAAACAGTCATCATTTGCAGAACTTATCTTTATTTATTATATTGTCATTGTGGTGGTCTTGCCAAATAAACCAAAATATAAATACAAATATGTTGACAGCAACATAATTGAATAAAACATAATTTTTGTTTTTAAAGAGTACTTAAGTACTTAAGTTTATTGATTTTGATATATGCAAAGCCTTTCAATACAGCACACTGAAAACCAATCACTTCTATAATAACAATAAAATGTATTATTTCAATATTGAAAAGCAAGCAATTTATTTATAGTCGAACGCAGTTTTCCATACATAGTGACAGACTTCAATGAAAATCCAAAGCAGTATATAAATCATTGCGATACTATTATAATAATAATGTGTTTGATTAGGATGTTAGGACACGTTTATCCCGTATCTTATTGGTATCAGTTTTCTTGAAACCACATTTATTTGTACACTTAATGGACTCGCAGCTGACTCTATCAGCGCGTTACACATTGTTCGTAATAAACTGCTGCTCGGGTTTCAAAATAACACTGTATACAAATAGGATGAGAAAAATATATGCACGAATGTCAGTGAGTGAGGGAAGGGAAGGGAAGGGGCGTCGAGTCCCTTGGCTCGTCTCAGGCAAGTCCAGAGTGCAGCCAGCAGCATCCAACTTTGCCCCTTCATCATTTTCGAGTCTTGCAATGATTGAATGCCCCTACACAAACACAACACATGCGTCAATGTTCTCTCTGTGTGTGTGTGTGTGTGTAAGCCTCAGCTCTAAATTCAATTGAAACTCTTAGCTTGGGCTCAGCTTGGATGGCGCCGATGTTGAAGTCAACGCCAATTCCGACGCTTGCGTTGACGGCAAAAGCAAATGAAGAATTTTCTGTGCATTTTTCTAGAGCAGCGCTGCACGTACAAAACAGAGCCAGATGCTCGGGGAAGGGGAACGTGCTGGTTAGAAGGTTGAACGTATATCTTGGCATTGCGGCCATGCAACAAACCAACATAAAATTGTTGTGCAAAACATAAAAACCAAACGGAAAACGAAATAAGAGCGGGGGAGGAAAACAACCAAGAAGTAGGAGGAAAGGCACACGGAAAAAAATATACACTGACACACACACACCCACAGAGACATGCGAACAAATCATGAAAAATGTAAGGTAAACTAAGTGAAAAAGAAATGGAAACTTGAAAGCAACCAGATGCAGACAGATACTGAGTCAGAAACAGAGGCAAAACCAGGGACTGGGACTGAGACTGAGACGGCAGCAAAACAAGCTTGCAGCTCAAAGTGCTGTGCCACGAATTTTGATGCAGCAAAGAAACGTCCTGCGTCTTACACATTTGTACACACGAACACATCCATGCACACAGACACACACAAACACAGACTTGTTTATCACAAAAAAGATACGAAGCACAACATGGGGCACGATACTGGCCACAGACTGTTACAGCGAGAGGGGGGAAGTGAATGGGGGGTTGGGTCACTGCCACAAGTGGCGTTGACGCCGAGGCAACGCTGTCGTTGATTGGCACAAGGCCAGACAACGACGAAGACGATGACGATGTGCTGAATTCTCATCTCTGCTCGCTTCTATTTTAGGCGTCTTCCTACTAACAAGCTCGCAACTTTCAAGTGCTGTTCTGAAATGAATGCGAATGTGTATCACAGATAATTACCAAGTGCCTTCAATTAGCAATCGGCCGTTTTGGCATTGAGATAGCTACGTGTATGAATGAAAAGCTGCTCGACAAGCTGTAAGACGATAAATACAAAACAAGACAAAAACAAACCGAAAAAAAAAAAACAAAAAATTAGAGAAAAACACAAATCCACAACGACAGACGTGCGTATTGAATGAGAATCTGTGAATTTTTCTTAGGAAAATTACTTGCCAAAAAAATGCTATGCTTACTCGTTACTCGTTACATGTTTGAATGATGGCTAAGAACTTACTCGTTAGCAGAGCACTCGTTACTTTAAGAGCCACTCGATGCATATTTATCCTAAATAATCTACTCAGGCATACATAAACATGTAGTTGTAGTTACTAGCAAATGCAAGAAGCAAGATCACAGAATCGCTCGTAAGAAAATTATCGTCTTGCTGTAATTTCATGAATTTCATATGTTTTTATTTCGGCACCTAGTGCCCTGAATAAAGAGCATTACGTCTGCAGAGCGTATTCATGGTGCGTGGCATTGGACGTGCATCAGTTAAGTAAATCACTCATTGAGTTCGTGACTCTGGGGCGCCGCCGCAGCGACCACCCAAAACAATAACCGGTCTCAACTGAGCAGCTGAAAAATCAAAGACCCAACTCAAGCGGTGAACTTAAAAGCCGCAATAAATAAATCTTTTGGAGAAGTCAGGGATGCAAACGAATTGAAACGAAACGAAACCAGACCAGACCAGACCAGACCAAACACAGCCATAGCTGGCGCGGTTCTGGTGCTGTCAGTTCGTGTGCCAGAGGCTATCGGAAGCTTAACGGAACATTGTCGGTGGCAAGAGAGATTTTGCTGCATAATGACCTACAAGCATAAAAAACTTTTCCCTTATTTTATTTTGTTGTTGTTGTTATTGTTTTGTATACCACATGCCAGCAACTTGGTAATCTTTTGCATCATCGAAAGCGAATGAAGTACGTGTCCTGTCCTGGCCAGGACGATCCTGCCACTGGCGACTGTTGCGTTTGCTAGCGCTACAAATGCATAAACAACACACACACACACACACACACAAACAGAATGACTGACTGGCAACTCGAAATTACACGAACAAATCCAAGAAATGGCAACGGCAATGAGCACGGGTTTTTTGAATGGGAATGCGGCTGTAGCTGAAAATGGAACTGAGGCAACTCTGAGGGGTTAGAGTATCTCGCGTTTATGTTGGTTTCCCACAGTGCTCCCCATGTATGTGTGTGTGTGTCTGTAGCCGTCACGTTCATTCATGCCTCGGAACGTGTTAAGGAGCTGGAGGATTTTACTTTAAATGCAAGAGCACTGTGTCTTCCTCCTCTGCATGTTTGTGTGTGTGTGTGTGTGTCCGAGGAGTAAATTTAATCAGTATAGCATTGCCAACCGTTTCGACACACAACCTGAATATAGATAACGAATTATGCAATGGGTCTGCATCTCAATTCGCTTTCAGGCGTTACAAATCGAGATGGGAGCGCGTGCGATATTTCACAACATGCACGACTCCTTTCATGCTTACATTTGAGAATTTCTTTCTTATAGTTGGGCTATACCGAGTTATCAGTAAGGAATTAAAAATGTCTTCATTTTCCATAAAACACCAATTTGATTTTCTATTGCTCGTGTCGGTGGCTCGTTCTTTGAGCTGGGATAATCCATTTTGGGGCGTGTTTTTGGTAATTTTAAAAGGACACGAGTCCAACTCTGCCTAAAGATACACATTTATTTCGCACGTGTATATGTGTGTGTGTGTGTATGTGTTTGGGTGTTGGTATGTGGCAAAGAGGCGTCTCAACATCCATGTAACATGAGCTCGCCTCATTTGTGGAGCCTTAGGCTCGTTTTGCAGAGGTCAGCAAATTTTCATTTTAGCTTTAGCGTTCTTACACTCATACACATTTACACACACACATACACTCACACACACATGCACACACAGTGCCACAATTTAGAAGGTCGACAGCAAATGACAGTTATTGCCATTTGCTTTTGCCATTCGCCTTTCGCCGAAACCGAGAAAAAAAAGAAAGGAAAAGCAGCTCAGATCGTTTTTACACCACAATTACGAGCGCTGAGTGAAAATGCAATGGGGATGCCTTTTTTTAAGTGTGCTGCCACTCACACACACACACACATGCACACAGACACACTAGCACACACTGAACGCACACACAACAGAAAGAGTTGTCGTTAGGCGGTAGCCGTCAATTTGCCAGCTCGTCAGTTCGTCCAACCGGCTTCTATACAAAAAGGATGCAACGAATTCGGCACAAAGCGCAACGCCCTTTTGTATGCAACGTTTTTGTTACTTGCCACACAACCGGGGCAAACGAGAGTAGAAGAGAGAGACCGACATCAGCCACGTCACATGTTGACATTGTGGCCATTTTTAGCCTAGCGTGAGCTTATTCAGTTTGTTTGCTTCTGCATTGTTCTGTTTCCGTTAGTTGTTAACAACCAAATTATGTTATATGGTCGAATCCTTTCGGCCCAAGCCGAAATATCCTGCATTGTCAGGTTAAATAGTTGAGGGCCAACCGAATTAGACAAATATGAACAGCAGAAAGAGCAAAGTGGCAGCACGAATTGTACCCTGGGCAAGCATTAGAAATATAATGAAGGAATAAATAAAACGCGTTTAATATCAACCCATTGATAACTACTTTACTTCATTCATTACAAATCAATACGCAGGCAACAGAATATCCTTGTTTTCCACAAGCCAAAATTGTTAACCTCATATTTTACCTAGTTAAGTTTGAGTGAAAAACTATCTAGTAATAAAATGAGAAGAGTGTGCAGTGATAACTGATAAATAAATAGAATTTCAAAAATAGTTTGCCCATACAATATCTAAGCAAATAAGCTGATTAAATTATAACAATGGTGAGTCGCATACTTCAGCAGCTTTATCTGCTAACACAAAATGCTAACCTCACTTTTAGGCTGTTTCTATTCACACGCTTGCCCACATCGGCCCAATCCATAAGCCATTCCAGCTACACTCTCCACCCAACAACATTTTGATCACCATCACACTTGCCAAAACTTTGCCATAATCCAAAGCCAAAAAACCAATAGACCAATAGACCAATCCACCAATAGACCCTAGAACCGAAAGAGGCAAAATGAAAGGAAAACCGCATGTGATTGGCGGAAAGCGACCGGAGTCAACGAATCGATGATTTCCACATACACGCACGTGAGCAGTTTTTTTTCGTAATGGAGTTGAGTTCCCTTTTGGTAAACCCGGAAGCTCGGGGGAGGGGCGCAAATACTACATGAAATGAAATGAAACATTTTAACAATAAATGCAAATTTAGCTAAGCCGCCTATTGCTGCCAACAACAATAACAAACAATAAAAATAGCAGCAACAGCAACAACCAACCAACTAGCAACCGAATCGTACGACAAAAATAGACAAACAGCTGCACTCACTCGCAGATACACACGCCCACGCTCTGAAATCGAAAAGTTTATAAAGCAACCCAACAACCAACAAAACGTGGCAAAAAAAGAAAAGTTTTCGAAAATGAAACACAAACAAAAATGTGTTGAAAAAAATAATATAGAAATGTGCCACGTTTTGGTGCTCAGTTCCGCGATACCCTGTGACAACAAATGAATAATGCAAAAACCAATGAGTCCTTGTCATCGATAAATCACCAATTTGTTTAACTCAAAACTAGATAAATACAACATGGTCGCAATACAACTTAAGCACATTCTTCATATATAATTGAGCATCGATGGTTCGGCAACTTTTACATATAAATCAATCTTGATTTTGAACAATTATATATATCATTATAGATACCCGATTTGCAGGGCTACAAAGTATACAAGGAAAAAACAAAAGAAAGAGAAATAAAATGCAAATTTTCGCTTTATTCACACGCGCAGCTGGTACAAAAAACAGAAATCGTTGTGCTTGGGTGTGTGGCTTTGTGAATGTGAGCGTGAAAAGTGAATGGTAAAATGTGTCAGCACTCGGTGCACGGGGCGTATGAAGGTCGAGATTCGGTTTCACAAATTTGTTGCCCGCTTTTGGGCGCGCCTGACCAATTGTATGATTTAATATGACAATGTGTTTGCTGTTGTGCAGCGACTATTTGTGTTGGTGTGTGTTTGTATATATCTCAAACTCTACATTGGTATTTGCGTGTAGGTATATGCACAATGGCTGACTACTAAGCCGTTATTCAATCACCCAACTACACACAGCCATGGACTAAAAAATAACAATATAGCTTTGAAATTGTTGCGATATTTACAAAGCCGCACTTCAGAACCTCTTCCAAATCAAAAAAATAAAACAACAAACAAACATTTGATTTGAGTGGAAGCATACTTCCGAAATAATTTAAGTGAATAGTGACACAAATTTCGAATATTGCACCATTTTATTTAATTGAAATTGCAATCATTATTGGACCTTGATTTATAGGAAGGATCACGATATAGCGCTGAAGGAAACACAGTCAGTGCTATGAAAGAGCAGCGTGCATAAAAATGAACAACTTCAAATTTTATAAAGTAAACACATTAAACACCCACACTCACACTCACACGCACACACACTCACGCACACACACACAAACACACTTTTACACAAGCATGGAAATTGTTTGACTCGATTCGGTTGTGTTATAGATGACTGCATATAAACTGAAAATCGAAAACCATATTTCAATTTGTGGCATTTAGCACACACATATACATGCATATACATATTGATATATATATATTTTTATATATATATATATATATATATTTTACACATTTAGAGGGTAAGGATACGCATGATGAAATTGATACGCTTTGCCGTAACGAGCAGCCGTTTTTTTTATTTATTTCATTTTTTTGAAAACCCCCAAATAACTCTGCTCAGGGTTAAATTGCAATTTGAGCCGTTCAGAAGGGCTGTGAATTTTAGTTACTAGCTCCACCCGATACAATTATTGCCTAAACAATACTACAGGCATGACTTACGGTTAAGAACCCAGCTTCTTGGCTGGCAGATATCCTGTTCAAACTTATAATTTACTCCACTGTATTTATTTAAATAACACTTAGCCACACTTATCACAATATAAGGCGATAACAAATTTGAACTGTGTCTGGCGTAAAGAGAACCCCCAATAGAACTCGTTGTATTCTATCTCAAGAGCCCATTAATATTTGTGATAAGCCCATAATAGGAAGCAATAAATGAGCAAAGCCAGTTACGCAATTCGACCTGGAATTTTACGTATTCGACACGAAATCCGTTCCCACGCAACAATCTCCGAGTATTTGATGCCGCTTTTCAGGGTTGAGGCGCGCTCATTGCCCCAGCTTGCACTACGACTGAGGCATTGGGCGTGGTTGGATTTGTTTGTGGTAACGCTGACCAGAGCCAACTAATCGAGCCCTGTGCAAAATATATTACCACTGTGTGGGTGTGTGTGTGTGTGTGTAGGTGTATGTGTTTAGTGGTGTAGCCTCTGTTGCCTGCTTGATGCTCAAACACGATTTTACATCTCATTTGCAGCGACCATTCAATACAAGTTGAGGAAAGCAGCAGTGTGGCTCCCCAAGCTGCAAACATCATTCAACAATGAGCGAATCGCATTCTTGTGTGTGCGTTTGTGTGTTTCTGTGTGTGTGTGCGTGTGTATGGGTATGTGTTCGTGTGTGTATACTCCGGATGTCATTCGTATTAACTTATATGATGGTATTTTCGAACGGCTTGGCCACAGCGCTCTTTCGCTCGCTATCTTTCTCTTTTACTCACACCAACTCTATATCTCTCTTTCGCTCTTTCTCCGTGTATACATATATCTGTCTCTCATTCTGTGTCTGTTGCATTTGGTCTGTGTGCACTGGCAGCCATATGGAAAAGTGAAATAAGCGCAGCATCCATAACAGAACGTAGCCAGTCAATTTGTGTAACGGATTGCGGCCAACGGATAACGGATAATGGATAATGGCTTATGGAGTACACTGGCACGGCTGGTTAGCGCCAAAAAGTGCAGCAGCAACGAGCCATGGTCATTTGAAACACTGACAGAAATTACAATGGAGAAGAGCTTAACATGTCATTGCAGTGTACAAACCTTTTGCAATGTTTTAGTTTTACTATCTTTTCTTAAAATTAAAATTTTATTTGGTTGCTGTTTACGAATATATGGGGCAAGGAGTGGGAAATATACATACATACATACAGTTAAAACTGATGGTTATTGGAAATGTGAAAAGAGGGAAAAATCGTTAAAAACGTGTTGTTCTTTTTAAACTGTCTTCAATTTCAAATTATCATCTTATTGCGCTGCTTACAATTTTCAAGTTGTCATTCACAATTGTTAGTCCTCAAATGTCTTCATTAATCTTCCATTGAACTCATTTGCGTTTCAATTGATGGCGTGTCCATCCTAAGCAGTAAATTAAGTCAGAGTCAATCTCAGTAATATTACACTATTTGTCTACCATCCCATCGTTTGCGTTTTTCTGTTTTCTCTGCTCATATTAGATTGAATTTTTCTTACCTTTTCACTTGTGCCTCGAAATTTCTTTCATTTGTTATTCGGACTTTTTGGTGTAATATCAACTCTTTGTCTATTCATCAGGCTCTCATTAACCCCATTGTCTATTCTATTGTTTCGGTGCGTGCGTTTCGTTCGGGGTTCTTTTAATCCCAATCCCATTATCTATTATGGGCACTACCTGACATTTTTCTTTGCTCACTTATCGCATCGTCGCACACTCGGCAAACTTGTAATGGCCGAAATTCAGACATGGAAGCAGCACACCAGGTCCTGTCACAGCTATCTGTCTTTTCTCTCTCTCTCTCTCTCTCTCTCTCTCTCTCTCTCTCTCTCTCTCTCTCTACTTCTATCTCTCTCTCTCTCTCATAATCTCTATCCTCCTTTCTCGCTGGCTGCTGCTAGCTCCAACGTATTGAGCCACAATTATTATGAGCTGTCTTTAATCATATTAATGTGAAAGCTGCTCCTTCGTCAGAAACTTGCCCTCCACCGATCTCCGTTACGGCAACCTCCTGCCTACCTCTTAATTCTTCTTTACAAGCCGTCTGTTTAGCGAAGCATTACCGTTTCCTTTATATGCAATTTTTTTTTGCTAATTTTTGGTTTAACTTTTCTCTTTTTTTTTTTTTTTTTTGATTTTGTAACTTATTTCTATCTCTAAACTTGACCTTCACTTTAACACCACACCCCTCTTAGTGTCCTTGGCATGCTGCCTACTCAGTCGCCTAGGTGACCTTTTTGAACGACTCTCCGTGGAATTGAAAGAACAAAAACGCTTATCGCTTTTGTATTATGGACCAAGCCCACATCCCAAAAGCATGTCCCTCTCCACTGAGCAGCACACCTCAAAGTCTAGCCTCTTCTTAGTCCTGCTCCTGCTCTTGTTACTGCCAATTCTGGCATTCGTGCTCCTGTTTCTGCTGTTTTTGTTATCTGTGTTATTGTTTCAATTGTTGGCTGGCAACTTCTGCAATTTTCAGTCTGGCTACAAACAATTCCGACAGAGTACAGACCAACCTGACCATGTTGGCAATCTCAGCTTAGCTTGTTTGCGCTGTCTCAGTTGTTGTTGTGGTTGTTGTTGTTGTTGTTGTTATTACTGTTGTCTCTCTGCTTAAGTAATTCATTTGTGCTTAAGATACAAAATGATTTCGTTAAATTCACGTTCAGAGAACTAAGTAAATAATCATCCAAAAGTTCGTCCGCTCCACAATTGTTGAATTCCGAAAGCCACAAAATGTAAAGTACGCATAATTTTCCAGCGGTGCGACGAAGAAAGGTGGGGAAGGGAGGGGGAAAGCTTAAGCTACTTGGAAAACTGGACAGGTATCCGATGTACCTAATTGACTGTGGGTTGGGGGCACTTCCATAGGTGCGGTGGCTGTAAGGCCCGACGTCGAGAATTGGAGGGAAGACCGGAAAGGGCAGGGACAGGGGACAGCAATTGAGGGACCAAGAGGAAAGCTAAAGTAACTGACACCGACAAATAATATAATTTAGACTACGCAGCTGCAGCTGGAGCCGAAGCTGTCAAGCTTAAAGTTTTACGGCACAACAAATTCGCGTCAACACAATTGCGAACGGGAATTACAAAGATTTTCTAATGAGCCGAACTTGAAACGAATGACCAACAGGCCACCAAGACAGAGACAAACGACTATAGACAGACTGACACACTGACAGACAGACGACAGTTCAGAGAACTTGCGCGTTGCATGCCACACCATTTATCCACACATATACAGCAGCAAAACTGAACCAACGCCCTAACATTTTTTTCTATTCTGCTGCTTGTGTGTGAGTGAGCCGTGTGGATGTTTTTTGAGGCTGTTATTGTATTTAGCGGGCAACAAATGAATTAAGCCATCATTTGTAGAAAAACAGGAGAGAACGCCTATCTTAACAACATAGAAGATTACACCCACCTGGTGGGGCGAAGTTCAATTGTCGTCACCTGAATCTTACTATAAATTTGAAAAAAGAAAAACCGACCAATTGTTCTCTTGAAAGCAATTGGATATTGCACGCCAATGTGGATACATTTTTGACAACATACTTGGAGCACAATATCTCGCATATTGTTTGATTCTATCTATCTTGTTGAACAAGAAAGTTGTTCGTGTAAGAATTGATCCAATGGGTAGACTTCATGCACACAGACTACTACTTTAAGGGGTTGGACATGTCTTCAATGCGTTACACGACAAATTTTAAATAAAATATATAAACGATTACTAACTACAGGATGCCAAAAGCAGCAATTGGATATGATATGTGGATTATAAATATATAATAAAATAAACTATAAATAGTTGAAGTTCATTCAAACACTCACAAGTGCACACATAACTATGATAACATATATTAATTGTCTAAATAAAACGTGTTTAAAATCTATATACGAATATTTGTACTATTAGCAACTGTTCAGGCCAAAATTAAAATAGCCTCAGCAAGAGTGTGATTACTCTCGGGCCGGGAATGGAAGGGCTTTCTGGAATAATGTGCAATTTGTTGAAGCGATAAATACATTAATTAAAGTCAAGTTCCTCATAAATAAATGAAATGTGCTGAAAAGTAAACGCAACAGGAGCAAAAGCAGTAGCAACAGCAACAACAACAACCGCGACAAGCAATGAAAAGTTGTAAAAGGCCGGGCAAGGCAAAGGCAAACACAGAGAACTAGAAGAGTAAAAAGAAGAAGGGGGAAATGCGGCAGGGATGGGGGGAGGGGTAAGGGGAAGAGTTAAGAAGCGGTCATTAACGAGGTAAGCAAAGCGCGTAATGAAAGCGCGCTCGAAATGGCGAACTTGGAAAGGTTGAGTAGGCTATTGCTTAAGCTGTGTGTGTGTGTGGTGTGTGGTGTGTGTGTGGTGTGTGAGTGTGGTGAGTGTGCGGTGATTTTGTGCGATGCTTGGCTGAAATTGAAGTGTGGTCAAATTGAGGTAAGCCTTAATGAATGGAAGGTAATTGGTGTGGTGCGCGACGGTGTGGGTTAATTCCCAAGAAAGTTAAGCAGACGCTAACATAAAGTCAAAATTGGATGTTGACAGCGAATTAAGGGAGATAAAACGGACGAGAACAAACTAAACGCGGAACACAGCATTCACAGAATTGGGCAACTTATCTAACCTTCACAAAAGCTGCCAGTTAAATTATATACCAATTCATATGGCCTATTATATTGTGACAAATAAATATTCTTTGGATATAATAACTAATCGTATTTAATAAGTTGTATGTAATGTAATGTATAATATTCCCAACTTAATACAATTTATTTCTGGTGATTGGGTTCTATTTGCTAACTAGAGATGCTGTCTACGACAGGCTTGCAGCAATTATTATTTGTTCTCGTCGCTTGTTCGATAATTGCCGTTCAACTTATTTTGAAGCACATAGAAGACCATAATTATTATATTTTCGCCTTTAGCGAAAGAGTTTCAATGGAAATCCACATCTTATGCATGTGTCTCAGGTGTGCTGTTGTGCCTTTAGGAATGTATATTTTATCGAATAACTTCAGAGCACCTTTGCCAACCCAACGACATGGACGACTCCTTCGGGCATCGTTTTAATAATTCGAAGTTTTAGTCGAGCTGCGGCAATTGAATTTATCGTTTCGCTGGTAATGAAAAATGCTGCACGCTAACCGCAATCTTTGGTGGTTAACGCTGGAAGGTGGGAGCGGGCCAGGGGACAGAGGCGATGATACACGTATGTGTATGTCGTTGGGTTAGTTAAGAGACTCGCAAGTTGCAATAGAACTTACAAGTTGCGCGTCAACTATGTGCTTAACATCAATTAAAGACCCACAAACCTAATATACCCACTTAACCCATAACTAGCGGTGACGGGGAAAGAGGCGGCTCTTTCTAAGAAAGCCCAGCGTCAACACAGAGATGGAAATGCCAAAATATCTAGCAAAACTTGCCAGTCCCCCGCGAGGTGGGAGCGAACGGGCCAGCGAGCGAGCGAAAGTTTTCCGTGAATACGTGGAAAAAGTTATAAATGTAACAGCTGCCTGGACAAATTGCGGTATGCGGGGGAGGTAGTGGCTGGAAGGAGGGAGATGCGAAGCAAAGGGGTTCAACTCGCTCGCTTAATAATTATGAGCTCGAGGCAGTCACCTATCTTCTTGACGTCTCTTGCTGTTGCTGTTGATGCTGGGCCATACTGTTGAGGCATCGCTCGGTAATAGCAACGACGACAGCTAAGCACAAGAGCTGAGAGACATCTGAGCCAGCAGACAAAAAACTTGAGCCCCTACTTATCCACATCTCTGAGCTCTCTCTCTCGCTCTCTCTATCTCCCTGTCTGTCTGTCTCTATATCTATCTCTCTCTGAGATATGCCCTTTGTTACGTTACGGATATTATAAACAGACCAAATTGGGACTAGTGGCAATGCGAGAATTTGCCCCGTTCTTGCCTGATATATGTGAATGTGCGTTAACCCGCTCTGACTCTCTCCTCACCCTCAGCCTTAAGCCCATTCCCATCACCATACTCATTCCCATACGCATTGCTGCCACGCAAATGTAATTAAACCATACATCAACGTGAAATATGTCGACGGTGACGACGACGAGCCCTGTAGTATCTCTCTGTGTGTGTGTGAGTGTGTGTGCGTGGGTGTTTGAATGCTGTTAAGCTTTTTTCGGAGCTAGGACAACGCAGTCATCAAGCTTGTGACACATAGTCGTAATTGAAATGAACTGTCGAGACAGTTGTCATATTTTGTAGGGATAATTTGTAAAAAACATACCCACTAATTATTAGGACATTTGGAAATTGTCAAAGACCTGGGCCAAATAATATATATGTATAATGTGTTTAAGCTCACCAGTTGAATAATTTCGATCGTATCTGTGAATTCCCTTCTACCGCTTGCCTTTGTTTTGGATATATCTCATTGATCATTTTGCAATCACTTGCAGCTTCCAATTAAAGTTAATTGAGTTTGTTTTGTAAGAACTAATGTCTTAAGTTTAAGGCATGATTTGCAATCAAAAGTTTATTTATAAATTGATCTGATCAGATGAGTTTTCTATTAAAGCGCAACTGCTTAAATCTTGTTAACCACAACTGTTTGGATACTATTAAAAAGTAATATATTCTATATGCAGCTGTTGTGGCCAGAAGAAAAACAAAAACATAATGTCTGAAATCTAATTTAAATAAATTATTGATTTCGTTAAGGGTAAAAAAACTTCGGCTTCAGAGTCTGCTACGGTTTGGCAACTTTGAAGGGTTGTACGATTGTAGGATTGCATGGTTCTAGAGTTGGACAGTTTTGCAGTAACTGCGAAGCGTTGCGAAGAGTCGAGGCTATAGGAAAATGTAATATAAGTACATGTAAATATAGAGCAGAATTGTAATTATGTCTTTTAGGTGAGCGCTGCTTTACAGGCGCATTGCCACAAGGCCTCGAGAAGTATGTGTGCACGTGTGTATATGTAAATGTATATATACATATAATACGATATATGCGCCTGCTATTCGGGCCGAGTTGTGTTGGGTTACATATTGGGTTGAGAGTCCGTTGAATGACACGATGACAACTTGCTTTTAATTTAATTCCAGCCTAGACTTTAGCTGGGGAAAACTCTTCTGGGTTAAGAGGGTGCAATTTTAAGCGTTAGCCGAAGATTAAAGGCTGGACGGTGAGTTTGTAAGACGGGCATTTAAAGATTAAATTGAATCTATTTTCAAAGTCTGCTCATCAGGTTAAAGTGCTACAAGTGTTGCCGCTGTAGAAAGTCGACGCGACGGATAACAGCTCCGGGAGATGTCAAGTGTCGGCGCCAAGTTAATAATGCTGACGCCACATGTAGCTGGCTTATGTATATCGGAAGTAACCTGACAAAAATAATGAGCTACTCAAGAGAAATGTATACGCGTGTGTGTGTGTGTTCGTTTGAAGGTGAGTGCCACATGCAGCAAGCCAATCTGCCTACAGCGCTGAAATGCTACCATAGAGCAGGCAACACAACAAATAAGAGTGGCAAAAGAATGGAATGCCCGACTGGAAGATATGTACCAACAAGATACAAATATATAGGTTATTGGGGAAGGTTATATAAAGTTAGTCCATATCTTATCTCTTTTAGATCGACACGGATAGGCGAGCATGTGCAAAACGACTACGCTTACCAACTTTAACGTACACCTGCCTTAAGCTTTAGGGTATCCATTTTTGTAAACAGTTTTTAATGGGTAGTGTGTATAAAAATGCATCACGTGCAAATGGAGAGCAACTGCCTCATGAGGCGAGGTAGGGAACGGGTGGGGAGTGGAGGATTCAGCAGTTTACTGGGCGTTGCTAATGCGCATTTACCTATGGCCACCGTCTCAAGACTATAAATTTCCGGCAACCCACCGGAATGGGAAGCTGAATGATGGCCCCAAAGTCTGGTGGAGGGAGGTGAATAGTGCAGGGCTGTCTATGAGGATATGAGTATTGCTGGCCTAATGATGGCTGCTGCTGCTGCTGCTGCTCCTGCTTCTACTGCTCCTGTTTCTGCTGCATTGCACAAGTAGCGAGAACTAAGACAAACTAAAGGAAGACATGAAAATATTCGATATCCGTGCCTAACGACTACCGGCAACAGCTAGTGAATGAGAGTGGTGGGTGGGGGTGGGGGCAAGGGGCTGTAAGGACAGAGGCACCTCTGCTTAAGCGGCAATGAGATTTTAAGAGCTTCCACTTCCGTCTAAGCAAAATTTGCTATCGCACCGACAGGCTACCAAGCAATCTTTATGCATATATAGAGTATATATCACGTACAACTAGTGGCGCCATCTAGCCATCTAGGAAAACCAAACCCACCCGGCCACGCCTAACACTGGAGAGGCCTTCGACCGATTTGCTGCTTGTCTTGCATTTAATGTCACACGCTTCATTATTTCTAATTGGCAAATTTTCAATCAGCAACGCGGCCCCAAAATGGAAAACGGCAACGAAATCGGGTCAGAGGGGCAGCGGGGCAGAGGGGCTATTAGGATGTTTAGGGAATGCGCTGCGCGTAAATTTGGCTGCGCTGTGACTTAACAACTTCAGAATTCAATTATGCGACACAGAGTGAAATCAACATTATTGATAAGCCGCAAGGACAACGGCAAAGGAAGAAGGCTAAGAAGAAAACAAAAAAAACAGAGAAGAAAATACAAGTACAAGGCAATCTGGGTGGCTGGAGCAAGAGCGGGTGGCAGCCACAGCCGTGGGCTGCCAAGTTATGTCGCATCGAGACTGCTGTCATCAGCAGCGGACCAGCTCCAACTCTGAGCTGCTGGTGGTGACCAATCAGTGCCCCCGGCGACATCAGTGACGCGAACGCCCGAGTAACTAAGTCAGTTGCCAACTAGCCAACAAAAGTTTGCTTGACGGCACAAGAGGTTTGTGGCAAGAGACGGTAATGGGGATGGAGGAGGGCGAGTGGGAAGGGTAGGCGTGGCAAACGGCGAAGCAGAGCAACAAAAGGAAACGTAACGCGGAAATTATCGTAATTATAAATTAAGTCGACATTGGTCAGAAGCGGGAGTTACAAAACTGGTAACTGCCAACTGAAAGAGGCTGGATCAGGGTGGGCCAGCGGGCAGGGTGGTGGTGGGGCAGGCGGAAAAAGTTAGGGTTGGGGGAGATTGGGTGTGTCTGTGCGTTGAATTGTTGTCAAATGTAATGAAAAATGTTTTTTGTAATGCGCAAAACAGTGGTCCAAACTGGGAAGAATCGCAGAGGTTTATAACAAAGAGAGAGAGGCAGTGAGGAGCGGTGAGGAAAGGAGAGGAGTACAGCTTTGCTGACTGGCATTCGAAAATAGATTTTCACTATATTTTTGTGGGCGGCAGGCTGTCTATTCTGCTACTGGGTGGTATAAATGCGGACTTGGCTACTTGGGTCCCGGCTTTAACGCTGTAAAGTGGAAAAGTTTTCTATGACTTGGGGAGTTCTTTTATAGAATAAAAATAATAAAAAAAATGGAAAACATGGCAACAGATAGAGCTACGGCAAATAAAAGAAGGGGCAAGGGTAGTAGGCTGATTGCGCTTGTTGAGGGGGCAGGATATGTACATAGACGCTGTTAAGATTGGCCAAAACCCAAGCAAAACTACAAACTGGCTAACGTCTGAAATTTGTTGCTGTTGCTAGTCAAAATGAAGCTATTTTGGGTAGGTAACTGAGCGAGACAGAGAGTGAGAGAGAGAGAGAGAGAGAGGGAGAGAAGGAGAGAAGGAGATATAGGAAGTGTTGGGGCAGTTGGATGACTGGTTGGGGTCGGCCCGCGGGCATTATTTGTTGCCTAATTGTTAGGAGTGGACGCAAAGTTATGCCAAAAATTGTTGCCTGCTTGACGGCGTCTTTTAAACAACAATTCTTGGCCATAAAACTAAGCGTTAATTGAGCGCCAGCAAAAACTTTTTGGCCAAAATGCCTCGAGCATTTACATTAAATAGATATGAGCGAGGGACTCCCTAAAAACAGCAACAACAAAAAACAGCAGAAAGAAGAAAAAATTAGATGACAATGGGCTAGCGAAAACAATTGAAACAGCCGTTGGCATTAAGTGGAACGAGTGGCGCGAGTGCGAGTGGTGCTGGTGTGGTGTGGGTTGCTGTTGTTGTTGTTGTTGTTCATGTGATAAAGGGCGGGGTGTGGTGATAAGGGCGCCACTAACCAAATTTACAACTTGTGTGCAGATCGACGACGACAAAATGGAGCAAAATGGCAACCATTAAAAATGCCGCCGCCGCTATCAGCACAAAAACTAAAACGGAATTTCAAAATGAAATGAATAAGTTCAATGCACTGGGGCACAACGAACTACCGATGCCCTACACCTTGCACGTCTGCTGTCTGCGGCAAATCCAATTTACGTTCTCTGATTCGAAATTCCATCTAAACTGTTGCAGCTAGTGGCTTTGCCGTTTCACCAGTGATATTCTGCTCAAAATGTAAAATGTATATTTAAATTTAATACAAAAGTTGCAAGTTTTTGTTGCGAATGCTTCAATCGCTCAGGCACATTTGAAATTTATTACAATGTTATTTCCAAATTCCACTAAAATCGCAAAACAAAACAAAAAAACCAAACAAAAAACGCTTTCTGTGACATTTAGGGCTATGGGGAACAGCTGTCCCTTCTACAAAACATAATCAAACCAAATATTCTTGTTTGAGATTGCAGAACTTAGTGATTTTATATGCCAATATTTGAAAGAAAAATAGTTTAAAATGAAATAAAACTTAAATGACACATTTGCTAGCGCAGATGAGTCTTAAGCAGCAAACTTTTTGACAAAGTAAATTGATTCCATTGAAGATGTCCTTCGCAGAAATACTTAGATGTATTACCCAAAGGAGCAGATCTTTAAAAGAGGAGCGCAGTGCAGCTGGAGGAAGTAGGGGCGTTGGGCAGAACAGGGAGTTAACTTGTCGAATGTCTTCTTCGCCGCATAAGTAGCTGTGAAATTAACGCTATAAAATTGTAGTGGCGAATGCGCAAATGAGCAAGTGAGACGGCTTAGGATTGGCTTCCATTGAGGGCCTGTAGGCGGCATAAGGATAAAGATAAATGGGCGTGGGAGTGTGGAGTCGTGGGGGAAGGGGCCCCCAGCATTAGAAAGAGGAGGAGCAGGAAGCAGGAGCAGGCAATGCTTACCCTCGATTGGACAGCGTGAAAACAGAAATTACATTTAATGGTTATAAATTGAAAGTGACTGAATGAAATGCGTAAATATTGACTTATTGAATGGAGTTTAATGCCGCCATGCTGTTTGCTGAGGGTCACTTCAAATTACATTATGGCCAAGAACCGCATGCTGGCCACACACAGCCACAGTCAAAGCCACTTACACACTCACACACACACACACACTTCCTTCTCTGTGAGATTTGGGATTTGACAGCGCTAATTTGTTGATTTGCTGAATTTGATTTTTGGCCTTTTTCTTTGAATTTCTTATTTTTGCTATCTTTATAATATATCTGTTGTTGTTGCTTGTATTATTGTTTTTGTTGTTGCTGTTGCTGCCCTTGTGATTAGCAAGTCAGCTCTGCAGCTGAACAGCTTTAAGCATTAGGCCAACTTTTGCGGTCTAATGAGCTTATACTCAAATGGCAGCAGGCCAGCAATCCCCAAAAAGGGGAGTCAGTGGGCGTCGCAGAGTGTGACGAATGGTTGGATGGTTGGGTGGTTGGGTGGTTGGGTGGTTGGTTGAATGGCACTAGCATTAAAACGAAAGCCCGGACGTAATTATAATTGTTTTCGACATGAGTTTGGCCATTCTAATTGAATTGTACACTAGGCCAACGTACAGCGGGCAGCGGGAAAAGATGAGCAGTTCGATTATATTTTTTTATCTCTTCGTTTTAATGGGCGTGGCATGTCGGTGTGGGTTGCTAATGATGTTTGTTGGCCAAACATGAAATTGGCATCGCTTGTTTACAAATTAAAATCTAACGTTTCGGACTTAAAGAATCGCATTTGCGAAAATAGCTAAAAATTACATTTAGTGGGCATTTTGCATGCATACATGTCTGATTTTAATAAAAATCGATTACAATCGATTGACGGCTTACTTTTGATAACTTATTATAGATTGCTAGATAGAAAGAACGGACTCAAACTGCCTATATTTGAATATGACAATAGGCCTGTTTGATTTTTTCCAGTGTATGAATTTCCTACGCAGCATCACCAGGAGCAATAGAAATGCTGCTTCTCTTGCTACTGCTCCCAAGTTTAGCAGCGTTCAGAAACAAGCTCCAAATTAAAAATAAAGTCATCCGTAAAATGCTCATGAGAATGATGTAATGGAATTAGAATATAAGCTTAAGTAGGCAGCTCTGAAAGCAGCTCCTGTAGCAGCTAAGCGGAGCAAAAGAGTGATTGCTACAGCAGTAGCACCAGCCATCCAGTTCGTCTGCTACTCTCTCGCCAAGCTCTTGGTTTTTTTGCTACTGCTACACTTACATAGAGCACAATGGAATTGTTCTGCACTAGCTTTCGCAGAGCGAAAGAGCATTAATTTCCTCGCATCGTTCGTAAAAGTAGCAAATGAAAAACTAAGAAAACCCGTAGCACTTTCAATCAGTAATTTTTCCTTAAGAGGGTACATGATATTGTTGTTCAATGGCTACAATAAACAGTATTTAAAATTATGATAAGCTGTTGAGCAAACACAGTTTATAATGCATTTGAACACTGATCAAGCTCAAGTGTCAAGCTCTTAAATCAAAGGATATTTGCAAAGTGGTTAAAAATTAAAATCCAAATCACGCCAGAAGACAAATCAATCTCAAACTTTGATTAAGTTTCAACAACGTTATGGCAATGGGAAGAGCAGAAAACTAGACAGAGTCATGTAAAAAGTCAGTCAAGTAAATGCTGTTATTGGTTAGGGCATGGAACCACAAATGGCAGCCCTTAAACGGTCTGAATCTGAATCGAAACGAACGGCATGCCTTCTCAATTGCACATCAATATGGAACAATTACTTCAACTACAAACCAAGTGATAGGAAAAATGGGTCCCCACTTTCATATCACATACAGCGACAGCAGACAGAGAAATAAAAGCCATTAGGCAAAAAAGGGACCAAAAGCCAGGGATACAACGGGTTATAAACAAACGGCTCATATTGAAAAGAAAGTGCCATACACAGAACTAATACACCCATTACACACACGCACACACACACACACACACACGCATAGTCAATCCCCGAATGTATATGTGTCATAAATAGAGAGGGCCACTAGGCCCTGGGGGAGCGATACATAAAGATAGACATATGCGACTCGTCTGGCAGTCCAAAAAATAAGAGCTGAGTTTATCTGCACATCTAACTGAACTATGGCAATTACACACACACGCACACACATATATCTGCATAGATGTACATATTGCGTGAGTCTTTGTAGCGGCTATAGCCATATAATAAATCGAAGTCACGACAAATATAAATAATAAAATTTATTTTATTTTATTTCCACATAGAAGTTTCGTTTTTTTGTCTATTATTTCTGTTTTTTTTTTTTTTTTGTTTTTTTTTTGCATTTCAACGTACTTTCAGTACATAAATCTCGAGCTTAGCAGCGGACAGGCCCGCACCAGCAGCCATGTCGAAGGACAAAAGCAACAGCAACAACAACAACACTCAAACCGAAAATAACAAAATTTGTTGGGCGCCTGAAACAACAGACACGAGCCACAGGATTTTAGGCTGCTCTGGGTTGGGCTCCGACCGCCGACGCTTTATGCTCGTATGAATATTGTTTGTGCATATACACATATATAATACAAAAAATACACATACATACATAGATACATATATATATAAATATATATTTACATATATATATATAGTATGCGTGTGTACAAATAAAAAATGGAAAACAAAAAGGAAAGGAAAGGCACTGTGAAAAGGAGGCAACAATAACAAATCCAATATTAGATGGCTATAACAAGTTCGTTCAAGTACGAGAACCAGCACTCACATCATCGCTCACTCACCCAAAGAACCCCATACCACCCACAAAATGTGGAAATCCCCTAGAACCATTCCCATCCCATCCCATCAGATCCCGTCTTGCCGTCCCGGCGGGCACCTACACAGTAGTCTGGGGTTTACACAGTTTGCATAGGTTTTCCGTTTGCCTCTCGATAAAAGGCAGCAGCAGCATCAGCAGCAGGCGCATATTTTTGGCTATTTGCTATTTGGTGAGCTCTGCGGAGCAACGGGCACAATAAAAAATACAACCAGTGGGATATATTGGTTGAGTCGACGGGGGTGGGCAGATGAGGGTACGGGAGGTTATATGAAAAGAAAGTGAAAACGTAGAACAAGCTGCGAACAAGCAATGGAACGCATGTGCTGCAATTTGTGCGGGCACGCCACCTCATTCCACGCCTCCCCGCCTTCGGTTCCGCCACCGCCACCGCCTCCGCTCTCGCCAACGCCAACGACCTCGTCCCGCAGCCGTGCACACATATAGATATCACAACAAAACTTTGGAATGTGCAATGGCTAAGGCAAACCACTCGAATTGAGTCAAATTACTTGGCATTCAGAATGGGATTACTTATAGGCATTGGATTGGAAACAATTTGTTGAGATTTCACCATATTGCGCTGCACAAAGCTAATATTGTCAAATGAAATATTTGCTATATTACATTATGATGGTATTTGCTTAGGATTATTACAGCTCTTTAACTATGAGTCAATAAATCACAGTGCAAATATTCACCATGTTCAGGTATTTCATAATAAACCGTCTGGGGAAAACTCAGTAAATTAGTGTCCGCCTAAGTGGGCTAACAATGCTATTTCGGATTTAAAATATGAGAGTATGGGACCTGGGATGAGCCAGTTGAGAGTGTATTTTAGTTTAACATACAATAGCTTATAAATAACAGAATAACAATAGTAGTAAAAAGTCTGTGCTACGCCAAAGACATAATGCAGATGTGTAACGTTATTTAAGCGAAACATAAAGCTCGCATTATTAAATTACAACCTTGGCTATAAATGTATGTGCATATATTATAAATATGTGCATATATTACATATATTACACAGAGCAAACGACTTTCATTGGATTTCGATGTTTCATGACATTTCGGAATGATCTAAGAATGGTTCTCCAATTCAATTAATTTAGTAGCACAACCGTTGGACCCGTGCATGCTATTGACAAATGAAACTTGATCTGATGGTGCGTTTTATATTGGCTCGACAATAATTTCGACTCAACGGACGAAATCGCCTCAACAGAAAGTAAGCAATAAAATATAATGCTATAACGACCCGAAAAACCCAAGCCAAACTAATTGCATGCCATTTTGGGGTCGACCAATGTGTGATAAACTTTCAGCTCAAACGCCGAGATGACTATTCAAGCAAACATGCAAGGCTCAGACTTACATAAGTAGCTACCTAAAAGGGGCGAGGAGTGTGGGCAACAATATGCCTAACGAGTATGACACAAACACACACACATACACATGCAGGGAATTCAGGCATCTAACAAACAGAACGACCCATCCGACCCGGGGACCGACCATTAACTATGCCAAGTGTTGCAAAGTGTATCTAAATTTTCTGCACTAACACCCAAAATCTAATTTATATCACGTTAATGAGCTTTTACGTCAAATTTTTTTTTCTTTTTTGTGAGACAAAACTTTGGGTTGCCTAACTGAACAGCGAACAGGGTTGAAGCGGGCGGCTAACGCCGAGTGGGGTTTGCTTGGACGAAGCAAAATTGTCAACTGTAAAAAGCTGTCCGGCTTATCAAATGAAATTTGTGGCAATAAAACGAAACGAAACGAAACGAAACGGAATGAAATGGAATGGTAACTAAAGAATCCAGGGGGACTGTGTGCTTAAAGGGGCGAACATGGTTCCAGGAGCGTTAAGAAGGGGCAACTGTGCGTGGAGTGGCAGGCAGCACGTGGAGAGCGTCATGTCTGAACCAATAAACGAAAGGTTATTTAATATTTGGCTACAGTTTGGAGCAGCTCCTGCTGTCTCCTCCATCTCCTCCATCTCCACCCTGCCTCTTTCATTTATTTCACTAACAACTTAGCCAACTTGGCACTTTTGTTTTTGGTTTTTCTGTTTGTCAGTTTTTTTTTTGTCCCCTTCATAACAAACATCAAAGCCGCCTGGGCGTGGCTATTTTGTGGAACAGAGGAGGGTGGATAAAGATGAAGATGGTGGTATTTTTCCTTTTTTTTTGAGTTGGGTGACTTGTCTTAACATCCTGCGGGCTAATATTAAGCAAATCTAAGCGAGCGCATTGGCAAAGTTGTCAACTTGCTCTGATAACACGCCCCCTACCACCAGCCACTCCTCCTTATCCCCCTCCTCCTCCATTTTATCGCACACTCTGTGGCATCGTGTCCTTTGTTTTGCCAACGAGTGAAAAGGCAAAACATTGGCAAATTTAAATGCAAATTACCAGCCAGAGTGAAAGAAAACAGTCTGCGCAGTAGCAGAAGGGGGGGGGGGGGGGGGGGGGGGTGTGCTGACAGGCTTCGAAAAAAAGTATAGACTGTTTGAGAAATTATGGCCATAACAAAGCAGCGACGTTGACGCACAGACAGGTGCCCCATTTCGCAAGCTAAGCAAATGCAACGAACTTTGCCACACACACACATACACAGAAAGAAAAGGAAAGAGAGACAGTGAGAAAGAGAGAAAGAGAAAAGGAGAAAGAACAGCTCTTCTATGTCATCTAGAGAGCATAATTTAAGCAGTCGCGGTTTTTTTGTAGTCCATATATGTCCCAAATGGGGATGTTGTGTAAAATATTTAACGAAATGATATGGCATACATTTGGCAGCATCCAATTTTGGAACTGACACAAAAATACCAAAGGCTAATGATAAGATAAGTGGTAATTGCAAAGCCGTACCCTATAACCTATGATAACATAAAGAAAATACTTTATGACACGCCTATAAAGTATAAGTGAAAGAAATTTGTAACGAAACTGAGGTATATGGTTAGAGAGTCACAAGGAGCAAGGGATACTGAGAAATTAATGAGAAAATTGAGAAAATCATTCACATCTATACCACAAACTAGGAATTGTAATTCCATAGGATTACATATACAACAAAAAAGAAATGCTATATTGGAGACAGATAACGCTATATGCCATAGTTGTCCAATTTTGATAGTCTGTTGTCCAAATGTAAAGAGATTAATTAGGTTATCTCGATAAGCAAAACAAATCTTTGAAATAATAGCTTATTTTTCGACCAATTGTTTGTTTGTAAAGAGATACATTTTAATTTATATCTATGATTACAAAATAACGCAACGCATATGGTAAAAAAAAAGGTACGGAAAAGAAAAATACAAAAAAAAAACCGTAAAAAAACGTAAATAATCTGAAAACGATGACATTTATCAGTGCAAAAGATTAAATGATTGATTTGTTTTCATGCAGTAAAGGAAGGCAAAACTCGAAGAAACAGACACAAAAACCGTCAGTTTGCGTCTGAGAGAATTTTATTGTTTTCTGCCCAAAGATAGAATACAAAATGCGAAATTCTGCAACAGCAGCATATGTTTTAAGATTCGTTGTCTGAAAGCAAGCAAATTATTTGCCATTTTAGAAGTGGGCAAAAGCTACGTTGCAAGCTTTTCGCATTAGCTTTCATTCGCAGCACGTGTTACGCATTGCGACACACAGCAAGACACACGCAGAAGAGATGTGTGAAAATACAGTGGGGCACGCACGTACACAATATTTTGCAGCAAGTTTGTGGCACACCGAATTCATCCGTTGCTGTGCAGCTTGGCCACCTCCGCGGGGGTTCTCTGTGTAGGTATCGTATTCTGGGATTTGTTTGAGAAAGTCCAGATGCCAGAACTGCATGTTGGCCTCGGCTTGAGCTCTGTATCTGTATCTGGAACGTTGGTAGCTCAGGTGCTAATGCCAAAGGGGCACTGCTCATGTATTTTGCTTGACTTAAACAGGCAAGGGGAACTCTCAAGGTGTATCTGCTACTTATGATTAATTGTAGTTTGCCTGGCAGACAGTGAGAAGTCGCCTCGCAAGCCCAATGGGACAGCAGGAAGGCACATGACTAAGTCCGAACGTGACTTTGCCCAGATCGACAATGTATGTATATAACACAAATAGTGGCTCAAGTGTAATTTTCCTCTTCGTGTCACGAGAGTCACTTAAGCTTGCGAAATAAATAAATCCACATTCATTAATATAAAGATATCGAAATCGCAAATAAATACTAATTTATAGTAATTTTTAAGCAAGTATTAATCATAATATGAAATTTACATTATTAATTAAATTTACATTTTGAATACACTTTAAGATCAAGCTTACTAACATTAAATTTAAATATGTATTATAGAAAAAGTCTTGTTTCTAGCATTCCATTTTTTTTGTGGAGCGACTAATAAAAAATATTTTCATATGAGTAACGAATGCACTCAGCATTCAAAGTACTGTCTGCTGTTCACACACTGAGTACTCATTGTTCACTTGACCTTAACTGGAACGCTCATTGTTAACGTCAGACTACACTCTCGACCTGCACTTCAGTGAGTTTTATGAGATAGTTACGGGTACACATAACTCAGTAACCCAGCTGAAACGTCACTTGGGTATTCGTTTTTAGTTTTCTTTGCTTTTTTTTTTATAGTCACAACTATTCCATGCGCCCCAAAGTATATTTTGTGACCCACGCAGAATTTATGAACTCGCTTCGTTATTAAATTTAAGCCGGTCAGACAGTAGAGGGTTTCTATTCCCCTCCCGGTCTCTTACCCCTACCCTGCGTGGGCCACTGTTATTATTATTGCCAATGGGTTGCACATGACGGGGCGACAAACTTCATGACAGGCGTTCGACTTGAGTTAAGTTGAGTTGAGTGGGAGTGGCAGGGGACTACAGTGGTCTGGCTGTCTGGTAGCAAGAGACAGCTATTTATTTATGAGCATGAAACTAGCTAAAAACCATGCGAGACGTTGCGATGAAATAAACATGAAATTTATTTTTTATTTATTTCGTTATCACTTTGTATGCGGAACACACCAAAAAACCGCAGCGAGTCCAAATGAATACGGAGCAGCTTGCAGAGGCTGTGTGGGTGTTCATTCGGGAAGGGTTCAAACTCGAATTTAGATTGAGGCTCAGCAGTCGGACCACATTGTAAGCCCGCAACTTTTATGAACAAAGCCAACGGACTAAACCGCAAAGTGACCGTAGTCCACACCACCCCTCCACAGACTCTTTCAGGCACGCCCATGCCGCCAAAGTGTCCTCACAATGGAAATAAATGTAATAGTTCGTTACGTTGTGTCTCGTTCCACACCACCCCACTCCCCCCACTCCCGCAAATGGCACGCAGTAGCGATTATAAAAAGGATACACGTAATTTTTTTCTTCCGACATGCCTTTTACGAATTTGTGACTGTTACCTTCCCCCCTTGCGCCATCCCCCCTCTCTAATATGCTTTGCTCTGCTCACCCATAATAAAGGTTGACATCGTGGCGGAGGTGAGGTGACAAGTTGGCGGCTATTATTATGCCATACGCTTGTACTGCTTCGTTGCCCAGCCGTATTTACAATGGATTTGTGTTTCTTTTTTTTTGGATTCAGGATTGGATTGGTTCGGTTTGGTTTTTGTGATGGGTGAACCCTAGTAGCCAGTTGGCAGTTAGCAGTTGGCAGTTGCCAGTTGCCAGTTGCCAGTTGGCCGTTAGTAGTTGCCTGTTGGCAGTTAGAGGTTTTTGGGTTTGTGCCTTTGCTCTCGGCGAGTCGCATTGATGGCATTTTTAATGGCTTAGCGGTGTCTAACTCGTTGCCGATTCGTTCGTTAAGGTTTATTAGGGTCGTATCTGACAACTAGGGTCCAGTGTGTGTGTGTGTGAGTGTGTGTGCGCGTGTCCTCCTGTCTAGGGTGCAGAATTGTTAAGAGTGGCGCTAAAGAGCAACACATTGTGCGAAAGTAACAACAACAGCAGCAACAGCAACAACAACAACAATAATACACAACTGAACGCTCATACATAAATCAGTTTCAGTTGTTTTGTCGATAACGATTATTGCACTTTGTTGATAACAAGCACACACACACACACACACACACGCATGGGATATATCACATTATTTTTAATGCATGCATTTGAAACTGACATTCAAAATCACATGCCTTAAGCGAGTAATATTATCTATATTATCTAACAATTTTGGGTAGTCTGACATTGGGTGCTATAATCGTAGGAGATTGATTGGACAGCTGAACAGACTGGATAATGGATGTTTGTTTAATATGGACAAATTATTATACAAATATTGAATGCTATGAAATTTAATATCATATTGAAAATCCGCTAATATCGATAGAAATAAGTTTTTTTTATATGTATTTCCTATACTTTTTCGATAACACAGTGGATAAATACGTCGTTTTGATATTCTTTACGTAATTTGAGTATTAATTTGTTGACTCTCAGCACCCCTTTTTCTTTCAAGACTCCGGAATTGGAATATTTATTGCTCTTTCTAGCGACATCGCCGAAATTAACGCAGAAATCAATTATACTAGAACAAAACTAAGGTCAATTAAAGTAACACTTAATCAATCACTTTATCAGAGCTTAAAGAATTGCTTGTTATATAATGTCCTTTAATGTATTGTGTTTTGGAAAAAGCCATCGTGCTTATATTCCCCAAATTCCTTGGAAAAACAATTGAAGACGGAGATTCACGGTTAATTTTCCTTAACTTTCTCATTGTGGATTGGGACATTGAATAAAAACAGCCATGGATCAACATACAAATATTTATGTTACAAAATTTGAAAATCTGATGTTGTCTTATGCAAATAATGAAATGATTTTTTTGTCCGTCTTTTAACAGGAAAACTACCCTTAGCAACAAAGCTCGGATGTGGTTTGAGAACCGTTCGCTTGTAATAATACAGCCGTCAGATTTAAGCCAAAAAATCTTAAGACCATATTGGCTTAGCTTCGATTTGGGGTTTTTGTTTTCTTAACTTTAATACTCAAAAACAAATATGTCTGTGCTAGTTTTTCATCAGAGAGCCATCAATAAATTATTCGCCAAGTCACTTTTTATAGACCTTATGCTGAGTATGTTTTCTTCCCAGCTTTACAACTGATTGATTCATTGACCGAGATGAACACAGAAATCGTATTAGCGCAACGTAGCGCGAAACAAACCGTTGCTCGTAGTTTCTTTGCGCGACGCTGTCTGAAACTATTTCAGCGTCAAAGTTTACCTCTAATTACTGTCCCGCAACATAATTCAGCTTTCAACTTTTGCACTCTTACTCGTACTCGCACTCGCATTCGCATTGGCATTCACTATTCGGAGTCTGAGTCGAAGTCGAAGTCAAAGTCGTACACTCATACAAAAAATTGTCCTTCATTTAGTCACCCTACTATTCAGGAAGTTATTATCTAAAACTTATGGATGTCGTATTCCAGAAAATATGGTTCTTAATTTCATGGTTGGATTTGTCTAAGTTCCAGTTTTTTTTTTTTCTATATGTACATATTGAAAAATCCCCATATTTTCTGGACTGTCAATTTAGGGAAAGCCATTCTAAACTTATAACATTTTTTTTCCTAATATATATAATTTATTTCTGTTTTCAATTTAGATTTTCTTTTCTGAGTGTAGTTGGACTTAAAGTCTAAGTTGCAATCGCAGTGCGAAGCGAGCAATTGTATATGCTGGCTGATTAGCACGACGTTGCTGCTGATACTAGTAAAGTTCACTCTGTCATTTGGATATTTGCGGCGCCTCAGACTCCGTCTACGCCTACGCCAGTTGCCTTGGATGAAGGCACAAGCCTCAAAGTTGGCAACTTTGCGCTAAACGTGAGCCCGACGCCAAATGAAAACTTTTCAATAAGCTAAACACTTCAAGCAGACAGACGCACTGACAGTAAAACTGGCGAAAATGGGCGCTGGGAAAGGGGGGCGTGAAGGGGGTGGAGGCAGCAGGCTAAGGTAGGCAGCCGCCAAGGAAGTGCCCCCCCCCCCTCTCCAACAGTAGGGCAGCAGAGATTAAAAGGGTAGGGAGGAGAGAGGAGGAGAGCGGCAGGAAACTTGACATTTGCGTGCTAATGTATTCGAGCATAGCATACAAAAATGCTTTTGCAAGCGCACAAAAGTATGCAGCAGTTTTTGGTGCGTGGCCCTGGAATCGCTGAGAAGGGCAGACAAAAGAGGGGAGATGGGCGATGGGCGATGGGCGGGGGGCGGTGAGAGGTTGATGCAAAGTGCAAAAACAGTTCTTGAGCAACTCGAAACTATGCATTTAATTGATTTCAAGCGCTTTAAACAAACAAATAGTGGCAGCAAACCAAGCCAGCAAACCAGAGTAGAAGAAGTTAAGCCAGCAGAATGGCAGACGGGGAGGAGAACTGAGCAACGTTGAATGTTATGCAGCTCACGCCTCAAGAAACAAACACATTACCATAAACACACACGCGTGAAGAGAGAGAGAGCGAGAGAGAGAGAGAGAGAGAGAGAGAGAGAGAGAGAGAGAGATGTGTAGAGAGATAGAGGGAAAGCAACTGCAAATGTCAATGGATGGCATTGGCAACAAACGAAGGCAAATAAGAACAAAATTGAACAAAAAAAAATGAGAAGTGAAGTGAAGAAGAATGAAAAGAAGAAGAAGCACTCGCAGTGGCATCTCATGTTGCAGCTACAGCTTGCGTGTGCCTTGCTGCTCTATGCAAATAGAATTGCATTTAAATTAATCATACAAACTGTGTGATAGTGTGTGTGTGTGTGTGTGTGTGTGTGTATTTGCGTAGAGGTATAGTCAACGTCTTTGTGTGTATCTGTGTGTGTGTGTGTGTGTTTGGGTGAGTCGGCATATTTGTGCAATTTACAAAATTACTTTGCTACCTCAAGTGTTATTATTATCAGTTACATCAACGTCATTATCATAATCATTGTCAGCTCTAGAATGGTCATTATCATGCTGAAAGTAGAAAGCGTTGCAAGTCGTCTAAATGGCAAAACTCAAGAACTCAAGTGGATGCCAGCCAGTCTTTGCTGAGTGGGTTTATGCAGTGTACACCAAAATAAGGTTAAGAAAACATATCACCTATGTACACACACACACACTCACTCACACACACCCACTCACACACAGACACACACTCAGACACACACACAAAAATGCACATATGCATACATAAAACGCCTTATTTTAGTGACCCGAGAGATTTGATTTGGCTTAATTTATGTGTGCAGTGCTTACAGTTTGAGCAGCACTACTTGATGTGTATATTTGTGCGCGTGTGTGTGTGTGTGCATTGCTTGGGCGCATAAATCAGCAAAGCAACGGGAAACGTTTAGCTAAGCTAGCAGCCACTGCCAGTGCCACTACCACACTGCAACAACAATAACAACAACTATAAATTTGAGTACCATGGAATGTGCAACGCAACGAATGCTTTAATACTCTTGTTCATATAAGCTGATTTCGGCCATAATTCCGACAGACCGTCGAAAGTGCGAAAGTGCTTAATGTGGTGCTAAATTTTGGAATTACATTTGGGTAGTTTGTAGTTCGGTTTTGTTTGCAAGTTTTTACTCGAAACTAAAATGAAAGCTTTGTGCTGATGTAAATATAAAAAAAAAAAAAAAATATTCCGAAATAATTAAAAGTACTTTAATGTAAGTACTTTAATGTTTAATGCAAGATTATAGATACGCAAGCATTATTGTATTTTACGAAATGTTTGGAGTCCTCTGCTGATCAGTAATTTGACGATTAGCTTAAAAAGCACATACTTTGTCGAGCTTAAGCAAAAGCTCAAGCAAAAGCTCGGCAAAGTCAAAGAGCTTGAAAAGCAAAGGCAAAACATGTTTAGCTCGCCTCCATGCAGGCGCATAGCAAGCAGCTGGCTTTGACAAGTTTTTATTGCTGTTGTTGTTGTTGGTGGTGCTGATATTATGCCAACAGTTTTAGTCGCTTGTCATGTGCAGCTATTACCGTTAGTTGTAAACGTTGCTGTTGCTGTTGGTGTTGCCACTTGACACTAAACGAAAATGAAACCGAATCCGAAAACGAAAACGGCAACAGCAACCAGAACAACAAGAACAACTTGACTAACAGTTTCGCAGCCACTTGTTAAAAGTTTTGCAGCTTGCTCTCAGTCTCTCACTCTATCTATCTCTCTCTCTCTCTCTCTCTCTCTCTCTCTCTCTCTCTGTCTCTCTCTCTCTTGCACTTTACACGCAGCGAACTAGTGAATAACACCTCTTTACCTAATGCACTCTTCATGCACACAATGTAATTCATTACCTTCAATACTCTTGCATGCAGGGTTGTTTGCTGGAGCTGCTGGGTCAAGCACACACTTGTCTTCGCAAATGCTTCAGTAACAAAAGCTGTGCAACAATTTGTTCTTACATATTTCTTACACGTATTGATTTCTTATCTGTTTCACTATCTCGCATAATTATTGCGCTTGCGCAGCTTCGCTGGAATAACCAGTTTGAACAGACAGACGCGTCGGAAAGTGTGTAGTCAAATAATGTTTTTATGTTTATATTTAAAATTATATATAGCAAGCTATTTATATATATATATGCATATTTATAACTACGTTTCGAAAATATATATGAGGTCTTTTAACTGACGATATATTATTTATTTATATATGTGGTGTGTGCTGTTTATTGTGTGTATTTCTTTCATAATTTGTTCAGTATGATGCAAGGGCCTGTCATTTCTGTCTGATCCATGACAGCTTAAAATTGGTGTAGCACCGAGCCCCTGCTGTTGATGTGTGCGTGTGTGTCTGGGTTGTTTTATTAATGAGCCGAGCCAAATTAACCTTAATATATGTGCGCATTTAAATGTTAAACGACTGACTTCCATTCACACTGCCCCCACAGACACTTGTCCGTATTCCTTCATGGCAGCCCCCACTTTCGCCCACTTTTCTGGTTGACATTTATCATTTATAATTGTTTGGCTGTGTATGTGTCACCAACTTTGGACATTCTCCACCCCATCACCACCACACTCCGCACTCTGTCGTTTGCGCCCTTCTCTTTGTGCACTGCACATTTTGACACTTTGACATGCATTAAATCAGTCAAGCGTTGGCCACTTTGAGCTCCCCTGACTTTTGCGGCACAACTCTGCGGGTCTCTGTCTCCCTCTTTCCCACTCTCTCTTTCTTTCTCTCTCTCTCTCTCTCTCTCTCCCTCTTTATCTATCTCTCTCTTTCTATGTGTTGCTGCTGCAATTTTTTGTTGACCATTTGATATTAATGAGCGAAACCAAAGTCAGCTTTTGGTCCAAATGAGCATTGCGTAAAACGAAATCCTTTATGCATTTTAAATGATGCATTTAACCTGACCGATAAACCATATACGAATTAAGCTCAGGCTCAACTCCCTAATAATAATAGCTAGCTAAGAAGACAGTTTCCAAAGCCGAATTTACTAAGCTGTACGCTGAACCGAATTGATTCAATGGGTATACCTATTATGCAAAGGTATGCAAAAGGCCCCACTTATATTTATATATATACATATATATATTCCTAATATAGCCAGAGTCGATGAAGCCATGTCCATCCGGAACAAATAAAGCTGGAGATCAGATCAAGTTTACTTAATTTTATCGATATGTGCCCCCTTCGCAAATATCGATACGTATCTATTTCCGATACCAATGAGAAGCCTTCATTTTGAAGGCAGATCCTTCAAATTTATGTATAAGATGCACTAGCATATTGTTGACCAACTGGCCATCAAGATCGGATCCATAACAACCAAAATATATTCACATACTAATCTGATAACTATCAGTCAGGAGAATTGAGAGCACTTCCACACATGCCTTCATTTAAGTGTGCAACACTTTTTGCAATCAAATGTGGGAAATAAATCAAGAATATATAAATAACAGCTCGGTTCAGAGTATATTGTAGTCGACCTCATTTGATTACAATTTACTTGATTGATTGTTTTTTTTTTTAATTGATTGCCAAAATTCCAAAATACTGAACTCCAAACAAAATGTTAAAGCAGCAACAAGAAAAAACGGTTGTGGATTGGCAATTCAAAAATAATTAATTTGGCCCGCTGACAACTCATCATGAGGTGTAGCCAACTTTTTGACATGACGTTGACATAGTTGCATACAATTTTAACATTTCGTTGACAAGCAGAAACTTCGACAACTGAAAAAGGTAACATATTCGAAAGTTATCGAGAAGACAATAAAAACAAGAGAGAACGCTGTGTAGACTGGCCGTCATATAAATTTAGGTCCGGAATTATGTTTTTGTACGTTTTAATGACGCTTGACGGTTTTGACACGATTTTTTTTTTTTGCTTCGGTTTTATGTGATTGTTTCTATGACAGATATATGGTCACATCCAGTCCAGTTCCGAGGCTTCAACAAAAATACGGAAATATGCCGAGCTTCAACAAGGTGTCCTTAAAACAGGGGCAGTTCTGCTAAATCACTATAAAAGAGGGCAGACGGACATGACTATATCGACACGGTCATTAATGCCGATCAAGAATATGTATACTTTATGGGTGACACACTTTAAGTGTTGTACAATTATCACGACAAGAAATCATCCTTGTTTATATATACATACACATTTTTGAAGTAACACGAAGTTGTTTCATTTTTTTTATAGATTATTGTTGTTGCTTGAAGACTGTTATTATTTAATGTACTTGATGCGTATATATTTTTGATTTATATAAAATAAAAAGATAAAATGCATTTTGAATGATAAACCATTTTACATATTTAACAAATTTCGTTTTTTAGAATGACATTTTTTAATGCAAATTTGGACGCAGATTTTCTCTCGTTCTCTTTCCCACAAATTTTTCCGATTCTCTCTCTTGGACACTGTTTTTTCCAACCCATTCGCAGACGCACCCACAGTTTGTCTCTTTTCTCTCATCTCTTTTCGTTTTCGATTTCGCTCTCTCTCTCTCTCTCTCTCTCTCTTTCTCTCCCCATTGAAAGATCGCTTTGGCCAACACACAGGCAAAACGTTTAAATTTATAAGATTACGCTTAGCGTCTGGAAGTCGATGTTTCTGAATTTATGTTCATGTTGCTTGGAAATTTGTATATGTTAATTGCGACAAGGGAAGAACGGTGCCAAATATGCTAAGCAAAATATGTGTACGAAATTTATGGATAAAACATGGCAATTTCGTTTACTGGGCTTAGTATTTTTTTCTTCTTACTTTTACTTCTCCGTTAGCTTAACATTTTCGACTTGTAGCAATTTTTCATAATTTTGCGATGTGATGTTGTTGTTGTTTGGTTCTTGTTGCTATGTTGCCTTTGGCATAAATCAAGCAAAAATGCAGAGGATATAGTAAAAGCGCCAAGAGGGAAGGGGGAAAGTGTTGCCCGCTTTTAGTTGTCGTTGTCGTTGTTGTTGTTGGTGTTTTGGCAAAAGTTTTTAAGTCGCCGCAAGCAGAGCGACACTAATTTTAAGGCAGCCATCGTGAAACAACGAAGGAATGAAAGGGATAGAAAGAGAAATGCTGCAGTGATGCTATTCTCTCGCTGGTGTGGCGCTGCTTGATGGTTAGTACCGTTACTCTTTGGCATCGTTAATTATTGTTAATTACATGCAGCACTAGTCCAGGACTCGTTTTAATTATTATGCGTCCGAAAGCAAAAGACAATATGCTGATCTGCTGGACTTCAGGAATCAGTTTTCGCCGTTCGCCTTTCGCTTGCAAATAGCTTTCTGATATGCACACAAGCGCAAACACACACACACACGCTTCTACTTATGCATGTATTTAAATTAAAATTGAACTCTCCACGTTTTCATTCGATCAACCGTTAGTCGGTTGCCTGATTCTCGTTTCGCATTACTCTTTACTGTGTTTCTCATTCATTAACCGTGCGCTGCCGTTTGCCGTCCTGTTTTTGATATGTGAGCGCACAGTGGCTCAAAATGGAAGCGTATTGTATCTTAATAAGCTGCAAATATGCGTTTTTTTCTCGCAATTTTTGTATGTTTGCAATCAAGCACAAGGCTTAATTAGTGTTTTACGACTTATTTATCAAATTCGAATATGTGTGCAATCACAACCACTGTTTGTACACGAAAGTATGCAATAGAAATGTTAATATATTTTGCCCATGCTTATGAGGAACTTACCCAAGCTTTTGGTCACTTCCGCTCTGTACGGTTCGTGGACAGTGTGCGGGTGTTGCCAACTGTTGGTAAATTTATGCGCTACCACTGCCGCTGCCTATGGGTTGCTCTGGAAAGAGGAAGGGAGGAGGTGGACAACAACGAGCCAAAACGAGCACGGTGCTAAGGATGACAACGTGTGCAAATGAGCTTAGTTTATGCGCGCCTTCTTTCGCGGGGCATGTCACTTGATTTATGGCTGTGTGACCAAAACACTTTAAGATGCTGCTATAAGCTCTGTAGCCAACAACTGCTTTTGTTATTGTTGTTGTCGTTGTTGTTGTTGCTGTTCTTGTTGTTGCTGTTGTTATTATTGTTATTGTTGTCAGAGCAGAAACTAAAGGCGGCGACGCCGTCTGCACGTGGCGTCCAAATCGACAGCCATGGCGTCGGCCAGGCTTTGTTTTTGTTTTTGTTTTCGTTTTTGTTTTCAGTCAGTAGTTTGCTTAAGTTAAGCGGATCGCATTTAAAACAACAACAGAACAGGTATCACTGCACTCTCACGACCACAGCAAAAAAAAGAATTAATGTAACAAATATTAAGAATGCCAGCAACACACGTGATCCAGGAGTCCTTAACTTTGTTATTTTACACTCGTTCAGTTCCACTTTTCTTCCGTACACAGCATCCGATTGGCTTAAGGGTTTACAGCTCACTGTTATTAAGCAGATTCAAAATTAACTTTACTTCTTCTCAAACTAAATTACCAAAAATATTTCGCTGTTGGCTGGTCCCACTGTTTACTGGTGGCGATAGTAGTTGGTATTTTTCACTTTTGACATCATTTAAGAGAGACAACCAGCTGTACAGCGTCAGTTATTAATGCGCGCGCTCTGTTAATTTAAAATAAAAAGTTTAGCTTACACAATTTCCTGTGCAGCGGAGTGGTTGGAATTTTAGCAATACTTTATATTGGTTTAACATCATTCGAATAATTTTTCCAAAAGTAGAAACTAAAAATACGTTTTCCACACCGGCAAACGCTAAACGGGTCAAGTTCATAATGTAATAATCATGAATTTCGTTATTGTATGGTCAACATTTTGAAATGGAGTGAATGCTGCTAGACTTGGGTGTGCCCGTAGCAAGCACTTAGTTACATTCTAGTATTTTTCGCACATAGCATATAATGAGCAGAGACCAACAGCGATAACATGACTATCGATAGTGGCATCGTTATCATTATTGCCAATCGACACAAGTACAACTACGTGGCTGCCGCTGAAAAATTAAAAAATTAACTAAAAGCAACACGCGACAATGCAAACGACGGTGGCCAGTTTTCTGCTAACATTATGTGGCCTCCTACTACTACTGACGAGACCCAGCCACGGCTTCATTGTCAATGTGGACGCGCATAACGAGGAGTGCTTCTTCGAGAACATCGAAGGTGGCACCAAATTTGGTGAGTAACAGCCTTGTCTTGCTCCCCCGGGCAAATAGCTCGCCAATTGCAAGCAACGTAATTCTGTGTATTTAATTTGGCAGGTGTGACATTCGAGGTGATCGAGGGCGGCTTCCTCGATGTGGACATCAAAGTC
Source organism: Drosophila picticornis (assembly GCA_035043845.1). Taxonomy (NCBI): domain Eukaryota; kingdom Metazoa; phylum Arthropoda; class Insecta; order Diptera; family Drosophilidae; genus Drosophila; species Drosophila picticornis. Next base: position 12,498,839 of record JAWNMR010000492.1, on the reverse strand, counting down.
ACCGGCCCCGGCCAGCATGTCATGCACGAGAGCGAGAAGGAGTCGTCGGGGAAATATACGTTCGTTGCGCCCGCAAAGGGCACCTACACCGTCTGCTTCAACAACGAGCGCAGCAGCATGACACCCAAGCAGGTCATGTTCTCAATCGAGAAGGGCGATGCGCCGCAACGTGCGCCCGGCGCACCCGGTGAAGAGGAAGTCGGTCACACCAAGCTGGAGGACATGATACGCGAGCTATCCGGCACCCTGACCAATGTCAAGCACGAGCAGGAGTACATGCATGTAAGTGACGACGACGAGTCGACTCAATGTCCAATTGCTGAGGCCCCTCAATTTATTTGCAGGTGCGCGACAAGATTCATCGTTCGGTTAATGAGAGCACCAACTCGCGTGTCGTTCTCTGGTCCACGTTTGAGGCACTCGTCCTTGTACTGATGACCGTCGGCCAGGTGTATTATCTGAAGCGCTTCTTTGAGGTCAAGCGCGTTGTGTAATCCCTTCCCATGCATGTATGTGGAAATGTATAGAGCGAATGTGTGTTGCAGCAGTCTCAGCCTAATTTTAAATGATAAATTAAATACCTTTTTTGTAACAAATCGAAGCTAAACACGGTTTACTTACTGCCCTCATCAAAAATAATGGATTTGCTGTCCAAGTTCATCACATTGTACCTTGGATGCCATCTATTTTGCATTCCCTTTCCCCATTTCCCTTTCATACATTTTATATTCGGCTAAGGTTACTAAAAGGCCTACGTTTGTTATAAAATTGAAAGCTAGGCTTTAATTATCCCCCACCGGGGTGTGAGTTAAGAGCTTGTCAACTGGGATTTCAGGCCAATAAGGCCTCAGCCGCAATCCATTTTAGGTTTCTTTCTCATTTGCATTGCAATGCGAGAGATTTGCTCAATTGTTTGGTTACTTGGTTCATGGCATAATCCTTGAATGCAGTTCCATAGACTGGATTCATGAGATTTGGAACATACTTCAAAAATATGCAATGATATTTTGGTCGAGTTAGGGACTATTCTCTCTGCTACTAAAAGTATGCGGCAATTTTTGAATAAATCTCGAGCTTCGCTTAGCCAAGTTATCAACCCTATTGCGTCACGGGAGCGTGTACGTGCTATCCTAGCCACCCGACAAAAGAAACAATATGTTTTTGTCTTTGTGAAATATTTCTTATATTTATTATAAACAGTTTACAAGAAAATTGAAGACTTGAACAGGAGCAGGCTTCCGTATGTACATCAAGTTTGTAGAGTTATATACATCAAGTGTGTGGAAGAGAGAGAGGTACCAACGAGAGAGAGTTGGATATAGCTTGCCAGTGTGTGACGATTGAGGCGATCCTAACGTGGGTATCCTTGCTGTATGGCGTCTTTCTGTTAAGCCTTAAATAAGGGGACACATTTTAGTGATGTCAATGCGAATAGGACAACGTGAAACTTACTCCCTGCAGCGCGAAACTTTTTCCCATATATATATATATATATACACACATGCATACATACATATGTCTGCGTGTGAGTGTGCATGTGAGTGAGTGTGTGTGTGTGCGTGCAGTTGAGTGAGTGTGCGTGCGTGAGTGAGTGTGCTTGCGTGAGTGAGTGTGCTTGCGTGCGTGCGTGAGTGTGCGTGCGTGAGTGAGTGTGCTTGCGTGCGTGCGTGAGTGCGTGCGTGTGTGTGCGTGTCCGTTGACAACATTGTCAGTGCATGCAATTTATTTAAATTATCTGATATATATTCAGAAACTTTGGGTGATTCTATTGAGTTGCTGCAAAAAGATAATAATTTGAATAATACGAATCAAAAGTTGCACACTTTTTACCCACCATTTCGAATGCTTATTAACGTGAATCGTCGCTTGATCCATTGATAGTCGATTATTCCAACAATCTAGCAAATATAACAGTTAAAACATAATTACATTTATAACAACTTGATTTACTCACCCCGTTTACAGTCGGTATTTGTGGTACCATCGCATCAAATAAAACATGTTCCTCGCTGGTTATTTTTATAATTTATTGTATGGAGCTCGGTAATATTACTTAAAAAATCGCCATCAAACAAAGACTTTCACAAATTAATACACGTTTACGCAAATTAACACACGTTTCGAACACATTTTAAATTTTATCGCAGTTTTGTTTCGCAAAAAAAAAAAATATTCAAAATCAACAAACGAAAACTCACAATTTAAAAACTCTGAAAAAAAAAATTTCAACTAAAAAAAAATTTTTTCAAGTAATTTGGAAAACTGGAGCTCTTTCCTGAGCGAGCGCAGGAACTACAATGAAAAAATATAGGCAGAGCTGAGGCTAGGAGCCTTCTCGATTCCAATGCCAACTTTGATTTGTATTTGGAACCCAAAGCAAGCAAATTCGTGCACAATCGCCTGCTGAGATGATATTTACCTAGCCATAAAATAATTTAAAAATCAAGACGAACTCCAGTCTAAAATCTTCTCTTTTATTATCTTTCTGTACTCCTCCTAAGATATTGAAGCTGCAGTAAATACTCAATAAAATAATCATTATCACGTCTATCATTGCAGCTAAAACACTTTGTGATTGCTTTAATATGAATGGAATGGCATGGAATTGCCTATCTTCATTTATTTAGCTGTCTGTGTTTAAGACTAATATGAATAGAAACAGGCAAAGCACGTATCCAAAACCAACTGGATTCTCAGGACTTGGCTGCGGTTTCAAGATACCACACTAAAAAAGGATTTTCTTATTTGAACCCAAATCTGTTCGCCCTACGAATGGTACTTTTTTCTTTTAACTGCTTGAGTTCATAATCCTTGAATAGACCAAGCTTTTCCAAGCGACACATATTTTTTTAAGCCCACAGCAAAAATCGCTTTGATTGTCGTTCAAGGAGAACAAATCTGGTTTGGGTACACGAAGTGTCTGTTTATTCAAAACTTGTTTTGGATGTCATTTCATAAATGTTATAATCATTCAGTAAATTTCTTAATAATTTATTTTTAATCTGATTTAAAATATTGGCTTGACGTTTTCTCTATGTTTTGAAATACATACATGTAAATTGCGTGATTTTTCAACTGCATTCCGGTTTGTTTACTTCATTATTTATTTATTATTAATCAATCAGAAAGGATGAAGCTAAATACATACATACACAGATTTGTATATGTATATAGCTGATCGTTGTCAGCTGGCACAACATCATCAAGAACAACAACAACTAGCTTGGCTGTAACAGTTTTGACCTTAATAGAATACATAATATACACGAACGTACACATAAATACATAAATATACACTTATGTACAAATAAAAAAAAAAAAAAATATATATATATATATATAATAAAATATATATATAATATACACATATATAATGTATATACGCACACAAACACTCACCGCAAAGCGCACACACTCACACGTTTAGTTATTTTCGATAATTATCGATTATAATCGTTTACAAATTTTGGCGTTTTTTTTCGATTAGGTGTAAGTTGCAATAATAGTAGTACATAGAAATACATGTGCAGATAGCTATTTGAACTCGTACTCGTAGTCGTATTTTGACCTGACGTTTGTCTATATTCAAGTTGATTGCAATGCACATACGTATACGAGTATATCGTGTACAATTTGATAAGCTACATGTACATGCGCATACAGATGCATTTTGATAAGCTACATGCATGCCCAAAGTCCGGTTGGAATTAGTATTCCTCGCAAGAGTAGCGCAAGAGTCGCGCAAGTGTCGCGCAAGAGTCGCGCCTGAATCACGCCGGAGTCGCGCCAGAGTCGCGCCGGAATCGCGCCGGAATCGCGCCGGAATCGCGCCGGAATCGCTGATCTTTTGGCTCAGTGCTTCCCTTGACTGACTAGAGCTGGTTGTTGGTATCTGATCTTTTGGCTCAGTGGTCTGCCAGTTCAGGTGTTAGTTACTCCCTTACGATAGATGTCCATTGTTCGAATATTTTGCATGCCCAAAGTCCGGTTGGAATTAGTATTCCTCGCAAGAGTCACGCCAGAGTAGTGCCGGAGTCGCGCCGGTGTCGCGCCGGAATCGCGCCGGAATCGCGCCGGAATCGCGCCGGAATCGCGCCTGAATCGCGCCTGTATCACGCCTGTATCACGCCAGAGTCGTGCCGGAGTCCCACCAGAGTCGCGCCGGAATCGCGCCGGAATAGCTGATCTTTTAACTCAGTGGTCTGCCAGTTCAGGTGTTAATTACCCGCAATGCGCAAGAGTCGCGCAAGAGTCGCGCCTGAATCGCGCCAGAGTCGCACAAGATTCGCGTACAAGTCGCGCAAGAGTCATGCCAGAGTCGCGCAAGAGTCAGCCGCCAGAGTCTCTCAGCAACCACTTTTGTTGAGTAACAATGAAGTCAACCTTTTCATACTTGGCTAGATAATTCGATTCCCATGTGCTTAGTTGTTCATTTTAATTCAATGCTGAAATTAGCTTAAATTAATTATTAAAATTGCCAGAGTCGCGCAGGAGTCGTGCAAGAGTCACGCAAGATTCGCGTAAAAGTCGCGCCGAAGTCGCGCCAGAGTCCCGTTAGAGTATGCTGTATGCTGTAAGTTCATCACGTTGTACCTTGGATGCCATCTATTTTGCATTCCCTTTCCCCATTTCCCTTTCATACATTTTATATTCGGCTAAGGTTACTAAAAGGCCTACGTTTGTTATAAAATTGAAAGCTAGGCTTTAATTATCCCCCACCGGGGTGTGAGTTAAGAGCTTGTCAACTGGGATTTCAGGCCAATAAGGCCTCAGCCGCAATCCATTTTAGGTTTCTTTCTCATTTGCATTGCAATGCGAGAGATTTGCTCAATTGTTTGGTTACTTGGTTCATGGCATAATCCTTGAATGCAGTTCCATAGACTGGATTCATGAGATTTGGAACATACTTCAAAAATATGCAATGATATTTTGGTCGAGTTAGGGACTATTCTCTCTGCTACTAAAAGTATGCGGCAATTTTTGAATAAATCTCGAGCTTCGCTTAGCCAAGTTATCAACCCTATTGCGTCACGGGAGCGTGTACGTGCTATCCTAGCCACCCGACAAAAGAAACAATATGTTTTTGTCTTTGTGAAATATTTCTTATATTTATTATAAACAGTTTACAAGAAAATTGAAGACTTGAACAGGAGCAGGCTTCCGTATGTACATCAAGTTTGTAGAGTTATATACATCAAGTGTGTGGAAGAGAGAGAGGTACCAACGAGAGAGAGTTGGATATAGCTTGCCAGTGTGTGACGATTGAGGCGATCCTAACGTGGGTATCCTTGCTGTATGGCGTCTTTCTGTTAAGCCTTAAATAAGGGGACACATTTTAGTGATGTCAATGCGAATAGGACAACGTGAAACTTACTCCCTGCAGCGCGAAACTTTTTCCCATATATATATATATATATACACACATGCATACATACATATGTCTGCGTGTGAGTGTGCATGTGAGTGAGTGTGTGTGTGTGCGTGCAGTTGAGTGAGTGTGCGTGCGTGAGTGAGTGTGCTTGCGTGAGTGAGTGTGCTTGCGTGCGTGCGTGAGTGTGCGTGCGTGAGTGAGTGTGCTTGCGTGCGTGCGTGAGTGCGTGCGTGTGTGTGCGTGTCCGTTGACAACATTGTCAGTGCATGCAATTTATTTAAATTATCTGATATATATTCAGAAACTTTGGGTGATTCTATTGAGTTGCTGCAAAAAGATAATAATTTGAATAATACGAATCAAAAGTTGCACACTTTTTACCCACCATTTCGAATGCTTATTAACGTGAATCGTCGCTTGATCCATTGATAGTCGATTATTCCAACAATCTAGCAAATATAACAGTTAAAACATAATTACATTTATAACAACTTGATTTACTCACCCCGTTTACAGTCGGTATTTGTGGTACCATCGCATCAAATAAAACATGTTCCTCGCTGGTTATTTTTATAATTTATTGTATGGAGCTCGGTAATATTACTTAAAAAATCGCCATCAAACAAAGACTTTCACAAATTAATACACGTTTACGCAAATTAACACACGTTTCGAACACATTTTAAATTTTATCGCAGTTTTGTTTCGCAAAAAAAAAAAATATTCAAAATCAACAAACGAAAACTCACAATTTAAAAACTCTGAAAAAATAAAATTTCAACTAAAAAAAAATTTTTTCAAGTAATTTGGAAAACTGGAGCTCTTTCCTGAGCGAGCGCAGGAACTACAATGAAAAAATATAGGCAGAGCTGAGGCTAGGAGCCTTCTCGATTCCAATGCCAACTTTGATTTGTATTTGGAACCCAAAGCAAGCAAATTCGTTCACAATCGCCTGCTGAGATGATATTTAACTAGCCATAAAATAATTTAAAAATCAAGACGAACTCCAGTCTAAAATCTTCTCTTTTATTATCTTTCTGTACTCCTCCTAAGATATTGAAGCTGCAGTAAATACTCAATAAAATAATCATTATCACGTCTATCATTGCAGCTAAAACACTTTGTGATTGCTTTAATATGAATGGAATGGCATGGAATTGCCTATCTTCATTTATTTAGCTGTCTGTGTTTAAGACTAATATGAATAGAAACAGGCAAAGCACGTATCCAAAACCAACTGGATTCTCAGGACTTGGCTGCGGTTTCAAGACACCACACTAAAAAAGTATTTTCTTATTTGAACCCAAATCTGTTCGCCCTACGAATGGTACTTTTTTCTTTTAACTGCTTGAGTTCATAATATTTGAAAAGACCAAGCTCTTCCAAGCCCCAATTTCAGGTTCTCCAAGCGACACATATTTTTTTAAGCCCACAGCAAAAATCGCTTTGATTGTCGTTCAAGGAGAACAAATCTGGTTTGGGTACACGAAGTGTCTGTTTATTCAAAACTTGTTTTGGATGTCATTTCATAAATGTTATAATCATTCAGTAAATTTCTTAATAATTTATTTTTAATCTGATTTAAGATATTGGCTTGACGTTTTCTCTATGTTTTGAAATACATACATGTAAATTGCGTGATTTTTCAACTGCATTCCGATTTGTTTACTTCATTATTTATTTATTATTAATCAATCGGAAAGGATGAAGCTAAAGGCTTCATCCAAACTGATTTATTTGGGTTTCGCTTGCAACATTAGATCATCAATATGTTATAATAATACCAAAATTTACAGATTATAATTACAATATTGTATAATTCCCAAACGGTCCCATGGGCTTCGGTATGACGAGTTATGAGACAATTTAAATTGCAATTCCGCATTATATCTGCACCAACCACTAACTCGACATCACCGCCAAAAGTTGCAGTTGCAGTTGCTGCACTAGGCTTGGGTCACATGTTTCTAATGCTGCGATCTGAATTCGCATAGAGGCCAAGGCATCCTTTGCGGTAGTCATTCGCTTATTATTATTGTTTATCGGCCAGAGTGCCAAAGTTGCTGGAAGCTTCTCTTCTCTTACATGTGCTGAAAGTGCTAAAGAGATAAAAAGACCAGTTGCTGATTGAAATGGCCAGTTGCAGTGAAAGATTATTTTTGTTTTGTTTATTTTTTTTTATTATCTTTATTATATATTAATTGCCTTGCTGTTAATGTTGCTATTAAATTTCTTGTTGTATATTTTACAAAGTACACACAGTATACAAAAGAAAAAATATTTTTGTTCAAACAAAAGAAAACAATTGAGAACGTGATAGTCGCTTGATGACGATGATGATAGTTGCAACTGTGTAATATCATCGGCTAACTGTCAACATTTCATTCGGGGCAGATACTCTTTGAGTCTGCTCTGCCTGCCTAACTGAATGTGTGGCATAAAAAAAAGGTATTTATTTATATAAATATATGTATATTGATTAAACAACACGATTTGACATTAATTAAATTTGGTATAAAAATCTAAAACAATGTTTGTTTGTTACAGTTGGTTGTTGTTTTTCTTTTTCTTTTCCTTCTTTCTTATTTTTCTTATTTGCAGTTTCAGTTACATTATATATATATATATATATATATATATATATATATATATATATATATATATATATATATATATATATATTAATATATATATGCACTTGTTTTGTATAAGTTTATTAATAATTTCCTCAATTCATTATTTTATTTGTTAGCAAAAAACACTTAGAATACATCGCCTTCGTCCACGATTTACTCGTTTCACTTGTTGCTTTTGTTTATTATTATTATTTATATCTGTGATCAACACGTCCTCGGATTTTATAGAGCTGGGAATCGCATCCCGCCATCACCTCTCCATGCTCTATATATACAAATGTATATGTATGTTGAATGTGGTCCTTCTGTATGAACACTCAATTAAATACGTATATAGCTAGCTTTATTACAAACATTAATTCTATTCATTTGTTGCATTTTGTTCTGTTAACTTCGCAAGAACTTTAAAGTACTATCGATTCCAATTCAACTCTATTTTGCTAATTGTGTTTAGTGTTTGTTTGTTGGTTTGTTGGTTTGTTTGTTACTGGGACTGGAGACCAGCAATGACAAGTCTTCAGATGTGGTCACGTGCTATTTTGAGTCTCCAGTTGAATGGAGTCACTCAAAATTGTATATTGATTGCTATATTTTAACAAAGTTGCTGCAAACAAAATAAACACTAATTGGACTTAAAAACATAACAACAAATTTTTTAATATAGTAAAAGCATGGGCCAAATTTGTTACAGCCTAAAATATATATATATATACATAAATATATATATACATACATATATATATATACATACACAGATTTGTATATGTATATAGCTGGTCGTTGTCAGCTGGCACAACATCATCAAGAACAACAACAACTAGCTTGGCTGTAACAGTTTTGACCTTAACAGAAAACATAATATACACGATACGTACACATAAATACATAAATATACACTTATGTACAAATAAAAAACAAATAAAGAACAAAAAAAAAAAAAACAAAAAAAAAACCAAATAAATTCCATAAACATAAAAGTGGACGATATTTAAATATAGGCCGTTGCCATCAGAAGTCTTTTCCAATTGACCTGACATGCTGGCTTAATATTGATGGGAGAAGTTTGAGGATAGGCATACATACACATACATATTAGTGTATATATAGGAATATATGTACATAAGTATTCCCTACATACGCATACAAGACACGCACATATATATATATATATATATACATATATATATATGGCTACATTTACACACATACACATAACACAATCTATCTATTTGCAGGACAATATATATATAAATCCCTGCACACATATATATATATATTATACATATATATAATGTATGTACGCACACAAACACTCACCGCAAAGCGCACACACTCACACGTTTAGTAATTTTCGATAATTATCGATTATAATCGTTTACAAATTTTGGCGTTTTTTTTCGATTAGGTGTAAGTTGCAATAATAGTAGTACATAGAAATACATGTGCAGATAGCTATTTGAACTCGTACTCGTAGTCGAGCTCGACATTTTATTTTGACCTGATGTTTGTCTATATTCAAGTTGATTGCAATGCAAATACGTATATATCTATATATCTATATATATACATATAAAATATATATATATATTTATATATACATACATACATGTGTGTGTACATATATTTGATATACTTTCGTGTACAATTTGATAAGCTACATGTACATGCGCATACAGATGCATTTTGCTCGATTGTGGGCGTGCCGAGAGCCGTAAACTAATTAAATATTTATAGTATTGACATAATAAAAGCACAAAGAGTTTTCCATTTTTTTTTTTTTTTAGATGCATTAAAAGACAAAAAGCGCGTAAAAAAAACCGTGTACATTGTTCTCATAGTTAACGCCGCGCTTCAACTCTTTTGGGCCAACTCGAAATTTGTTACCAATATTTAAGTTCATATGTAAACTAATAAAACTAGAATAAAATCCAAATCGAAATTAAACCAAATGTTACATATTAAAATATAAATATATATATCTTTATATATGTATATATCGAGCAGCACCCAAAAATGTTCCTATTTAGCTGCTGCATCCCTTTTTGAGTCGTCATCATCTTCAATAATAACATAATCACGGATACTATATACAAGACTGGGGCGTGACTGCATGACTGGATGACTGATCGGACTGATTTAAAAGAACGTGGAGAACTTGCGCTTGTTTGGCGTCTTGCTGATGTTGAGGTGACTTTGGTGCTGGTGGTGGTGATGGTTGCTACCGTTGTTGTGCTTGCTGTTTGCCAGCACGGATACCGAGACGGAGACGGGCATGGGTATTGGTATGGGTATGGGCACCGAAGCGTAGGCTGCCGGCTCAGCGCCATTAACTAATATGCTTCGTTGCTGCAACTTCTGCTGCTGCTGCTGTTGCTGCTGCAGCTGTTGTTGCTGTTCTTCTTGTTGTTGTTGTTGCTGCTGCTGCTGCTGTGCATAGAAGGAGGAAGCGGTCGCCGTTGGGTTGGCGACCACACTGCTGGCTGCTGAGGCGGGTGGCATTACGACGACGGGCACAACCACGGGTTATACAGATATCTCATAGTTCATATCGTAGATGCTGGCGCGATCTGGTGTGCCACTAGCATTGGCAGCAGCAGCCGCCGCGGCTGCAGCGGCAGCCGCAGCTGCATTGCGCCCGACTGCTGCGGCTGCTGCTGCTGCTGCCGCATTCTGTTGGGCCAGACTCGTCGGCACACCGCTCGGCAGGCCGCCATTGTTGCGGGCCATAGTTGCTGCCGCTGCCGCCGCCGCCGCTGCCACCTGCTGCTGTTGCTGCTGTTGTTCCAGTGTCTGCATCTCCATTGAGTCGGTCATTTCCAGAGCACGCACAAAGCTCATTGGACGCGTTGGCGTCTGTTTGCGCTTGATCTGCGGCGACGGCTGTGGCTGCATCGCTCCAATCGCGTTGCTCACATTGCCTGACATGCCAGCCAAAGGATTTGGTGGAAAGACAGGAACGCCGCCGCGCAGCTGCGGTTGATAGCCACCAGTTGCAGTAGCCCCAGTGCCAACACTGGCATTACTGCTAGCCGGCAGATTGCCAATGCTGCCGCTGCTGCCCGACGCTGCAGCCGTTCCTGCAATGCCGCCACCGCCAGCCCCGCCGCTGCAACGCAAAATGTATGTTTGTGCCGTGGATGTTAGCGGTAGTGTTGTTGGACTTGTGGGATTCGATCGATGATATGACGCGGCTGCTGCAGCGGCGGCAACGGCTGCCTGTTGTTGTTGCTGCTGTTGTTGCTGCTGCTGTTGGATGGCATAGTCCTGGATGCGTGAGTGTGTCATGATAAGTGGATGGGCTCCACCGCCGGCTGTTATATACTGGGCATGCTGCATGACGCCGCCCGCATTGTTGCTGCTTGGCAGTGTGCCCGCACTGCTGCCAATACTAACGGTAGCCGGGCCGACGCCACCGCCACTAAAGCCGGGCGAGGTATCCTTCCACATGTAGACACCGCGCTGCGGACTGCCAGCCAGTTCGCGTATATTGTCCACCGTGTTGTTGGAGCGCGCATAGGAAAGCTCTGGGCCACCGCCGGCACCCTGACGCACCAGCTCACCCTCAGATAGGAAACGACGCTGCGGACTGCCCCCGTAGGCAGCCTGAGCTAGCGATTGTTGCTGCTGCTGCTGTAGCACTGTAATTAAAAGCATATTGTTAGCAATGAATTTAATGTGACTAAACCTGACTCTGACTGTAGTTGAAGGCATCACTAACACTTCTTGTTGGCCGCTTTCCCGTTTCAAAGGTATCCCTAGTCTCTAAGGATACCCTTCTGAAGCATTGCTTAACGGATACACCCAACCCACCTTGTTGTTGTTGCTGCTGCTGCTGCTGTTGTTGTTGCTGATGCTGCAGCATGACACGTTGCTGTTGCAGCAGCAACTGTTGCTGCTGTTGAATTGTTGCCGACTGCGGATGCTGCGGCGGTAGCCCGCTCGTGTATTCATAGTATGCAGCTGCTGCTGCTGCAGCCTGCTGCTGTTGTTGCTGCTGCTGCTGCTGTTGTGCCGCTGCCTGTGCGTTGAGCCCTATGAAGTCCGGACGTCGCGGCTGCGTGGGCGTACCCGGATTCGATCTGCCAAGGATGAGAGAGGTTGAGAGACGGGAGTGTGAATGAGTGTTAAAAAACAGCACGAACGCAGCAAAACGGAAACAAAGCCAGTTGTTATGTTAATGGTTAACATTAATGCGGCGTTTCCTTAACAGAGGCGTTATGTTAATGTTAGGACTTGACACAAACAGTGTTAACAGAATGCAAAGTTTCTTTGTTTGCTTGTTTGTGTGTGTGTGTGTGTGTGTGCGTGTGTGTGCGTGTGTGCGAATCTGTGAAGGTATGCGCATGAATTGTTTATTAGGCTACAATTAAAGTTGCACAACAATCCCGTTAAGGGGGTATTTAGTATATCCAGTTTAGTAGTTACAACAGTTACAACACAACAGACACAAGTGCAGGACTTTCAGAGAGAGCGAGAACGAAACAGCGAGAGAGAAACAGAGATAGAAAGAAATAGATATATATATATAGAGAGAGAGAGAGAGAGAGAGAGCGTTAGAGTGAAGAGAGCCGTTGCACACAGAGAATTGTCAAACGAAAGAATCAGTAAACAAGAATTATCAGTTGATGTTGAAATTAATTTCGAGTGATATTCTTTATTATTATATACAGTCGACAACCGATATTTCCATCCAATTCCAATTCCATTTCCATAACATTAACAGTTAGTTATTATCAAAATTGAATATTTCTCAGGGCACATGATTTCTGGCAATGCGTTGAACGAATTCGACAACGGTGCGAGGCACATCGGATCGGACCATTTTGACCATCAAATGGAGCATGTTGACGATGCAATAGAGTATGCTACAGCCAAGTATGATGGGCGCCAAGAGCAACTTGGTCTGCATCGAGTAGCGTGTGGTGTCCTCAAAGTCGAAGAACTCCCAAAGATTGGTCTGGCCAAGGAAATGATTGCGCAGCCTCATCAACTGAACCTTCAGCCAGCCAAAATAGCAGCAGATGAAGAACAGCACATTCGATATCAGGTATCCCAGCAGGAAGCCAGCCAATGTGATATAGTCCACATTGGGCTGGCCAACACTAGCGGCATTTAGTGAGCCTCCAGCACCACGCAGATGACCATAACGAAAGCCGTATAAGTTGCTTGCTATTCCTGAGGAGATTGGCCTTCTCTCCTTAGCCTGATTGGGCTCATTATGATTGCTGTTGTCCTCAGCGTTGTTGTTATTGTCCAGATTGCTGTTGTTGTTGTAAGGGTTTCGATGATTCCCGTAATCGTGGGCCTGCTGAAATCGATCCTTGTTGCTGTTACAGTTGTTGTTAGTGTCGTGGACATTCTCGCCACTGGGTCGAACATTGTCATAGGACATCAGCTCTGCGATTTGTTGGGAGTTGTTGCCGGCTATGAACTGCTCTGTCCTCGGCGCACTGTTCGCGTTGTCCTCACCAAAGGCGGCAGCTTGCAAAGAAGTCGACGTTCGCGGTTCATTATGGACAAGATGGTGGCAATCGCGTTGCTCCTGTGTCGCTTCAATCGCGAATCGAGCAACGCCGGCATCTCCTCCCTCCAGGCCGGCACGTGAGCGGCGCAGCAATAATGGATTCGTCTTGAAATGCATGCCGTTGAACTGGAATTGCCGGCGATTGCGCAGCTGTGGCACTGTTGCGGCAGTTACGACGTTCGTCTTCTCCAGCAAATCCAGCTTGCTGCACCGGATGAGACCGGAAATGTCGCTGGACTGCATCGATCTGTTGTTGCTCTTATACATAATAGAAACGTTTCTTTTTTTCTCCTTTTTCTTGTTGGTTTTTGCACCACAATTTGGGGTTAATCAACGATGTGCCAAAATAATATTTGCAATTTGAAAAATGTTAGTTTTTGTTTTGTGTGTAATAACAAAATAATAGTACAGGAATTTCTTTACGTTTTGGGCAACAAACAATTTTGTTTTTCGGTTTTTTTTTCTTAAATTTATTTGTTGTTACTAAAGCCTGACAGAATGCGAACTATGACTTTCGTGTGTGTTTTTTCTGTTGTTGTTTTATTTCTATTTTATTTTTTTGAGTATGAATGAGTTGTTGTTAACCAGTTCCACAGGCCGAATGTGTCTGAGAAATGAGCAAAGCCTGCCTTGATTTCAAATGTGGCGAGAACGAAAAGAAACGAAAGGAAAAAAAGACGGCACCAAGAAATCAAGAAATCACTCACCTTCAATCAAATGAAAGCTGAGCTTGTAGTACAGTACACATAGGTGGGTCGTGCTCTTGGTGGCGCTAGTTGTAGTATTGCTTGTATTTTCTAAGGAGTGTGTCTGTGTAACAGAGTGTGTGTGTGTGTGTGGGTGTCAGAGTATGTGTGGATGTGAAAACGTTTGTCGCCTAACGTTTATAAAAAAAAAAAAAAAAAAAACTAGAAGCAGAAATGAAGACTGATAGATTTAAGAATAGCTTAGCTTGGATCTGATCGGAATTTATTTTTCTTTTTTTTTATATCCGATTTGGTTTAGGATATGGCTCAGGCTAAGTTCTGCTGTGTGCCTCTTTGGCCGATATTCGTCTTACGAATATCATCATTCATCGTAATCGTTATCGATTGTTATCGTCTCCCTTTACACTTAATCTATAATTTCTAGTTAACGTTTTTTGACGATTCTCTCTGAAGTTTTTGTTTGTTTGCAAGTTTTTGGTTTTATTATTACGTTTTGATTTTTATAGACTTTTCCTTTTTGTAAGCTAAGCCTAGGAGTTAGTACTGTTCTCAGAATTTGAGTGTTGACTACATCAAGAAAAATAAAACAAACAAAGAAAACGAAAAAAAGAAAAGTTGAAAAATAATTAGTTTCAAAGTGTGTATTAAACAAATTAAGTTGTTTTGGGAAAAAGCTGTGTGTAACATAAATATATATTTATATATATTTATATATATATATATTTATATATATTTATATATATATATATTTATATATATTTATATATATATATATATATACACTTAATTATGTTGATGATGATACGTGACGGAGAGATAAAAAAAATAAATACAAATCTACACAGCTAATGCATGAAAGAGAGAGAGAGAGAGAGAGAGCGCGAAAGAGAGAGAGAGAGAGCGCGAAAGAGAGAGAGAGAGAGCGCGAAAGAGAGAGAGAGAGAGAAAAATCGAGGCCGAGAGCGAAAGCGATAGCGAGATAGAGAGATGGAGAGGGAGACATCGATGGACCTAGCTTCGGCTTAACGACCTGGTTTCCTATTGCCAACTTGCTCGCCGGCATGCAAGCCAATACACCCGCAAGGAAGTACAGTAAGCACTAACTACATGAGAATGGTACACAATGAGGCGGCAAATAAAGCAATATTTACGAACAGTGGACAACAATAGAAAACAAAGGCTAACTGACGACTCTCCTCTACAAGCATGTTTTTGCAGTATGCCACAAAAATAACAATTTCAGCAGCTTACAATAATAATAATAATAATAAGAGTAACAATAACAAATTGGAAGCACTTAAGCAGTCAATGCAAGGCAAGGAAGCAAACCAACTAATGGAGCGGGCAAATCGAGTACTGGACGGACGAACAGTTGCTGTTGCCGCTGCACCACAGCGATAGGTGTGGTTGCGGGTGTGGCGGAGGGGCAGCAGCAGCAGACCACTTACTTACCTTCTCACTGGACTGGCGATGACGAGTGGTGTGGCCACGCCCAGTGGCTTAATTCGTTGTTGCATGGTTGGTGTGGCCGTTGTGGCGCCACCACGCTGTCCTTGTGCTACTGATATGCCCTGCGGCGGACCATTGACGACATAACCACCACCAGCACCACCACCAACGCCGCCGGGATGATCCGGCGATAGTGCATCGCTCGTATAGACGCGCTGCGGATCCAGGCCCCTAAACAAGACAACATTTTAATTGTTTCAATTGGACATGAAAGAATCGATCAGTCGCTACTCACCTGGTTCGCGCATGCGGACTGTGACGTGGATGATACATGCGAATGTGGCGCGGTGAATCTCCGCCACCGCCACCACCGCCGCCGCCTTGTGATGAATTGTTGGCAATGCCAGCACCGCTGGCAATGTTGCCATTGTTCATGTTGCTCATACTAATGCCCGGCGCTGTGTCGGCCACCTGGGGCAGGTAGAAGTTGGTCGAGTTGTGGCGCTGCAGCGGCGGCGTCGGCTCGCAGTCTTGACTCTGTGAGGCAGGCGGCGGCTCAAGATCCGTATCGGAACACTCGCGTCCCGGCGACAACTGTGAATATGTGTTGTGGAGACAGTTCGAAAGAAAAGAACAAATATTTCTGCATTAATCATCAGAAGTTCGCTGCACAGTCCAAAATGTGCTGAACACAGAAAAAAATACCTTAGACCTACATAAAACGAGTAGTTGCGATTGATCGATTTTGGAATGCACTTGAAACCAAATGAAAACGAAACTTTGTGTGTGGTTTATTTTTGTTTTTTGTTTTTTGCACAAATGAGTTTGGGGATGCCAAATGTAGATTGCTTTATATCGAATATTGGCTAGAAAAGAACGATGCTACTAAACATCTCCTGTATACATATAACGCACAGTGTGTAAGATATCCGCAATTCAAGTTGAGAGATTTTTGGTTTTAGGTTTTGGGGTTTTGCAAGACATCATGTAATAAATAGGAAAATATCTCTGTAAAAAGTATTCAATAGGTCAAAAAGCTACAAATTTTCGAACGAAAGTTGAACAAATTCAGCAAATATACTGAGCAATCAGAAAAGACACAGAAAGATCGAACGAGACAGACAGATCGAGAGAAAGACACATATACAAATGTATATATGTATATAAATAGATAGAGAGGTTTATTGAGTTTTAAAAAGATACATATGTAAATGTATATAAAGTATTTGGAGAGTGTTCCACAGGGATTTCGGATATGAATATTAAATTTTTGGTGAGGGGATGAAGCAGTAGTCATGTGACAAAATTCAAGTCAATCACTTTTCAATCAAACAATATGTATAAATCAGTAAATAATTAAATAATAAAAGTACATATACACATACGTATAAATAAATATAGATATATATATATGCATACATACATATACATATATATATATATATATATATATATTTACACACGTATCGTATTTTTTAAATTATTTTATTTGTTCTTTGTTTTTTTTTTGGTTTTTTTTTACCTTTTTCGGTGCTTGCAGAAAGTGTAGAGTTTTGTTTTGACCAATTAATTTCATATGTTTCTAAGTACGCTACTGACTATATTGAAAACAATTGCACAACAGTCTGCGGGTAAATGTACAGCACAAATCCAGACAAACAAGCCGATTAATTAATATGTATATAGGCGGCACCAGAGCAGAGCAGCTTATGCAAAAGCCTTCAAATTGCAACACAACAAACTAACTAAAGAACTTAAGAATTCAGCATGCATGAAAAACAAAAATAAAACGCAAAGAAGAAATGAAACGAAATCAAGCCATAAACTGTAAACTATAAACTATAAACGTGGCCATTACGCACCTACACAGATGGTAAGGTAAGAAAGTAAGCATTTGCTAAGAGCAGCGCAACAAGAAAAACTAAAAAGAAAAGTCATTGAATAAATGAAAGTAGTCTTTGGTTGTCCAAAGGTTCAATACTCTGTTTATCAGAGGTGGTCAACAGCAGTGAACCAATATGTGTAATTAGTAGACGACTAGCAAATACGATGTCCCTTTGACCAGATATTGCCAAATTATTATACACTTAAGAAATAAAACAGACATTTTGCTTGAACACATTTTGTGTTTCACTTGGCAATTGATTAACTATGTGCATAAATCCAAAAAATTGTGTTATTTAAATATTAATATATATAATAAGTTCTGATAGAAATAATGCCAGTTTATACGTTTGTATATTATATTATTTTTATGGCAACTATCACATATAAAGTATCTTGTTATCAGGCTGTATTCTGTAGTTTATGTTTATGGCTAAAATGTACCTAGAATTTGTCTGTGATTAATTTAATGACTAATAAGATCGCTCATAGGAAACACTTATGCATATTTAAGAGCAACAACCTAAACACATATTCTACTTCCTGTCCCTCAAGGGAAACGACGTGTCAAAGCTACAAAACACTCTACGCAAGTGCATACAGGATAATACCAAGCTTTAAATAAACAATAAATAGATAGTTGGAAAGAGATAGCATTGTAACGCCAAATAGGTGGAGATAATAGAAGTGAATGTGCATAAGTCCTGATTTTGTAAACTGTGCGATTAATTGATTGATTGATTGATTGTATGTGTGTGTGTGGTGTGTGTGTGTGGTGTGTGTGTGTGGTGTGTGTGTGTGGTGTGTGTGTGTGGTGTGTGTGTGTGGTGTGTGTGTGTGGTGTGTAAAATGTTCAATCGCATATTTGAGTATCTGATAAGTGTCAAATGAATCTCGGACAGAAGTGAACTCAGATCTGAATGGTAGTCTTGGAAGATTTTTTTTTAAATACAAAGAGGAAATAAAAAGTTTCAGGATTTGTTCTTCTTGCTGCTGTTTTTACATGTAACCATTACGAGGACAACAAACAGGGCTAACAAACTGTGCGTTAAATATACAGTTCTGGGGGAGTGTGCAGCAGATGTGATTAACTGATTGACTTGTTAATGCTAGTTAGCTACTGATTGAAGCAAAAGCATTTGGCAGCGCACAAAGTCAAATGCGTATATTGAAGAGAAGAATGTTAATCAGCAAATGTGGGTGGGTTCGGGATTGTTCACAAACAGTTTCAAAATACAATTGATTGAGTTGAGTTGGAAATTCAGTTAGAGCATAAAAACAATAACACAAAAATGAACAAAAAATTTATTTAAAAAAAAAAAACTAAATTAAACACAACCAGTTGAATGACAATCACAATTACAATTATTGGGTAAGCGGATACAAATAGCAACAAGTAGCGACAAAAGTAGAGTTGTTAATTGCAGTTGAGTTGATTACAGATAAAGTAATACATTGTAACATGAAGATTGATAGAGCACACAAAAATATATACACATAGATACAGAGACAGATACAGGTACAGATACAGTTACAGTTACAGTTACAGTTGCAGATACAGATACAAATACATGGTTATAGTAGTACAGATTGGTTATAGAGATTATATTCGTTTTGCATAGCAGTTTCTGCAATGTTTCGTTTTGGTTTTGCAAAATGTTACCCACCTTACTATAAAGCGTTGTGCTGCCCGACCGCTGATTATAACCATTGCCCTCGGCCATATAAGTCTTTACCTGAATTCCACGCTTCTCCCGACTCGACTCGTAGTAGGAGCGGGGTGAATATTGTACCGAGGTGCCGCGCATTCCACTCCCAACGCCAACGCCGCTGCCGGTGCTGCCATTGCCACCGGCTCCGGTTCCGGTTCCGGTACCGCTACCGGCATTGGTCTGTTGGTTGGTCCGATCGTTGCATATGGTGCTTATGGCTTGATTTTGCGTCTGCGACCGTCGAGACGCATACTTCTTCGGCTTCAGCAGGCTGTTCGTGCAGTGCACAGCGCAAGAAAAGAGACAAAAGGCATTAGCATATCGATATCGAAGTCAAATCGAAGCTGTTCGATCGTTGGTCAGTTTACCTGGGATACTGGGGCCCGAACTGCGTGTAGCAGCAGTTGTGCCAACAGCCGCGCGAGAACGGATTGTAGCCACCCTTAAACTTGCCAGTCACCTGTTCGTTGGTGGTCCGACCCCGCGACACCAGCACCATGTGGAAGCCAGTCAGACCGAATATCGGTATGGCCAGCACGGTGACCAGGCCCATCAGTATCATACTATTTGAATGACAGTTAAGCTAAACCAATGTGGTGAACGAGTCGAACGATTTGTAGCTGCGAACAGAGATGTTGTTTGTGCAACCTTTACACACTTTTCAGGTTTGAACTCCCCGATTGAATATAGAAGTTTGCGCATATATTTGTAGCTAAGGGCAATTACTATCTTACAAGATAGACTTAATTTGTTTTTTAAATGTGTTTGTAGCTGAACTTCTATGTTATTTTATATATTTTATATTATTCGGATATGTGTTATGTCTGAAAGGAAATGTCGTCTATCCGTCTGTTAGTTCTATCATTGTTTATTCCTATTTTCTGCCTAATTTGGACTCAGTCAGCTCTAAAGCTATTTGGCTTAAACATGGCCTATAATCGTCTTTCTGTTATGCTCACTTAGGACTCGACATCTGAACAATCGGAACAAAGATGGGGAGATCGAGTTAGTCATAGACACTCAATACTAAGTTCACAGACAGTCGTGAAACAGGAAACATAAATACATTTTTCTTAAAACATACGTAAAACTAAATACATAATAATATTTCGAGCTCCAGATTAACTCTGGTCAAACTCTTTTACAGTATTCATTGATATTACAATCATACAAAGTTCTTCCTTGCAAAATTCTTCTTAATAATTAACATCTACAGACTATTGAAATTGGAAAAACCATATTTTAGGGACATCCCACTACGAATATAAATTGCGATTTGTAATTATTGAACAATTTTTGGCTACTTAATGATTCTCTTTAATCTTCAGTTTGAATCTGATTCAAAGGATGGGGTTGATTTGGTTTGCAGGCTTCAATATTAGTTAAAGAATAATATTAGTTTTCGATTTAGTTGTTTCAAAAAGGATACGCGACAATTGGTGCCGTCTGTTTGATGTTGGGCATGATTTTGAGCACGTAGAATAGACATAGTGAAAATATGCTTAGCATATGGATGGAGAGTGAGACGAGGAAAAAGAAGAAGAACCTATAATTGCGCCTGCCAATGCAGTTGTTCACCCAGGGACAGTGATGATCGAATGTCTGCAAATATATATAGAGAGAGAAAGAGATCAACATTTAGATTAGTTTATATAACCTTAGATGAATTCCTACCTCTATGCAGTGATTGCACACGGAGCAATGGGAGCAGCGGGGAGGTCGATAGAACTTGCAGGTGACGCACCATTTCATTTTGACGGTAATGCCGTTTATCTCGGCATTCTTGTAGAGCGGTGCACGGAACTCCTCCTCGCAGTCTTCGTCGGGCGATGCTAGAATTCAGTCAAATTTAGGCTGTGCGAGAGACGCTGGGCACCGTTTAGCCCGCTACATACCTTTGGGTATAATGCCCGGATCCATAAACGTCGCCAGTGTGAAATTGGCCAGCACAAAGAACGTGATGACGCCCTGATAAGCCAGCACCCATGGATGGCTCTTCACATAGTATTGGCAGCTGCAAAAATAGAGGCAAACGGAAGCATCCAGATATATATTATTCGCCGAAGGACACACAGCATTAATTGTTTAAGTACAATAAAGTTTTGCATTGAAAAACAATGCAATTATTTAAACACGATAAATATCTATAAAAAGCTAATTCCATTTCAATTGAAAATTCCTAATTATCACAATTCGCCGATTTATACCATGATTGGTCTGCAATATATACGTGATGTGCCGCGAGTGACCTAATTATGAATAGATTTTATTTAGGCAGTGAATGTTTAATAGCTGATTACTTTGGCTACAACGCTCGTGCTTATTAATAACAATTTGTCAAAATTCCAATGTGAGCCGTCGTCACCAGCAATCCAAATTCTGCTGGCCGCTAATCAACGAACAACAATTCGCATCAACATAGCTCAGTTTTGCAGTCACATTGCAAAGCATCACCTACCGCCCCCAACTCAAGCCCATCCCTATTTCCAATATCCTACAATCACTTTAAAGTCCACTGAACTGGAACTGTTTGTCGAGCCGAGCTGAGCCTCAATTCACACACACATACAACACACACACACACACATACACATTTATGCGCAGGGGTGGTATTCATATCATAAATAAACAACCCCCTACTGTGTAACCGGCCTTAATGTGTTTAACATGAGCCGAAACAGAAGACACATTCTATTTTGCATTGGATCTGCGACAAATGTATTATTATAAGTAATGTTTGGCCAATGTTCGCTGAGAATCAGAACAATTATTGTGAAACTACCTAATTAAATTAAATAAATACGAGCTTTGCAAGTATTTGTGCAACTTTGCATTCAGTCAATTGACAAATCAGAAATATCACATCGAGTTCAATGTTTAATCAATAAATCATAAGACAGCAATGCTTAAAATCCATTTAATAAATCGCAATCATTAAATTTAACCCTTTAACACAAATGTGTCAAAAGTTTAAATGCCAATTGTAGCATTTCCGCGAATTGACAAAACATTCATGAGAAAGCAATGATTAAATCGCATTTATAAGTGCTTTTAATGCATGCATTATTCACTTCATAAATGTCAACGAGAATCAAATATTTTGTGCTTTTCAGGAACAACTTTTGTCTGTGTGAACTCTTCCAGCAATTTAAGTGCGATTCTTTCGCTTTGTTTAGTGCTGCTGAGTTCTGCTTTTAATAATGCAATGCAAATTAAAAATGCCAATCTCATGGTTCCTCCGCTGCTGCTGCTGTTGCTGCTGCTGATGATGCTGCTCCACCTGCTCTTTGCACGTTGCACGTTGCACGTATATCTTGAGAAGGTCCTTGTGCGACCTTCGGCAACTGCTAACTGACAGCTTGCTGGAATTGTGAGTGAATTTTCAATTTATTCTCATTTAATTAAAATTGACCCGTGGGAAGCTGCTTCTGCCACTGCAGTTCGTTCTAACAATAAACTTCCTGTCACCAGATCTCTCTTTCTCTCTCTCATTTTAAGTTCAACTTTGTTTGAAAAGTTGTAAAAGTAAAGGAAAGCTGCGGGATAACTGCTAAATGTTTAATTGTCATTCTGGATGAGTTCCATGGATTTTGGCAAATTTACTACGTAAAACAAGTCAAAATTTCAAGAGGAAAGAAACCCTCTTGACTCGGAGAAATCCTAACGAGTTATTTAAGTGTGTTGCTCAACTTGAAAAATGGAGAAGAGCATTTAATGCTCGCATAAAATCAAACAACAAACTTTTCATTTGCGAACATGCACAGTTTTAATTTAGAATAATTAGACGACTTAGCGACTCGACTCTGGGCCAAATCCAAATCCAGGCCAGAATATGCTGGCACACGTAAAAAGCAATCCACTGGGGACGGCTGGAGCAGCAGCAAGAGGCTTAGTTGTAGCTTTTGCAAATATGAGATATGAGCCCTATTCTGAAATGGAACAGCAGACCGACATGGGAGGGAGAGACAGAGAGAGAGTGAGAGAGAGAGGTGGGATAGAGAGGGCTAGAGAGAGAGAGAGAGAGGAGACACATGGACATGAAATTGGTTGCTGACTGTGTTTGCTCAAGGATTTCATTTTGCTTGCGTTTGCACACGTTTTACACAATGTAAGTGTAACAAACAAACACAGTAAAAAATACATTTATAGTTGTGGCTTTCTTAAATCCAGGATTTGCATTTCTAAATTCCATTATGAATTTTTCTAAGTATTACAAAAATATTTATAATTTCCAACAGCGTATTTATTTTTGGAAATGCATTTATTAATAATAATATAAAAAAATTCCTAAAAATAGTAGAAAAAATCTTCATATTTTTAGTGTTGTCGATTTATTCTATTTTATCAAAATTTTTAGAAATAATATTTTTTTGAATAACAAAAAGAACTTTATTTTTTCAGTGTGTGTACTTCATGTCCTGGAGTTAAAACACGGAAAAGGAAGAGGCTTGTGCCCAGAGGTTTACGCCCACAGCTCTTAGCGGTAGCAATAAAAACAACAACAGCAAAAAAATGAGCAAGCAGACAACATAAAAAACATGACAGGAACACAACAGAGATCAATTAGTGTTGGCCTTCAAATCAAATCAATTTGCCAGCAAACTTGTCAACAACAACGGCAACAGCCCCAGCAACAGAAGCAGCCAACACTTCAATAATCCATTTATAGAAACCCAACTCAAATTGCACGCAATGTATGAAGTGAACGAGATCGAGACAGTGAAATATATTAAAAGTGTTGAATTAAAGGTGTATAATTAAAAAATTATAACTTACTTAACACCATTTTTTTTTTCTTTTTTTTTCCCAAAAGCTATGTTTTTACAAAATTAATTGCAGGCATTAAAATTATCGATAACTTGACTTAAGGTGAATAACTTAGAATTGGAATTAAACACGATTGTCGATAAGATGTTGTTTTATAACTTAATTGTTGCATTAATCTTTATAAAATACTGCTCGTGACAAAATGGGTTCACTTTAAGCAAACCTGAAAGTTTCATGCGACAGCTTTAATATATACACAATATTTTTTTATAAAAAGAAGCTTCAGTCAAAATTTTAGCTGATTAATTCTTCCCGGTTAGACTGTATATTAGTCATGGGTACGCATTAAATATTTGAGCACGATTTTTATATTTTGATAAAGCTGTGCCAAAGGTCATTGATCACATCATTATCTTACAGAGTGAATAGGTCAGTTGTGTGATCAGAAGAAGTCGGAGGCATAACATATCTCTTCCAATCTGTGCATAACTGATGATTAGTGTCAATACATTTTACTCTAAGTTTTAAATCAAGTTATCTCATCCATTTTCAGCAATGTGTTAAAGAAAGCTTCTTTCTCTTCCAGTTTCCAACCAAAAAGTCTTTAAAACAGCGCTTAATATTAATAACTATTTCGACGCTGACAATTGATGTTACTCACTTATTGAAAATACAATTCAGACCAAATTTAAACCCAAGTCACTCAACATGGGGGCAACATTTCATTTAGTTTATAAACAACATACATAAAAAAATGACTTCACAGAGTGTGGCTTGTGACAGACGGAAAATGTATATGCTTTCTCGCCAGGATATAATCGATGCCACTTCCTTGCGTCCACTTTTCATCTTGAACATGACTTTTGACACACACACACACACACATCATCATCACCATCACAGTGGGTGGCAGGCAAGTTAAAGTGAATTGTGTAAACGGAAAACTGAGAGGCTTCGGTAAGAGCATTTCCGGTGCATTTAGGTGAACGTAGAGCAGCGTTAGCATTTCAGCTGAAAGTCCAGGAAATTGAATTCTCATGTAATGCGAGACACGACGCAATGACAGAGAGACATACTGACAGACAGAGAGACATAGAGACAGACAGCAAAATAGCCTTGTCAGCAGCAGTCTCCTCTCTGGGACAATGCGATGGCCGCAATGTGTGCTACTTGTTAACATAGTAATCACAGTCACTGTTGCCCTATGCCCCAGTTACCCCCCACTTGTCACAAAACAATCATTTCAAGCCCCACTTTACGACAACCTCTCAAATTGAAATGTGTAATTAATTGCAGCGGAGGAGTACTGGGATGATGGTAGTCAGAAGTTCAAAAGCCCACACACTCGCACATCCGCACACACTTCATAAACAATCAACAGTTGGAAATTGCTTGAGGTTGAGTCATATAGAAAATGATGACGTTATGTTTCTGTATCTGTATCTTTGTTAATGCTTTTTTGTCACTCGATCCTGCAGACAGTGTGTGCAATTACTTGTGTGTGTATGTGTGTGTGTGACTTATTGTGGGGCAGCAAAAACCTCGTCTAACTTGGCTGAATCTATTTCCATACTTATTTTACTTATTTAGGTATTTGCTCATTAATTTAGTTCTTTATTTAATGTGTACACAAAAAAAAAAAAACAAACATTTAAATGCAAAAAATCAGAGATATTTATAAGATTTCATTTTATTATTATTTTCAATATATTAATCAGTTTTGCATTGTTTTAGAATTGTTGTGCTTTACTCATTAATGCCAACCAACTTACAAATATACTTGAAATAGCTAGGATAAAAACAACTAATCTCATTTTGGTTCGTGCCAAATATCGATTAGCTCTTTACGCTTTTTTGTATGCCATGCAACGATAATTACGTTTGCAACACTTTTGAGTGCTGTTGTTTAAGAGCACGCAAAAACGGAAACGTTGTAAGATATGAATCCGTCGTTGATATATTTGATTTTTTTGTGACATGTGTATTACAAGTACTTTTGGTTGGATGGTATCCAGTACCATGCACATACATAAACAACAACGAATACAAAAATATCATCCACTATCGCAGCATGGCCGAGCATTATTATACATTATACATTTGGACATTAGTCATCAACATCATCGTCATCGTCATCATCCAGCTAGCAACAGAGACAATGGGTCAGAGAGCGGTAGCGGGTATGCATCTTTATCTTTAGAGGGCGGCGGCAATAATCAAAATCGAAATGAAATTTGTTCACCTTACCAGCGCCTCAGTCTTAAGGCTGCCGCTTTTTATAAATATATATTTTTTTCTTGTGGCCTTGTTCATTATTGCACGATAAGCGCCGTTTATTGGCTAACCGAATTATTAATCAGCGCCAGAAACAGCTGCAGGTAATTGTAAAGGGCTCCCAATTCCTTAATCTTTTTCTATTGTTTTTTGGAAATTATTGCAAAAATCGACGAATTATTTGGCAATTCATTATCTGATTATAAATGAAAATGGACTCTATAATGTAGTTACGAAGCAGTTTTAAGGGTTACGGCTTATACAATATCTAGGGTTGCCACACTATGTATTAGAGTATGGCGTTCTCTTGTTTGATAAACATTTATGCGGAATGTGCGTATGAACTTGGTTGTGATTTCGGACAGGTGTAAATGTATAATTAGTGCCCCCTGCTGGGCATTTATTTTCCAATTACCAAAATCATAGAATATTTTAAGAAAATACACAGTGAAAACACTCGGCAAAGAAATTCTTGAAGGGAAACAGCAAGGGGAAGCAGCAGGCGTGACTCAGTTTTTCTTACTAATGATTATGATAATCATTTATTATTGTCATCATGATGATGTTCTAAGGGGCAAAGTAAAGTGTCCTCCATTAGTTGTTGTCATGTGCCATGTCAACTCAAATATTTATTTATACGACCCCCAGAAAAAACCACCTCATAAGAGTGCTCTGAAGCCAATGCCCATACAAGGTCACCCAGCTTTGTGTGGGCTCCTGGTTTATTGGCACTTTGTAGGCGATGAATTATCCCAAATTACATAACGAACAGAACAAACTTTACAATTTACACAACCCCATGGTGCACGTGCCGTTAAAAGTGGCCTGCTAATGTTTATATAGATGTATTGGGTCCAATTTAAAAATACACCTCGACAGACAACTTTGACTGTTGCGTACAATAAATTATGGAACGAAAACTTTGCGTGTACTCAAGTGAGAGGCCTTAGTTTGCCTGGGCAGAGCACTAACAGGCCATATTTCCATATGGTTGGTTGACTTTTAACATGTAAAATTAACTTGATTTTCCTATGTTATATTCAAGCTGATACGGTGTAATCTCTATACATATATATGTACTACAGCTTATGTGTACTTTAGTACCTTGGTTAGACAGACACGTATATTGATGCTGATTAAGATAGTTTAGAGACAAATGTGTCTCTTTTTTTATTTACATCCCACATAATATTTATACCTTAAGTCAGTTTATATAAGATGTTACTTACATGAAACTACTTAAAGTGTTCTTAAATTTAAAGTTAAAATGATATAAGGATTGACTTAACAACTCGAACATTTCTATATTCCGTTTGAGACAAAATATGATCGTCTGATTTCTTGACAAGTTTACAATGTCAAATTTAGTTATGATTAGATGTGTGTGTGTAAATTGAGCATAAAAAAGCGTTCTTTGTTGATTAACCAACCATACCCAGAGCCGCCGCAGCAATGTGCCTAACAAACAACTACAGACAACAAATAAATAGCAAACATCTTTCCTTCCAGCCACATCTAGCCTAAATTTATTTTCATGTTTATTTCGATTGCGTCAGTGTTGAACAACTTGGTCTTTCCACTTGTCTGTTTGTATATAGATATATATATATATATATAAATATATATATATATACATTTATATGCGTGTGCTTGGGTTACAGGTCCAATGCCACAAGTAGGAATGCGCACGAGTCGAGAGTGCTCGTCCAGCACGGCAGATACAGCAGATACACACATCGCCTTTTTTGTTACATATTTTTGATTGATTTTGAGAGAGAACATTAAAGTAATGGAAATTGATGCATGAACCTAGTCTGCATATTGTCTAAGCGACAATCTGCATATCTAGGTGCTGGCATTCGCCATTTATGCTAAAGCAGATCATTCGAATCGCTGGCATATTTGAAGGCTTTGGTTATTCTTGGACTTATTCCACTCAATATTTACCTATCGAACAATATTCATATACATTCATTATTGACTGAGTTAAGTTTGTCCCTCATTTAATTTGCCTCCACTATATAGATATAAACTTGTAAACATTTAAGTAGATAAGGCTTTGCAATTTACACTAATAAGTATACAAATATTTTATTTCAGTTACTTATTTGTAATCGATGCCAATATGGACATTCATTTCAAATAAATATTTACTATAATATCTAGACTTATGTTACTTAATCTTGTATATATATTCATCCATACAGAAAGGTATAAATTAAATTGACAGTCTGTTCAAGCTGCCCAGACCAGATTTGACTTCGTCTCAGTGAAAAGCTATAGAAACATTTGTCTAATTTGTAGAAATAAAGTTTCGATAATTTATCACCGTACATTAGGGAAAACGTGTCCAAAAACTGGAAAGCTAAAAGCAAACGACAGTGTTAGAGTAGCACTTTTTTTCTTACACATTTCGTTCGCCTGGCTTCTTAATGTGTTATGACAGCCGGCGAAATTAATTTTGTCCCCGCTTTGAATTTCGGATGAGTGACTCGGAGAGCACTGTGACGTGCTCTGGGGCGTATGCGTAATATGCGTATGTGTATCTGTATCTGTATACGTATGTGTATTTGTATATGTATGTGTTTGTTTATCGCTAAAAATAATCTCGCTCAATGTTGCCGAGCGTCGAGACATGAAACACAGTTTTCCATTTCCAATTCCATTTGCTCTTGCTCTTGCCAAACTGACGAACAACGTAAAGCCGCCGTGGCAGGGGGATGTTGGAGGGACCCTCACCCCAAACCCAACCCCCTAATCGGGGGACAGCAAGTGCCCCCTCTCTCACTGGCCTGGCCTCCGAGACGACTTTGCATTGTGCCGCCGTCTGGCGACGTTTTTTCTTTCCATTTCTTTTGCATTTGACGCGTAGATTTAGTGCTAATTAAAATCTCTAATTATTAAGTATGAGAAGATGTAGAAGTAGTAGAAGAAGAAGTAGAGCAACCAGCGACAACGGCAACAGGAAGTCGTTTCTCTTCTTCAAAAAATAAATAAAAACAAACTCAAAAATTCAGTGATAGTTTTAACATTTTGTATGTTTAGCCAACACGGCGATATATATTGTCAGCTTTGACGAAGAGAGATGCACCTGATTTCTCCAGTTAAGCAGCAGTTAACAAAAAAAAAAAGCAAACCAGTTGATGAAGTCGAAAACAATTACACTCGTATTTCTCACTGAATATCTTAACACGAGACAAAGCTATTAAGTCATTAAAATTATTGTGGAAATTTTAAGTGAATTGTGGTCAACTGGGCCATGATTGCAGTTTGAAATTGCCTTTGAAACACAAATCGTTTGCCTGCATTTGCATAAAAATATCACAGTGCAGCTCTGAATTACAGATGAAATTGCAAACGCACAAATTGAAAGCATGCAACAGCGATAAAAGTGCGAAAATCGGGACAAACAGATGGCTGACATGCAAAACTGACCAGCAATTGCTAAATTCAAATTCAAGGCAAAAATTCAAATCGAAACCATGCAAGACATAATTCCGAGAATCACTGAGCCTCTCTTTGGTCTTGCTGCTACCCGCCAGCGACGTCACTGGCATTGGTTAAGAAAAAACAACCACAACAATAACAATAAGAACAACGTTGAAAAAAATAACAACAAGAATGTCAACGTCGTAATCGCTATTTGAGTAAACGGCGGCAGTGATGCGAATGTTAATTGGCATCGAAATTGAAGGTGGCTGCTTGCCGCTTCAATTCAGCTAATCTTCAAATTAACCAAATCATTCAGTCGTTCATAAGGTGTGTATTACTCCATTACTCCATACACCGACAGACTCCTCCTAATTAACCTTTCCTCTTCAGCTAATCGTCGCGTTATGTTTCTAGTTAAATTACTGAATGGTGAAATCAATTCGGTTGTGTTGATGAGCCAAATGAATTTCTCTGTTGCCGCCTATAGACCGTCTCTTCTTCTTCTTTCCACATTCTCTCAATTGATTTGCTACTTCTTTATGTTATCAATTCAGAGTCTTTGTTTCTATCAATAAGAACTCAGTTTTAAATGTGTTTGAAATGGCAAAGAATATTTGCTATAGGTTTAGAGATCAACTTGCTAAACTTGGCAGAATCAAGGGGGCGTTTGCCGATTGAGAAGAAATCCTGTATCCTTGGGAAACATGTCGTAAGTTCAGAACACATCGAAATTCTCAACCCGACAATTTTTCTTGTATAAATACTTACATCATTTTCTTTTTTAGAAACATGCGATTGAGAACGTGACTAAAATGGAAGTCGATTTCGGCTGCATCTACAAAACTGCAGAAATTTGCGAAATGCAACAGGAATTCTAATGCGATTATTTTCAACTAAAATGGAAATGGGCCTTTTTATTTGTATATTTTAATTACCTAGCTATGAATGATTGTAATTTTGCTTCAAGAATGCACTATGTTAAGTTAAGTTAGTTTGAGCTTTGCGTTGTAGGAAATTTCATGTTTCAATTTTAGAATATTTTATGTATCCATCCATTTTCTATATAGATTATATATATTAATTTTTGACTTCCTTTTATTTGTTGTTGAGAGACGCATTTAATAAAAAGAGTAAAGCCACAACATAAATAGGAATGTAAACAATATTAAGAAAATAATAGTGGAACCTGGCTGCTAATCATGTTTTTGTGCTCTACAACAAAATCGAAAATTGGTATAGATTTTCAATCTCACTATTTTCGAGGACATATCCTCAAATAAAACGAACTCATGCTAGTTTTGGATTATATTCCATTTTAAGCTAATTACAGGGTAGTTACTCGATTGCCTTTTATTTATGTATGTTGTGCGTGCGTGTTTGTACTTTTTATGTTTTTGTTTATTTATTTGTTACTCATTTTCAGAGCTTTGTTTGCTGCCATTGTTGTTGTCGTTGTTGTTGCTGTGGCTCGCGATGACCGGCGGATATTATCAACGCAATAGCAAGCAAGGGCAACAAAAAAAACAACAACAAAAAAGCATTCGCATGGCTTTTTTTTTATTGTTATTATTATTATTATTATCAGCACAAGCAGCGAGCTCGCTGAGCAACGGCAGCCAGCAATGATGCCGCACAGGCAGCGTCACACATTTATATTCATTAACAAGTTGACAAAACCCACGGAAAATGCCAGTAGGTGACTGTGGGAGAGAGGGGGGTCAAATAGAGCAACGAGGGGAGGTGAAATAAATGTATTTAACAAACGAGTGCGATTATGTGCAAAAATTAAAAAGGTGAATTCAACTTTGAGTTACCCCGTAATAAGAGTAACTGTCAATGGAAGAATTGAATACTTTAAAGAAATTGACCAAAACTAAATAAAATAATTGGACTTGCTTTAATAAAATTAATAGATTAGAATTTGTGCTTGCTTTATTAGGAATTGATAAGAACTGGAATGATTCAAAGCATTTGCCTAACGTAATTCGAACTATTGTGAATCATAGTGTGACGGCTCAACTACCCAAACTGAACAATTGAATATTACCTATATATAAACAAATATTTGTATATAATATATGAAAAAACAACAAGCTAACCATTAAATGTCGTTGAATGAATCAGCCATTATTTAAGATTATATAAAATATTGACAATCATATCGAATAACTGTATCATATCGCATATAGCTCACATAGTAACAACCGATCGACACACTGTTCTTTGTCAAGAAACTCGATTTATTTGGCATATAAATGCCGTGTGTCTGTTAATACTTTAAGCCGTTATCATAAATAAAGGTAAATAAATAATTAAGAAAGAATTTTTATATGCATTTTTGTATACACCCGAAACACGTTGTAGTTTCGATTGATCGAAAACACAACCTGCACATTATCTTTAGCTGCTGGTCTTTTCTGATTGTCATTATTATTTTTTTGTACCTTGATGTGCTGCTGTGGGTGAACGTGAACAGGTGAAGCTACACACATACATACATACATACACACACACACACACACACACACACACACAAAATACACATAACAGCTACAAGTTTGGAATTCAATCAGAAACTTGCCATAGTCATGAAATATACCACAAATACAAGGAATAGAAACAGGTGGAAGTTCTCTACTCTCGATAGAGAGAGAGAGAGAGAGAGAGAGAGAGAGAGAAGGAGGGAGACAGAGCTAAAGCTCAACTAGCCTACACCCTGTTACCAGCTATTTAAATGTAGCATATCATAAACACAAGCCCAACCAACAACGTGCTCGTTTTCGTGCACTGTTTTTAGGTAAACTCATAGACGGAGATATTGATGTCAACTTGGGTTTGGCCCTTTTGGTCGCACACACTTTTTTCTCTTTTTTTGAATCCTTTTTACAGGGTATGTGAAGAGAAAAGCATAGTCACAATTGCAACAACAAACAGAGAGGTCAGTTGAAGTGTAATTCATGGAGCTGTTCTTTTCTTATTTCTGGAAACAAGATTCGTATCCGCCGTATGCATGTTTGCGTATACACTCAGAGAAAATCTGCACCAAAACTGAGTTTAATTCAGAATTTTCGTGATTGCAGAAAATTCAATTTAGGATTTCATTTTCTGGTCTGTAACTTTAAAGTCTGGCATGGATTTTGAAATAGTTCGTAATTAATTTATAGTTTGAAATTTCTTCTTTTCTCGTGGTGCGCTTTTACTACTACGATATATACATATCCATAAAAGTTACTTTTGTTTTGTTTTTACATATGTTACATTAGTGTGCGCTCGCTCGGCACCCGCCACTCCTCACCACACGGCTCACTGAAACCATACGCAAAGTTTGTTCTAATATAATTAGTCGAAATGGTTTCGGCTTGGAGCACTTTAAGTACACATACACACACACACACACAGGAACCACAACACCATTAGGTATTAGCAGTAAGTAATTTGAACACCAATAATAAAATAAAAGCCATTAGAATAAAAATAGCGACAACCACAAGAGCAAAGAAGGAGAAGCTCACATAAATAACAAATAAAATCCTTGAAATACTTCCAACACAAGTTACAGCATTTAATTGCAATTTAACATTAACAAATTCACCAACAATATTCCGCTATACAATTGTTGATCAATTTAAATTTAAATTTGACAAATTAATTAGAGACAAATTGTATTAAATTCTATTACTGGCCACTCATTTAATTCACCTGTCTACTAAGCTGACATCAAACAAAAGCAAACATCAAATAAGAGCATATAATTCATCTTAAGAGTTGTTCTGCAGGAAACTCAGAAATTAAACTTAACAAAACAATAGAAGTTTAAAAGTAGTATTTTAAAAGCTGAACAATGCTGGTACTCTATACAAATATTTCTCATATATATGTAGCTACATATATATATATTAGCCTCACAAAGAGAAGCTAAACTGAGGTCCAATAAACTTGAGGGATAGATTCCACACACACTTGCGTTTCACCCACATGCATGTGTATGTGTGTGTTTTTATGTGTGTGCACATGTATAATTGACAATTGTAATTGACATATCAAGGTATATAAGTACTCGATTAGAAAGACATTTATTTAAAATCATGTTTTTTACTACTATCTATCGTTAATCGATTTTAATCGATACTTTAAATAATCATAATATGCGTAATACACAAATGGAGTTAAATCTGAAACATTGTGCAATTTTTAATTAAATTTTTTTAAGGTGTGAAATCTCAAGGAAACCTCCACTAAAGCTTCGAGAGGGGAAAAATGTCTGACTTCCCAGAATCGCGCCAGTAACAATTTTAATCGTCTCGAACATCGGGATTTCATTTTTTCTCTTCGGAAAATAACATATTTTCGAGATAAGTAATAAGAATTAATTTTGCATACATACACGACTGGGACAGAAAAATATGTGTGAAAAAAATAACTTATAGGTTTTTAAAATACAATATATTAATTTCTACGCATTGCGACGTTATTTGTTACAGAAAAGCAAAAGTCTTTGCTGCATAAAGTTAAGAAAACTTTAATTTTTCTATTGATTCTGATTACAAAAGATATGGATTTGATTTGAATTTTTAATAAAAATAACAGAGTATATTGTATTTTGGCATGATATTGAAGTAAAAATTCCTATGTTTTTGCCTTCTTCATATTTTATTGTTTTTCACACTTGTTTACGCATTATTTTGTTTAGTTGAGTTCGAGAATTCTTCCAATTATAAAGTGAGAAATTCAGGTTCAAGGCGATCAAGTTTGTTTCCCTTTCGCTTCTTCGAGTTGTGGTCAACTTGGAATGAAATCAAATCAAACAGATAACAGCAAAATAAAACACTGCCACTGTGTGTGTCTGTCTGTGTATGTGTATTTGTGTGTGTGTGAATGTGTGTTTCTGTACGGGGCAACTGGTGGAAAATGTGACACTTGCTTCTAAAATTTCAATGGTTGCCGGGTGATAAAGCCGCCGGAAAGGGATGGGCAGGTAAGTGGTTGGGTGATGGGGAGAGGGATAGGGAGAATGGCAAAGAGCGAGAGAGAGAGAGAGAGAGAGATAGCTGTTTTGTGTTAACATTGTCGAGCGTTAAAGTGACGCAGTTGAATTGTACTTATTGCTGCTAACCTTTTTTTTATTGTTGGCCGCCAAATCTAACAAACCATTTTTGTATGTATATGTTTAAGTGCGCGTGTGTGTGAATGTATTTGTATACATGGCCAACAAATAACACAAATGAGCAAACAAATATTTATAAATATTATTTACTGCTTTTCTGAACGAAAAAGTACATATTGTTTTCTAGTTCCAATTAAACAAAAACAGGAAATTCCATTGTTTTTTTCTTTCAATCACATCTCTATCAAATTGTACATAATTTTCTTAAATATTTTTGTTCAGCTATTTTAAAAATAAAGTATTTATGAAACAAATGTCAAATCAGTAGTTCGATAAAGATTCATTTGGTAAAAAACGTACCTTATTATCATTTTATATAATTTTTTCGTATGTTGTATTATTCTTGAATGTTCTTGGAACTAATTAAACTTTCAATTAAATTTATTGTCGTAGACAATTTTGTAAAATCGGAAAGCAAAAATATTAATTTTGTATAGTGTCACAAATGTGTTTTTAAGTTTTAACTAAAACCTCACTTTAAATATGTGCAAAAGCATTTATTTATTTTGAACTAACAACAAATCTAATTTTCTTGCTGTTAATTCAATTTCAGCTGAATGTGTTGTTTGACCATAGCTTTATTTTATATGCACACATACACACACACACACACACACACTCACGCGACACATGCATATATGCATACATGCCTACACACGTATATTGTTGTGCATTTGTGTCGTTGAATTTGCTGTTGTTGTTG
The DNA here is from genome assembly GCA_035043845.1 of Drosophila picticornis. Classification (NCBI taxonomy): domain Eukaryota; kingdom Metazoa; phylum Arthropoda; class Insecta; order Diptera; family Drosophilidae; genus Drosophila; species Drosophila picticornis. The sequence goes on along the minus strand of JAWNMR010000492.1, from coordinate 12,463,216 downwards.
TTCTTCTTCTTATTGTTCTTGTTATTTTTCGCTTTCATCGTCAATTCGCGTGCTTTGCGGTTTCGTTTTTGTTGATTTTCGTCAATTTTTCGGGGCGCGTCGTCACCGTCTCTGCCAAGTGAATGTGTGAGTGTGTATGTAAGTAAGTGAGCGGGAAGGGGACGGTGGGTTGATTCATATCGTGGCCTTATTTGTGTTTGTTGGGACAGAGGTCACACACACACACACACACACACACACACACACACACACACACACACACACACACACACACACACACATATATATATACAACCTGTGGCATTAAGCTTATTTAGTACAACACTTTAAACTCCCTTCTCGAGCCAGTCGACTCTCCAGGCAACCAACAGCACGTGTAAGGCAGTCAAAAAGAGGATGGAGATAAATGACGATGAAGAAAAAGACATCAAATACAAATACTCATATTACTGTACATAAAGGAGATTCTATGAGGGAAATGTCAGCTTTTAAGCAGCATCATTGTGGAGTTTTTTTTTTTTTTTAGTACTAGTCTCCTAGTTTTCGAGTTAACCTGATCAATCTTGGAACTTCTCAGTTGAGATCTTGAGCTTAATTAGTTTATTTATCTTTTTCAGTTCATTACTTATATCGGACATTACACGTAAATCTGTCTCAAGAGCATCGAAGCTATAAAAAAAAAAAAACATTTTGGATGCATTTTGGGCTCTAAAATTGAGAAACTGTTCGCAATAACGCACATGTTCCACAGTCGTAATGTGACTACTCTTTCTCTCTCTTTGGTCTGAAAAGTCTACGAGTTGTGTAGCAAGACAGATAGACAGACAGACGCCAAAAAGCTTCGCTGATTCATTTAACAATAAACAACAAACAACTGACAAGAACTGCGAACAAAGAACAAAGACTAACTGGAAGGTTAAAGTAAGAAACGGTCGTCCTCTTGACAGTTACTTCCTTTGTTAGTTACCCAACCGACACCCCACTCCACTCACGATTTGTTTCTATTGCATTTGCAATTTAATGCAATTTTCTCGGCTTTTATGTCTCTTCTTCCTTGTGACGTCAGTTTTAATTATGCAAATATGCATTATTGTATGTCTTACTCACATCCCCCACCACCTCCACCCGCTTTGATATATAAATGTCCTCAAGTTAATTTCATCATTTACTCGAGCAAAGCAAAACTATTTCAATAGGTATAAGGGGGTAGTGCAAGCGGTAGATGGGCCATAAATGTCCTGAGGCAGCTCCGTTAAAATCTACGAAAATGAGCGGAAAGTAAATAACGAAAAGCAACCGACTGACTGACGAATGACGACAAATGGTGAAAGAACAAAAAAATATCAGATTTCGAAAACCGCCCACACCGCCGATAAGATACCCTTTGCATTGATATTGATTACATTTGGATAGATAAAATAACAAAAAATAAAAATTAAATGAGCTTTAGATTATATATTTGTTTTCTTTTCTTCAATGCGTTAGACACTTGATGGCAAAGCTGCCACATTCTTTTCGAGGGGTTCCATAGGGTACGCACACATACATTTCCACATGCATATCTCCCAGGTCACACAGGCATATATAAATGTATGGCAAAAAATGGTAAATACTTACGGATAGAAGAAGAAGAGAAATGTGGTCAGTAGCAGCACAATCCATGCGAAAGTCGCCGGAATGTAACGGGTTTTCACATCGCATTTGGGCATTGTGTTGTTGTTGTTTTTTTTTTTGTTGTGTTTATGTTGTTGTTGTGTTTACTGCTGATGATGCGGCGACGTCAGTTGGCGTCTCCGTTTTGTTGTTGTTGCTTATGATAATGATTGCTGTCGATGCAATAGTCGATATCTCGATGATGATAACGATGACGATAACGATGAGCTAGTGATGCCGGATCGTGTGCAACTGCAAGGGCGACAGAGACAGAAAACAACATAAGAGACGGCGAGGCGACGCGTGAAATTTGATCGAGCGAGCGTTTGTTGTTGTTGTTGTTTCTGCCACAAGTTGATTTTCCAGCTCCAGCCTCTTCTCACTGTGTTGTTGCTGCTGCTTGCTGCAAATTATGTAGGTGATGTTATAAAAACATATCGTCACACACAGTCACACACACACACAGCTACCCACGCACACGGACACGCACACCCAGATAGAGATTGAGGCACACACACACACACATGCACAGACAACAATGCGATTTTCGTTTGATCCAAATGAGAACTATTTAAATTGTTTTTTGCTCTTGCTGTTTGCTAACATTTTGTTTTGTGTTGTTGTTGTTGCTGCTGTTTTTGTTGTTGTTGCTGCTATTGTTGTTACTGCTCTTGTTGTTGCGGCTGTTGCAGTCTTCCCTTTTGTACTGTGTTTTTGTCGTGCTCCTGTTTTTTTTTTATATTTTTTTCTCTTGCGTGCTGTAAGTCGCCCTTCTCCTGTTATTCTTGCTTCCCACCTTGCGTTCTTTTTCTTTCGTTTCGTCGTTTGCTTCTTTTTTCCCCGAGTTGCTGCTGCTGTTGCTGCTGCTTCCTATTCTGTCTTTTTAATTTTTTTTCTTATTTTTTTTACACACACGCACGCACGTTGTTGTTGTTGCCTGCAATTTTTTTGCGATATTCCTCCTCGAACCCGTCGTTCCGCTTCTCTCCTCTCTCTCTCTCGCTCACTCTCTCCCCACCACTCCACTCCTCTCCTCTACGAGCGACGTTGATGATGGCGTTGCCTGCAATTTCGTCCGCTGACAACTTTCAATCGAAAGCCATAGCAGAGGGCAGAGCCGCATGCACAAACATCACTTAAATCAACGCGTTCACTTTACATTTGCACTTCATGGCATTTATGCACTGCTTGGTATATATGTATATGTATTTACGTAAAAATAAATAAAAAAAATAACCACAACACCGCGCTGCGCATAATTTCCTCGCCCGTCGATTGTCGAAAAACTTTTGTTTCTGTAAACGCAATGTTAAGACATGAGCTCCTCAACAGCATGTTAACAGAATTCCTTGGTTGTAATGCCTATCGATGGTTTGAAAAATTTACAACACTGTAACTAGTCCGCGATAGTTGATAACACTTTTTACTCGAAGTTCTGCGTGGCATTTATATAAAAACTGTTCTCAAATAAAATACGACTTATTTCATTTGATAATGATGATTCCCAATTGTGAAAAGTGGTAACATCTAAATACTAATTGATAAAAACAATTTAAATTTAAAAGTATCGATAATAATACAACATATAGACATGAGAGTCGTGTGCTGACACGACAATAAGGGTAGGTACAAGTATCGATACTGCATACATGCTGCTGATTAAAGTTAAAGGGAATATAATATATATACATACATATATATTCGAATTTTATATTTATAACGATTCTATCATTAAAAATACTTATTCGCCGTTTTGAGATTCAATTTGCTTAAGCTTAAAAATCAGTAGTTTGATAAAAAAAAATAAATAAAAAATGGTCGTGTTAATCGATGTTGCAGACGTTCAGAAGCTGTTTGCTTTTGTTCTGCAAGTGGAGTTCGTTCCTAATTTGTACAGATTTTTGAATAAGAATAGTATTTTTGTGCATTGTTGTAGTTGACATTCAAATTTATTTGTATTTTATCACTACTTAAAATTAAATTCTTGTGTGTTTTACGTTAGAAGTATGTAACGCCAAGCCCCATTAGCGTTTCCTATCGATCTATATCGAAGAGACGGTGTGCCAACAGACTTTTGCTAACTGATTAAAAACTTTGGATTACATAATATAAACGATATATAATTTTGATATGACCGTTTGCAAGGGATTGATATCCAAATGTACCCAATAAATGTAAGGTAATTTCCAATCAAATATATCGAAGCATCGATATACCGATATGAACTGTGCAACGTTTTTCAACACTAGTCTACAAATGTATTTTCGCTTCTCGTTTTGATTGAGATTTGCAATAAAATTAGAGCCTTTCTCTAAAAAAACACTCGAGACAGAGGCTTAACGCTTATAACACCACATCGCAACACAACGCAATACATCAGGGCGAGGAGCAGTGGCTCAAAAAAGTTCCAGGAGCGCCGCACCCATCAAATCGTTAGCCGCATTGCCACTTTTAGCCGCCTTGCAGACGCCATCGCCATCGGCACATTTTGATATATATATATATATATATTTGTATAAATATATATATATATCTTTATATATATAGAGAGAGAGAGGGAGACATGTCACGCAGTGTGCGCGCCGAGACACGGAGCCGGGCCAAGGATGATATCAAACGTGTTATGCAGGCCGTGGACAAGGTGCGACACTGGGAGAAGAAATGGGTGACCATCAGCGACACGACAATGAAGATCTACAAATGGGTGCCAATCTCCTCGAACAGCGAGAAGAAGTCAAAGCAGCTGCAGCTGAGCAACAAGATCAGCGACAAGGAGAACTCCCAAAAGGGCACGCCAACTCCGCCCCAAATAACGCCCAGCTATGCCGGCCTCACCGCCGACGATTCCAATACATGTGAGTCTCACTCGATGCCTCAGCCTCGCTTTCTGTAAATATTCATGTGTTTCTCTCTTCTTGGCTGGCAGGTTTCTCCGTTGTCAGCGACAGTCAGGGCGCTGACTTTGTGTCGAGCATGCCCTTCTCGGAGGACTCCAATTCGCAGGGTAGTGATGGGCCGGTGAAGCGCTTGAAGACGAGCGACTAGCCACAAAGACACCACATTTATCATCAGCCAAGCGACTGTGAGTGTGTGTGCGTGCGTGTGTGTGTGTGTGTGCCGATTTACATATATAAATAATATATATATATATTTTTTTTTTAGAGATCTAAGCTAATTTGTTAATAAGTACGACGATAATCATCTGCCTCACCAAGACTTAAGCAATTCTCCTAAAGGTCTAAGCATAAGTAATTAAACACCAGTCTAAATACATATAATTAGAACATAAATACACACACCCCCGCACACACACACACCCCGCACACACACACACTCTTATGCAATACTTCGCAATTCGGTTAAGCCTAATCTTTTTGTAAAACTGTACAACTCTTGTCGTCCCCATTTGTGAAAGTGTTGTCCCCAAATAATATATATACATATATGTCTAGGTCCTAGCATTTAGCACAAATACTTATATATCAATTTATTTATTTGCACAAACAATAAAAACAAGAAAATAAATCTGAAAATGTTTATGTTTATGCTGAAAAGAAGATTTGTTGGTTTCTTTTGTTTCGCTTTGTTTTGTTTTTTTTTTATATTTTTTATTTTGTGTTTTTTCTTTAGTTTTTCATTTTGTATAATAAAAAAAAATTAATTTCTTTCAACAAATAGTTTTTCATTCACTTGACATTAAATATACATACATTAACTCTCTCCACATCTTTTCACATTATCATTGTAGTATATATATATATATATATAGATATATATATATAGATATTTATTTATATAGATGTAAGGTTGCCAGCCAGGTTGCGTTCTGGGCTGGATGCCGTCAACTTGGTTGGAATACGTCGAAAATACGAACGTATTTATTTAGTTCATCTTTCACTAAAATTTATGCTAAAAACACGCTTAACTGAAAGGAAGCACAGGTTTGCAAGAGTTACAAAACTTTCGATGACCAAAAAAAAAAAAACAAATGACAGAATCAATAAAAGGATTAAAACATTAGTTTAAATATATAAAAAATGTTACATGTTAATTACACACACAAACAAAGCTTCGCTTTTGTTTTACAAACAAACAAAATATATACGCATATATATATAGATATATATATATAGATATGTATATACATATATATATATATATATATATGTATATATTTATGTATAATAGTACACATACATACATGTGTGCATATAATAATAAGTAAATTTAAATACCAAAATTTTAAAAAGAGGCTGACAAACTTCAACATGGCTCATGCACTATGGAATGTCTCGGAAATGTAATGCATATGTAAAACTTAACCACAGAGAAATGCAAAATGTAGCACAGACAAAAATTACTGTAAAATTGAATGTGTGTAATAAAATAAATAATTATATTAAACGCATTAATCTACACACGTCTCATTTGTTTAAACTTGTAAGCACAAAAGTGTTTTATCTTTCTTCTTTCATCTTTCGTCTTTCCACTTTTTCTCTATTTTGTTCACATTTCTTTTTAATTTGTTTAGATTCTTATATTTTGTTATTAAGCTTGTGTTTAGTTTTAATATCTGTTCTTTTTTTGCGTAGTTTTTTTTTACATTTTTTTTTGTTTTTTAGAAAAAATATAGAAATTCCGCTTGGGTTGTTTCAAATTTGTTGTTGTTTTGTATTGCTGTTGTTGTGGTTAGTTTTTGCTTTTTGCTTTGCTTCGTTTTTCGTTTTCATTTTTGTTTTTTTTTTTATTTCTCTTTTTGCGCTAAAAAAAAAGACGCCTAGCTTATAAATGGTGTCTGCCTTCTTGAAAGTTTAAACAAATACAAATACATACATAGTATAATGATATCGTCGCGTTGATTTTTGCCTTGTATACATAGACATTTAGATACATAAGTATATAGTTAATATTGTCATTTAGCGTTCAGAAAAATATACTCTATGCCTTTTTACAATTCATATTCGTTTTTTTGTTTTAGTTTTTTTCTTTCTTTCTTTTTCCTTCTGTTTTTGCAGTCAGGCGCAAAAATGGCTCTAAAAAAAAAAAAAAACATTTTGGCTTTACAAAGTTTTTTTTTTCTTTTTTTTTTGTTGTTGCTGTGTATGTGTGTGTATGTGTGTGTGTATGTGTGTGTGTGTGTGTGTGTTGAATGCGCGCCTCAAAATTGGACTCGAAAATGTATTTTTGTGGCGCTTTCATTTAGAGATTCGCTGGCTTTTCAAAAGGCGCTCGTCTTCGGGGCGCTTCAGCTTAGAACCGAGTTGGCGCCGCCTAACTTAGGCTGCATACATATGCAGATGTATGTGTATTTAGTATATGGTATATAGTGTATATATATATATAAATTTATGTATAGATTTATATAATAATAATTGCAACAGTTGATTTTTTTTTCTTTTTTCTTTTTTGTTTTTTGTTTGCTTTGTTCTTGTTTTTTTGTTTTGTTTGTTGTGGTTGCTGTTAGTTTATCGGGGCGCTTTCATTTGTCCCCCTCATTCGTCTTCAAGGATATGTGTATGCGGGGCGGGGGTAAAGATTGTTTTCAGCGAGGGTATATATATATATATATATATATATATATTTGTGTGTGTGTGTGTGTGTGTATAAACTCTAGACTTTAGTGGTTTGCCTTGTGTTGCCCTCGCTGCTGGCTGCATGCCAAGATTTGTGATGCTTGCTATGTTGTTGTTGTTGTTGTTGCTGCTGTTGTTGTTGCTGTTGTTGTTCTTGTTGCTTATGTTGTTGATGTTGTTGGATGAGTCGATGCTATGTGTGCAGCGGATAACTATTTGGGCGTGTCTTCGATCGCTGCTGACGTCGACAGGTGAGCGATCGCGATACCGCTGCCTGATAAGCTTGATATCAGCACTCTGACTTATCCTCCTCGACCAGATACTGTGTGTCCTTGCCGGTATCGGCCGATGGGTCCAGCTCCCTGGTGCGCAGCTGCAACTGCGGCGATGACTTGTGCGTAATGCTGCTGGGCGCTATTATGGCCGAGGCGGGCTCCGTGAACGACCCAGAATGGCCCATGGCCTTTGACTTGGACGGTTCCTGTGGCACATCGTAGATGCCTGTCCAGTCACGGAGAGAAACACAGATAGAGAGGGAGAGAGAGAAAGAGCCAGAGAGAAAGAGAGAGAGAGAGAGAGAGAGAGAGAGAGAGAAAGAAGAGAGAGAGAGAGAGAATCCAGAGTTAAGATATATTTGCTTAATACAATCAAAAATCATTCTGGATACTCAAAGAATGTTGCAAATAGAAGCCAACTGATATAATTTAATGTAAGTTGTTAACTTAAAAAGCATGTCAACAATTTATTAATTATGGCCACTATTTTAATGAGAAAAAAATAGAACTATGACAAGAAGGAATATTGCGTTATTTTATGAGATGAATCTGACAAGATAAAAATCATTAATTATTGTTCCACATAAAAGACAACTGATGATTTTTTCGACTCAACTAAAATTATTAGGTACGGTTCCAGTTTCATTTTACACTCTGATATCGAAGTTATCGATCAAAATCAATAGTTGCAAATCGATACAAATCGACTATCACAAATCGATACATCCACATGTCTCCCACAATTTTGACACCAGTCACCAAATTTGGTTGGTAGGTTCTTGGCGATGACCTTCAAAACTCCAAATTGTTGGACCACGCAAACTCTCGCCCCCAAAATCGATAAAAGGTCACAATCGCAATTTTAAGGGCCAACTTGGAGGAAAGGTGACTAGGAAACTCCTTCAAATATCGAAATTTCTTGGCTACACCCACCTTTTGCTGTGGCACCTGCTATCAGATGGTACAACTTACTGGGATGAGAGTATTTCATAGTCGGTTACGCCCGACTGCAATGGGCTCTCTTTTGGTTTTTTTTTTTGGGTTTGTCTTTTTGTTACATACCTGAGCCATTGCTCATGCCCGGATCGGTGTTGGTGCCGGATTGTACAGCATCGTACATGGGATTGGCAAAGTCGCGAGCCTTGTTCGCATTCACCGTCTGCAGGTTGTAGCCCTCGATGGGCGCCATGTCGTTGGCGCCGGGTGCCGAGGCGCCCGGGAAGCCGCTTTCGCTGAACTCCACATTCGAGCCGTGCCGGAAGGTGACGCTCTGGGAAGACGTTATTGCTGGCATGCGCGCCAATTTGCCGCTGCACAGCACAAAAAATTGGTTGGGAGTAGTAAGAATTTCGGTTTCAATCAATTGTATACAAAATAAGTTTTGCATTAATTTCAAAACTCAACAGAAATTATTCAAAATACATATAAAAGTCAAAGCTACGAAAGAAGGTAAATGGACAGAGGCCATTTTCCAAGTGATGGATTTGAAAATCGGTTGGATGTACTTACAATGGACGTTTGCGGATGACATACCAGGCACCGGCGGCGGCCATCATGACCAGGAGTATGACCATGATGGGCACGACGACAGCGGTGACATTGGCGCCGCCATGCCCGAAGGCGCCCGTTGTGCTTCGCTCGCAGTGGTCGCCCTTGAATTCGGGCGGACAGTCGCAATACAGCTCGCCGCGATCATCCTCCTTGCAGAGGCCGGTGTTCTGGCATGGACAGATGCGTGGGGGGGGCCGTGGGCGTTCCGCTGCCGCATCGCAGATGACTTCGGCGGTGCTGCGATGCGAGGGCAACGGGCCGGAAGTGTCTGGACAGGCGCAACGATGTCCGCCGGGCACCAGCAGACATAGATGCGAGCAGCTCGACTCGTGGCACGGATTCCGCAGTGAGGTGTTGTACCGCTTCTCGTGGTAGACCTTCAGGCCGGACGGATTGACGAGGTTGCGATGCACCACCACCTGAACGCCGCGCCCAAACTTATCCTGGCGCAGCAGCTCGCCCGTGTCGCGTGTTACCCAGAACATATTGGATTCGAACAGATCCAGGGAGACGGGATGACGCAGTTGGTCACCCTTAACGATGGCCTTGCGTCGTGAGCCGTCGGCTCGCATCGATTCAATGGCATTGAGCTTGGTATCCACCCAGTAGATGATATGATCCTGTGCGTAGTCAATGGTGAGGCCAGCGGGATGACGAATTTGTTCGGTAATAAGCGGACGTCGCTTGGAGCCATCCATCCAGGAGACTTCGATTTTGGGCGCAGAGCCAGCGTCGGCCCAATAGATGCGTCCCAGCTGTGGATTCACTGCTATTGACGTCGGCACCTCCAATCCAGCATTCACAATCGATCTGCGATAGCGTCCATCCGTTTTGGCCACCATGACACGGCCACGCGGCTTCGAACCAGTCCGATCCACCTCTGTCCAGTACAGATTCGAGGCGAGCCAATCAACGGAAACGGCCGTCGGCTTCGAGCCACCCTTCATATTGAGGTCCTGAGCGAAACCGATCTTTGCCTGGCCATCTGCCGCGTTCACCATGTAGGAGCGCTTGATTGTCTTGTCGTAGCTATCCGCCCAGAACACAATCTGCTGTTGTGCATCATAGTCGAGGGCCTCGATTCGTTTCTCCGCCGCAATCACATCGAACTCCTCCTTCTTTTGGAGATCAAGGCCGCGTATCTCGGGCCCATTGGCAAACACCAAAATGACATCCTCCTTCTCGGCCTTGCAGACGCCACTGCTGCCATCGGAGAGATGGAAACCGTCGCGACAGCTACACGAATATGTGCCATTCATGTTGTGGCACTGATGCGAACATGTGTGCTGCCTTGTTGCACACTCATCGACATCGGCACAACGTTTCTTGTTGTCCGGCGCAATGATGTAGCCCGGATAGCAGGTGCATATGTAGCCGCCATCGGTTAGATTGTGACAATGATGCTGACAACCGCCGCGATTCTGTTCCGAGCAGCTGCTCGTATGATGGCAGCCCAGTTCATCGCTGGCATCGCCGCAATCATCGGAGAAATCGCAGACCTGGGCACGTTCGATGCAGTGCTTGTTGGCGCACTGATATTGGGTATAGAGATCGCATGGCTTCTGTTTGCTGGCACAGAGGGTCATGTTATTCTCGTCGCTGCCATCGCCGCAGTTGTCGATGCCATCGCAGATCTGATAGCGGGCAACGCAACGATGATTGGCGCACTGGAAGCGTCGCAGGGTGTCGCAATTGAAATCGCTGCAGACCTTGGGATCCTCGTCGCTGCCATCGCCGCAGTCATCGGTGCCGTCGCACAGATCCGTCAGGGATACGCACAGATTGTTGGTGCACTGGAATCGTGATTCCGGACAGAAGCGGCCGCCGGGGAATCGGGGCGGGCAGCCAACCTCATCGGACATATCGCGACAATCGCGATCGCCATCACAGCGGAAATAGCTGGCGATGCAGTGGCCCGAGGCGCATTGGAATGTGCCATTCTTGCACTGATATCCTTCGCAGTTCATCTCATCCGAGTTGTCGCCGCAGTCATCCTCGTGATCGCATTGCCAGCGGGATGAGATGCACTTGCCGTTGCCGCATCTAAACTCCGATTCGGAGCACTCCCGATAGCGACCCTTGCAAATCGCATCGTTCTCGTCGCTGGCATCACCACAATCATCCGCAAAGTCGCACATCCATTGCCTGCGAGTCGTGCCAAAAAGAAAGTGGAAATACGTTAAGGACAATCTTCAATTCGATTTATCCCCCCTCAGCTATATTTATTTGTTTTTTGTTTTTATTTTGGTTGCTTGTCAATCTGGAATTTAATAAATCATATTTACTTTGGTATGCATCGATTGTTGCCGCACTTGAAGTCCGTCTCTGCGGAGCACTTGGGGCAATTGTCCGGTAGCTCGTCACTGTTGTCCCGGCAATCGTCCTTGCCATCGCAGAACAGCCACTTGGGTATGCAGCGATAGTTGGATTGGCCAGGACAGCGCTGCCAGCCGGTGGTGCAGTTCCTCTGGCGGCACATGTAAGCCGGCTCATCGGAATCGTCGCCGCAGTCATTGTCAAAGTCGCACATCCACAGCTGCGGAATGCAGCGTCCATTCTTGCATGAAAACTCCGTGTCCGGATCGCAGCTGCGCTTGTCTACACGGGCCAGAAAAATGCGAAATCGGTTTAGTTTTGGTATGATCAGAACAAAATATTTTCTAATTACTAAATTAAATTATATATATTTATATAAGTCCATTTCTAACTTAATTATTCTCCTGTACGATAAAAAAAAAATTTCTTTTTAAAAAGACACTTGCTAAAATGGTGAAACTTGTAGCTAATATTTTGTTCAGTGGGGTAGAATCAGTACTTACGACAGACAAGGGGATCCTCATCGCTGCCATCCTTGCAATCGGCATCGCCATCGCAGCGCCAGCTGTCGAGGATGCAGCGTCCACTCGTCTTGCACTTGAAATCGGATAGCGGACAGGGCAGTTCGCAGTTCTGCTCATCGCTTCCATCGCCGCAGTCATCGACGCCATCACAGATCGTGGCGGATGGGGTGCAGTTGGTGTTCTTGCATTGGAAGGTGCCGGCGCGACAGTGGCGCGGTGAACAGGTGTTTGGCTCATCGGATCCATCCTTGCAGTCCTTCTCGCCGTCGCACTTCCAGAACCAGGGTATACACTTCTCATCGCTGCCGCCGCACAAGTGCTGCCCAGCCGTACAGTTGGCTATGCACGTCTTGGAGTCACGCGCCAGATAGAACTGATTGGGACAGGCGCACTTGAAGATCGGTGCACCCTCCTCGATGTAGCCCTCGATGTTCAGGTAGGTGGACTCCGGCGGCGGTGCTATCAGGCAAAGATGCGAACAATTGCCGTTGTTCGAGCCGCACGGATTTGTGTATGGCAATTGCCGTAGCGGATGGTTAATGTGCAGATCGTATGGACGATGTGTTGTATTTCGGAGCACAGTGTAGTTGGCGCCGTGGAATTTATTGGCGCGCACAATTGCTTTGAGGTTCCAATCGCTCCAGTAGATGAAGTCATCGAACAGGCTCAGCGCAAACACATGCGGCACACTGTTGCCAGAGAGGACAATGTGACGATGACGTCCTTCCAGATCCGTGTATGCAATGTAATCCAAATGGGCATCGGCCCAATAAATGCGATTCGTGAAATAATCAATGGACAGAGCATTTGGCCACGCGATCCCATCATTCCAGTTAAGAATCCGCGTAAAATTCGAGCCGTCCATGCCCATTTTGGCGATGTAGGCCTGCAGATGCCAGGATGTGAAGTACAAGTAACCAATGCCCGGATGCACAACGATCGCACGGGGATCAACGACACCACTGCGCAGCGTTTTGCGCTTGGTGCCATCCAGTTCGGAGACATCCAGATTCTTTGAGTGCCTGTCCAGCCAGTAGAGTTTACGACCGACCCAATCAATCGCGATGCCTTCCAAGCCATGCGAATCATGTCGAATGACAGCCTCACGTTCCGTTGGCAGATCAACGCTGGCATCTGAGTATTTGGCACGGAATATCGTCTTGGCTGTCACATCACAGAAATACATATACTGCTCCTTGATATCAAAGTCGAGGGCCACCACATTCATCAGATCCTGATGCATCAGGTTGTATTGACTGCCATCGACTGACATGTTGCGCACATAGTACTTGTTGGTGAAGATCAGCCACGGCGGAATGTTATCCTTACGCTTGCAAGTGTGCTCATCGTTCTGTCGCTCATAATAGGTCTCGTCGCACTTGCAGTAGAAGCTACCCGGCGTATTCGAGCAGTGCTGCGAACAGGCACCTGGTTGTTCCAAACATTCATCCACATCCGCGCATGCTTTGCCATCGGCCAAGAGCCTGGAAAGACAGAGAGAATGAGATTCATATGTGATTCCAATTGGAAACTGGGAAAGTAGTACGTCGAGTTGGTCACTAATCCAATCAGTTACTCAATCAGTCAATCAGTCCGTCAATCAGTTCGTCAAACAGCTCGTATATATTATTGTTGTTTTTTTTTTTTTGGTCTCGTTCTATTTGCTCCTATTTTAAATGGGGAATAGGTGGATAACTTACTTGTAGCCCTCGTTGCAGTCACAGTAGTAGCCGGTTAGGGTATCCACGCACTTGTGGCCACATTGATTGATCTCGACCTTGGCGCACTCATCCACATTGCAGTGTGCGGGCTCATCAGACTCGTCTGTGCAGTCGGCCACTTTGTTACAGACCAGACTGTAATCGATGCATTGGCCATTGGTGCATGCAAATTGTCCGTGGGCACAGGTGACATTCTCCTTCTTACAGTTAACCTCATCGGAATGGTCGCCGCAGTCGTCTTCGCCATCGCAACGATACTGATTGCGTATACACTTGAAGTTCTGGCACGTGAACTCCAATGAGGAGCACGTCTTGTATTTGGAATTGCAGAATTTGCCCTCATCAGTGCCATCGCCGCAATCATTGTCATGATCACAAATCCAGCCCTGATATTAATGAGAGATGATTTTATGGCTTTCTTTTTTTAAAATAAGAATTTGAGAACTTACTTTGTTGATACAGCGACCGTTGCCGCAGGTAAACATATCCTCACCGCATGGCTGTTGGGTGGCGCAATTGTGGAGCGTTGTATTCTCATCGGCGCCATCAACACAATCAGGATCCCCATCGCATATCCACTTTTTGGGTATGCACTGGGCCCGCTGCCATGACTTGTTCTCCACGCACGTAAACTCAGTTTCCTCGTCACATTTTCGATCGTCTGTGCAAAACGGAACGAAAATTAATCAAATCGATTTTGTTTTTAACTTAATATAATACTTACTGCACTGATGCCGGTTGTCCTCATCGCTGTTATCCAGACAGTCGTTGTCGCCATCACAGATGTAGATGCGTGGAATGCAATTGCCATTGTCGCAGGTGAATAGATCGCCAAAGCAGGTGCGACCCTCGGATTTGCAGTAATCTGGCGGCTCGTCGGCTCCATCGCCGCAATCATCGTCGCCATCGCAATACCAGGTGGCCGGAATGCAGCGATGATTCGGGCAGCGGAAGCTGTTCGTTGGACACGTGCGCTGGCCACAGTGCAGGGGATCCTCGTCGGAGTTGTCGCCACAATCGTTATCGCCATCGCACAACCAATAGGGTTCGACACAGATGTTTGTTTTCTCGCACTTGAGATGGTTGGGCGGACAGGTGGTGTTCATGGGGCAGCGTTCGTGCGTTTCATCCGAGGTGGCGTTATCCTTGCAATCGTTGACACCGTTGCAAACCTGCGTCTGCGGAATGCAGCGTCCATTTGCGCAGGTGAACTCCCCATCGACACAGGGCGGATAGCTGCAGTTGAGCTCATCGGAGCCATCCTTACAGTCGTTCTCGTGATCGCATTTCCACGACTTAAAGATGCAGCGACCGTTATTGCAGCGGAACTCATTAGGCGAGCACGAATGATAGGCACAATAGTTAAGATCCTCATCGGAATTATCACCGCAATCGTCGTCACCATCGCAGGACCACATCCGTGAAATGCACTTGCCATTCTGGCAATAGAACTTGCTCGACTCGCACGTATTGTTTCGGGGCGCACACATGCGACCCTCATTGACGACCTTGGAGTTCTCATCGCATTTGCATTCAGCCTTGCCATTTGGTGCTGGATGGCAGCTTTGCGCACATCCACCATTATTAATGCGGCACGGATTCACATTGCACTTCTGCCGGTCGGAGCTAAAGATGCGTATATCACGTGGCGAGTCCTCCAATCGCTTCACCATCTCCACCATATTGGCGCCCGTATGCTTCTCGGCCCGATAAACGCCACGCAGTTGGACATCCGTCCAGTAGATGTAGTTGCGGAACACGGTGATTGCAAACGGATAAATGGTAGCCGCTACAAGCAGTTCCCGATTCCGACCATCCAAATCGGCGCGTTCGATTTTTTCGCGCACCGCATCCGTCCAGTATAACTTATGTTCGTCATAGTCTATGGCCAGACCACTGGGCTGTGACAGCTCCTTATCGACAATGGCCCGCTTCAGCGAGCCAGCCATCGTTGTGCGGAATATCTTGCCGGAGGTACCGAAGCGACCCCAGTCAGTAAAGAACAGTGTCCCATTGCATGGATCGAGGACAATGGCACGTGGTCGTTCGACACGTGCAATCATCACCAGCTCTGTGCCAACGAGATTCATCGCATAAATGGAGTTATTTGAGCTATCTGTCCAATAGATCTTGCTCTGTGTCCAGTCGTACGCAATGCCCTCCGGATTGATGCCCTTGTTGAGGACCACAGTGATATCGCTGTGGCTTGGCTTGTTTGCCTGCGTGTAGGCAATTTTCGCCCATGGCCGGATCTGGGTGTAAAGCATGCGATTGCCAGCAAAATCAAAGTCTACACCGACCACATTGGTCAGATTTGAAAGGGGCGTAAATGGCACCTCCGTTGAATGCGGATCTAAATTAACTGCTCGAATCTCCGTTCGTGTGGCGAACACCAAATACTCGTTGACCGTCTCACATGTGTGATTATCGGCACCCAGTTTTCCTGTGGCGCAATCGCAACGATAGTTCTTTGCCGTTGAGGGTTCGGGTGGAAAACTGAAGCAGAGCTGATCGCAGCCGCCGTTACCCAGTTGAGCGCAGGGATTATTATCATCGGCGGGCTGATTGTTAATGTCATAGATGGCAATGTCGCGCAACTTTTCGAGATTGGTGCGTACTCGTGTCACCTCGGTATCGTTTCCAAACAACTTGGATGCCTTAAACACTGTCATCAGATTGCGATCGACCCAGTAGACATCGTTGCGGAAAATGGCAATACCCATCGGATTAGGCAGATCACGTCGGATCACCTTGCGATTGACGCCATTATACGAGATCTTCTGTATGGTGTCCAGCTTGGAGTCAACCCAAAACACATCGTGCGTCTGCATATCGATGGTGAGATCACGTGGCAACGATATGCCCGATGTGACCAACGGCTGCCATTTGCTGCCATCGAGCATCGCTTTGCCAATACGCGGATGCTGACCGTAGTCGATCCAGTAGAGAAGTCGCTTGATCGGATTGACGGCTAACTC
Organism: Drosophila picticornis; assembly: GCA_035043845.1. NCBI lineage: Eukaryota > Metazoa > Arthropoda > Insecta > Diptera > Drosophilidae > Drosophila > Drosophila picticornis. Next base: position 12,446,625 of record JAWNMR010000492.1, on the reverse strand, counting down.
ACGTGGCGCATCGTTGGTCGTCTTGACAAGCACCTTCCGATTGCTGCCATCCAGCCAACAGACCTCCACATAGTTCTCATGCGGATAGACGTTCGTGAAGTACATGTTGCCAGCCACCCAGTCAATGGTCAAGCCGCGTATGCCATTGCTACCGATGCCATCCTTGACCACATGCTGTACATCTGTGGCGTTGGGTCGCGAACGGAAGATGCCGTTCCAATAGCCGCGATTGAATTCCGCCCAGTAGATCCACTGATCACGGAACATCACGTCCACATGCAGTATATGATGACCCTGTCCGCTGACGGGTACCATTGCTTCCGAGCTATCGGTTAGACTGTAACCGCGTATCATGTCCAGTTGGGAGACGACGGCAAATGTCTTGTACGCCACGCAATTGATCTCGTTTTCCTTGTGGTAGCCAATGCCGCAGGCGCATGTCCGCGAAGCAGCAGCTCCCGGTATGCAGAGTTGCTTGCAACCGCCGTTGCCCGTCTGGCAGGGATGCTGCATGAGTGCCCGCTTCTTGTAGATCATCATGCTGCGCAAATCGGGCTCATTGTCGACAATTGTCTTGGGATTATCACCACGCGGCAAATCAACTCGCACAATTTTCTCGTACACCGGATCCAGGTAATATAGGCGATGGTCTAGGACACCCAGGCTGCGTGGACGCGATATGGCCTGGTCCTCATTGAGTATGATCGTGTGATCTTCACCATTGTAGTCCATAGAACAGATCGATGCTGAGTGGCTGGTGCTGTAGTAGATCATCTTTTTATCAATGTCGAGGGCAATGCTCTCCGGATGTTTGAGGTCCTTGCGCAATACACGCGCGTCTTGCCCATTCATGTCGACCCGTGCAATTTTCACTGGCACTTCGAGTACACCTTCATCGATCCAGAACAGCTTACCCTCACTTGGATCGAGCACCAGTTGCTTGGGCTTGGAGACGGAATTCTCGCTTCCATCGTTCGCCAATATGACCGTGCGGTACTTTTGCTTGCCATCCACACGGACAGCCTCAATGTTGCTTGCCACCCGGTTGCCGATGTACAGATTGCGGCCGAGCCAATCGAATGCGATGGTATACGGTGCACCCACAATGCCCGTATCGATGTCCAGGAAAAGTGTTTTATTCCCGCCGCCGTAGGGTGTTGTAAAGATGGTGCAATTCTCGTCGTCGTCCTCACGTCCCTGCACCCAATACAAAGTCTCACCCTTCCGATCAAAGTCCAGGCCAGTGCTACTCTCAATGCCAATAACGGGCGCTAAGGCACCGGCTCTGGCATCGCCTCCATTCAGCGGTAAGTCTACAATTTGGGTACCCTTGACAACCATCAGATAGGGATTCTCCTCTTCGATACACCGACCCTCACTGAGCAATCGATAGCCTGGCTTGCATTTGCATGAGTAGCCCTCGCTTGCACTCGGACTGAGCAGGCACAGATGCTGACAGCGGGCCTGGGCGCACGGATTCGGATACATCGGTTGCAGAGAGGCATGATGGACGTGTATCGACAGCGGCTGGCTAATTAGATGGGAGACAACGGTTTGATTCTTGCCACGGAACTTATTTGCAGACAGTACACGGTTCAGCTGACGATCTGTCCAGTAGAGCGTGTCCTCGAACAGGGACAACGAGTGTGGATGCAACAGATAATGACTGCTGGCCAGCACCTGCTGACGCCCCGTACCGTTGTAGTAGCAAAAGTCAATAAAGTCCAGCTTGGAGTCGGCAAAGTAGACGCGCTTCGTCGCAATATCCAATGTCAGGCCATTGGGCCAGTAGATCTTCGTATTGATGATAGTCTTGCGCATGGTGCCATCCATGCCGATCCTTTCGACACGCGGATTCTCGCCCCAGTCTGTCCAGAAAATAAAGCGTGCCTCGGGACTGGGATCAATGCACATGCCACGCGGCTGTGTTATATTCTCTCTAACGAGCACCAATCGATTGGACCCATTCTCAGCGGACACCTCAATCGTGTTCAGTTTGCTGTCCAGCCAGTAGAGATTCTTGGCAATCCAATCGTAGGCCAGACCCTCGACCAGATCCAGGCCGGTGTTGATAATCTCCTGTGGCTCCATGCCATGATCCAGACGCGATATCTTCTTCAGTTTCATGTCGCTCCAGAAAATGGTGCCCGTGTGCATATTCGAAGCGGTCGCAACCACATTCTCCACAATGATGGGCACACGCTCCAGTCCCTGCTCCTTTAGATCAGCGACCAGGATGGAATGCCTATTCGAGATGATCAGGAAGGCAGCCGTATGATTGACAGCCTTGCACGTATGCTTATTGGGGCCGAGCACATAGCCAGGTGTGCAGGAGCAGAAATAGGAACCTTTTGTGTTCGTACATTCCTGCGAACAGAGACCGGGTGGATCGCATTCATTGGTATCCACGCAGGTGAAACCATCTGGGCCAATCTCTGAGCCTGGTGGACACACACACAGCGCACCGCTGGGCGTCTTCTGGCAAAAATTGGAGCACTGACCCGTCTGATGTTCACACTCGGCCAGATCACAGCCCTCACCCTCATCGGCACCATTGGGACAGTCCATCGTATCGTCACAAACCGATGTGATGTTCACGCAGCGTTCGGCAACGCCCGGACACTGCCACTGACCGTGTGGACACTTAAACGGTGGTGGCACACAGGCATGCTCTGTACCCTCGTCGGAGTTGTCACCACAATCGTCCTTGCCATCGCAGATGTACGCCTTGAACACACAGTTTGTGTTGTTGCATTTGAAGAAGTTCTGGGCACAGGTGATCTGGCCGCAATCCTCCTCGTCCGAGTGATCCGAACAGTCATTGGAGCCGTCACAGTGCCAAGCAATTGGTATACAGAAACCAGTCGACTTGCATCGGAAATGCTTCTCCAAATTGCACTGATTGGGACCCATCGAGGGGCAGCCAAGCTCATCGCTGCCATCGTTGCAATCGGGTATGCCATCGCATTTGTAGGACTCTTCGACGCACTGCCGTAGATCGGCGCACTTGAACTGATTGGCCAAGCAGCTAATCGGTGGGCAGTCCTTCTCATCCTGCCTATCGAAGCAATCGTCGTCGCCGTCGCATACCCAACTCTGCGGTATACAATGCCCCGTCCTTGGACAAGTGAACTGAAAATATGCACAGGTCTTCTCCGCACAGAAGTCGCCCTCATCGCTGCTGTCGCCGCAATCATTCTCGCTGTCGCACTTCCACATGCTGGGAATGCAGCGACCGTTCGCACAGGCAAACTGAGATGTTGCACAGGTCACATTGCCACAGTCCACTTCATCCGAGTTATCGCCGCAATCGTTTTCCTGGTCGCACCGGAAGTTCAGCGGAATGCAGCGACCTGATTTGCATTGGAACTCATTCGAGCCGCAGGTCGGTTCTATCAAAGAATAATAATCAAATTGGTTTGGGTTGTTAACTTAATTATGCACAAAAGGAAAGCAAGGTAAAGATCAACTGAATAGCAGTTATATTTGAGTGCAAGGTATTTAAAACTCTTGACGGTCTACAGATCCATATCGAACACAAAAATTGATACCTTGTCCCTATGATAAGTAAAATGGTTCGCATTCAAATCTATGACAAATTGTAGATTTAGAAACAATTAACAAAAAGTAACGTTCTATTAAACATATCCTGAGATGGAATATGTTTAAACAATAAAATATGCATTTTTATAGCATGTACAACAGTTTTAATTTCGATTGTTTTAAATTTTACTCAACACAAAAAATATGGAAAATGATTTCGATTTTAGAAAGCGATTCAATGAAATGATTCAAATAGTTTCGATAAATATTCTCCACGGATTTTAATATATACTATTAATAATTATCAATATGCTCTACTTACTTGTGCAATTTTGCTCCTCATCGCTGTTATCCAGACAGTCATCATCGCCGTCACAGACCCAGGACTTGGGTATACAACGCTGATTGTTGCAGGTGAAGTCCCATAAATTGGGACAGGGCTGGACGGGTGGCTCGGCACTGGGATCGGGAATGCAGCTGATCTGGTCCTCGGCCAATCTTTCGCCATACGGACAGGAGCAACGCGATTGCAAACGGCTCGCAGCGCCAGTTGTTGTCGTCATTTCGCTGGTATTTTGTGAGATGGGTATGGCAAAGCATATCTTCTGGCAGCCTCCATTGAAGTGGTGGCATGGCTGTGTTTCAGCAATGCGTTGCACATCGCGACTGTAGACTTTGACACCATATAATCGATTCGTTTGCGGTTCGCGCACCATCATTTCCTCCTGTTCGCCGGTGAGCTTGTGCAGCCGAATGATTGCATCGAGTCGCCAATCCGTGATGTACATCCAATCGTTGTGTATTACAATTGAGAACGGATGACGGACGAGGCGAGAGTTAACCGTCTTGATGTCCGTGCCATCGAGATTGGCATGCTGTACATGATCTAGCAGAGCATCGCACCAGTACACACGATCCTCCTTGAAGTCGATGGAGAGGCCGTTGGGCCAGCCGAGAGTCACGTTGCGGAATACCAAAAGGCCAGTGCCGTCGGTATTCGCACGCGTTATATTCGCCGGACGATCCCATTCGGAGAAGAATATATATCCCCGATTCGGGTGCACAACGATGGCACGCGGACGCTTCAAATTCTTGAGCAATGTGCGACGATGCGTGACATTCCGGGTGGAAAGGACATTCAGTGTGCCCTTGCGTGAGTCGATGTAGTACAGATTCTTGGAAGCCCAATCAACAGCGAGGCCCTCAACGCCTTCATTCTGTGAGGCGAGGACAATTTCGCGACCGGTGCCGTTGCGATGCACCCGATAGATGACATCCTGCAGTATATCAGAGTAATAAATGAACTCATCGCGTGCATCAAAATCGAGGCCGACAAAGCGAGCGCGTCGTGAGACAACGGGAAGGATCGCATCACTGAAACCCTCAATGACCGGTTCCAGGACCTTGCCCTTGATGAACCGCTGCTGCGAATACATGAGGAACTCCCGGACCAGTTTACAGTTCTTCAGATCCGTCTGCAGTTGGTAGCCGGTGTGGCAGGCACAACGGAACCCAAGTCCCGTCGGTGCTCCCTTAACGGCCGTCACAATACACATGTGATTGCAGCCGCCGTTGTTGTGGCCGCAAGGATTCGAGACATGCGGCTGACTGAGCGCATGCACGGCTATGATACCCTTCGGTTCGCGTATATCCTTGGCCTTGTAGGTCACCTGAATGGAGCTGGGACCCTCGTACTTGTCGACGGACATAATGCCCTGCTTGGTGGCATCAGTCCAATAGATTCGATTCTCGAACAGGGCCAGACGCGATGGACTCGGCACCTGCTGACCCCGCAGCACCATTACTCGCTGTCCACCCTCATAGTCAACGGATTCGATGTAGTCCAGCAGGGAGTCACACCAGAAGACACGCTTCCCAATAATGTCGACAGTGACGCCACTCGCTTTGTAAGCCGCTTCCGATACAATGGAACGGGCATGGGTGCCATCCATATGGGCGCGCAGCACTTGGCCGCCATCGGCGACAAACATCAGACCAGCGGTCGGGTCCAGGGCCAAATCAGCGGGACTGGTCAGATTCGAGCCAAGGACAACGGCATGCCAATGTCCGCTCAGCTCAAACACATCGATTTTCTGACCCACCAAATCAGCGACATAGATCTTATCACCCACCCAATCGACAGACAACGCAACCGGTGCCCAAGTGCCCGGCAGCGTTTGATCCAGCGGCGCCACAGCGCTGTTTAGCACATCCAGTGGCAGGGATTGCACCTTTCGTGTCTTAATGTCCGACCAATAGAGCGTATTGCGGGCATAATGGAAGGCAACGCCAGCGGCAGCGGTGGCATTTGCCAGCACCTTGGGATCGCTGTCGTGGGCGAACATCCGCATGATAGCCCGATCATGGGCGAATATCAACTGCAGATTGTTCGCATCGGGTGCAATGCACTTGGACTCGTTGATTAGCGTATAGCCCTGGGCACACTGGCAAGTGTAGCTGCCGGGCGTATTTGTGCACAGTTGATCACAGTGGCCCCACTCGGCACACTCATCCAAGTCGATGCAGGTGCGATTGTCTGGCGCCAGACTCTGGCCGGGTCTGCAATAGCACACGCCGCCAGTCAAGGAGGGGCCGCATTTAAACTCACAGCTCAGCGCGGGACAGGAGGCGATGGCTGGAATAAAAACATATACCAACATTAAACAGTTAAAGGACTCACAAATTATGTTAAGCTCACACTACCCATAAGTATTAATTATATTTAAATAATTGCACAAAAGAAAAAAAAATGTATATATAAAAAATTCAATTAGTTGTTTTCTATTTGAATACAATTCACGTATGAATAATTGTTTTAAATTTATTATTATTTGCGAATATTCCTCAGTGGTAATGATTGCATTTTGATTTTCCCTTCAGTAAACCTCTGAAATCAATATTATTGAGAGAGCAAGTTATGACAGAATCATAAAATTATGAATTATATTTCAATTTAATTTGGAATGAATTCAATTTGGAAATGTTATTTGAAAACACCTAGATGATGGATAGATTATTGTTAGCTCAATGTATTGGAATATTACTGATTTATAAAACAATCTTTATTCAACAGCATAAATTATTTCAGATTAATTTAGAGTGTAATTCAAATTGTGGTAATTCCCTTCCTTAATTGAAATTAAAATGCTGTTCTTTATTTAATGAGGGGATGGAGCATGAAGTATAATTGAGAGGATAATACTTACAACATGCCGTCTCCTCGTCGCTGCCATCCTCACAGTCGCGCTTGCCGTCGCACAGTTGCGATTTGAGGATGCACTTGGGTGCACCATTGACGCCGCCACGTGGGCAGAGGAACTTGTTATCAGGACAGGCGATGGCCGTGCAGTTGGCCTCGTCGCTCTCATCGGCGCAGTCGTGGTAGCCGTCGCAGTGGAAATTGTATGGAATGCACAGCGCATTCGTGCAGCGGAACTGCGCATGATGGCAGGGCGGGAAGTCTACAGTGAAGCGGGAAGTGGAAAATGTTAGGTGAACTATTGCTGGAACAATTGTCTGTCTCCTTGTACTCACTGCAGCCCTGCTCGTCCGAGTTGTCGCCGCAATCGTTGCGATGGTTACATTTCAGCGCCGCATCAATGCATTTGTGTCCATTGGCGCAGCGGAATTGATCCAGACGACAGGCGACGCCGTTGCAGCCATCCTCGTCGCGACCGGTGCGACAGTCCAGGTAGCCATCGCATCGCTTCTCCTTGGGCACACACGGTCCAGTCGGGCGGCCCTCAGCCGGAGCTGCACCATTCGCAGCATTGCAAAAGACGTCTGTGTGTTGGCATTTGCGATAAGCTGTCAAAAGAAAAAACACAAAAGCTTATTTCTCTGTTTCCAATTATAGAACTAAAAAGCAAAAGCATAGCAGGGGACCGATGCAGGGATGCTGGCGATAACGGGACTCTAACCATAGCGGGCTTCCAATTTAATTAATGTGCACAATAACAATAAAGACACAAAAATTCCCTGCAATTAGTAAAACCAAGTCAAATCAAATTGTTCTAAGGAAGAAACCCTCTTGCTTTATTCACTTCCGACTTCCACTGTGGGCTTTTTGTGGCAAACGTTGAATACTTAAGTATGTAGTTATGATAATATAAAATTATGAGCAAAATTTATGATTGTGGCAGTCAAATATAATAATGGTTTCGAACTTGTACAAAAATGTACAGTAAATAAGAGAAGACTAATCTAACTCGTAATTAGTCAGTTTGATACAGTTTTATAATATAGACGGTCGAAGATTTTAAACTGGGCACCTAGACAGACGGACAGGTCACATTTAACACAAATTGTGTCCATTTTAACCACGGTGTCTTCAGTTTTCGTTGCCAATAGTGGTTAGTCTCTAGCTGTGACACTCATTAAGTGTCTGTGTGCTGATTGGTTAGGTGGTTGTCTGGTTGTCTGGTTGGTTTGGGGTGATTAGGTTATTGGGTGGTGTCCCTGTCCTTACACTTAATTATTGAGCAACTAGCCAATATGAAGCTCCAATTGGCACACACAGAGAGACATGCCCAGAGGTGAGATTGAAGTATTGAAGTTGAGTGTTGTTATTGGGACCGGCATGGTTGCGGGCTGGGATTGCGTTGTCAGGATAGAGTCTGCCGGTGGGAGTCTACCAAAGACAAATTAATCAAATTTACATTATGTCAACACGCTGGCAAGTGCCAGTTGTCATTTGCCAATTGTCAGTTGCTAGAGCACTACCACTTCAAAGGCAAACCTTTCGATTGAGCGTATGACATGCTTGTTCCGCCGCCTTTAGGGCAACATTTCAGCACACATTTCCAAGAAAATTTTGACGCACAGCAGGCGGTGTGGAATAGACCTAGAGCAAATTTTAAAGCCCCCATGTCCGCTCAAAGCTGTTGTTCACATATCCGCACAAAAACACACACGACTCTGTGTCGACTATGAATGCCGCCAGAGAGTAGATTGGAATCGCACCGCAGGGTTGCTGACAATTTAAAAATGACTCCAAAATACATGTGCTCAACTATTGCTGCCGAAGACATTAAATTTGGATGTCAGACATAGAAGCACTGGCGATGTCTAGTTGGCAACAGCTAGAGCGACCCCTGTCAAAAGCACACACGCTCGCACATGCACACCTACACTGAGAAATTAAGATGGTTTTTATTGCAAAAGAACAAAAACAATGAAAAACATTTAATTCCCAGAGTAGCTTTTAAAGCCTGTGTGTTAGACTTGAGCATGAGCATGAACAAAAGGTTTACTTACAATTATACCCATATATGTAAAAGAATTTGTTCCTTCCAATCCAATTTAGGATGAACGATTTATGTCTCTATTTTTTGTGCTTAAAATACATATATTTCTTTCAGAGCTACAAGTATTGTTAGATGAGTGATAGGTTGCTTGTTTTTCTTTTTTTGAGTGTATACATATGGAATACACTCTTGGGCACGCATGGCGTATACATAATGCATACTGCTATAGAAATGTCGGGCGTGATAGTCCGTCTCACTGTCACAGTCCGGTCTGCGTTTGTCCCGCTGTTGCCGGCCGGCTTGCGTCTGCCCCCTAAGCGCCTCTGGTTTACCCATCGGCCTTGGACTCATCAGCGCCCACCCTTTCTCGTATTGTGCACATGTTGGCAGGCAAAGTGCTATAAATTATCGAGTAGTTGGTTGCAGCTCCGGGACAAGCTGAATGGGTCGAGTCGAGACGAGTCGAGTCGAGAGACGAGGCGGGGAGCACAGTCCATCAAGCTGGCTACAAGAAAGAGGTGGCCATTGCTCAGCGAAAGTTGTGGACTTTAAATGACCAGAAATTAGAGCCGCTCGATTAAGACTCTGAGTTCGGGCTTAAAGTAATGTCTAGAAAATGTGAAATGTGCTGGCTGCTGGGGTCATAGATTAAGCGGACTGCCGCCAGAGCATGTAACGGATAAATAGAGAGAGCGAAACCGTGGAAAAGAGCGAAAAAGATATAGATACACAGAGAAGGAGAGAAGAAGAGAGAGATATGATGATCTGCGCCACTTTCAAGTTACTTTTGGCATAGGCGTAATAAACTTTTCAAAGGTTTTTTACTGCCCCCGCCGATGTTGTGTTTCTGTTGTTTCTATCCCGTCGTTGTTGTTGTTGTTATTGTAGCTGCTGCTTCACATTAACGGCGCACCGGAACAGCTAAGTGTGGCAGAGCAAACTTAATTAGTACAAGTTAAACAAGCCAAGTTGTATAAATACTCCCCGGCAGTACAAACTTTTATAGCAGCAACAATAAAATATGTGTGCGTGTTTGTATGTGTGTGTGTGTGTTTGTGTGTGTGACTGCAGGTAGCCAAGACTCTTGTCACTACTTCCTACTCCCTATTCCTCTGTTATCATATGCCCCTTGGTAATGAGAGCACCTAGTCCTCCTTCACTGAGACGTCATCTGAGGCTGAGCTCAAGCATCCTGGTGCTGCAGTTAGTAAGCATAAAATGTAGGAGAAGTTTCCTAATAGTTTTCCGAAGATTAAATACTCTTGCAGATAATAACAGGAGATGATTAAATTCATTTATTCTAATCAAGGGCACACCATTTCATTGCTTTCATCATTTAACTACAAAACTAAATTCATGATTAACTAGTGCAATAGAAAATCACTGCAAGCGTCAATTTGGCTTATGCTTTTCGCTTTCACTCTGATAACACCATCCGCGCAAACAAATTCGACTTGGAGATTTCGAATTAAATATATAAAAAATACAAAATGTCAGTTGGCAAACTCTTAATAACAATGACAATAATATAATATGTATGTTTGTGGGATTTCGTATAGGAGATACGGCAACAAGATGCGGTCAAACCAATCTGGCAACTTTGTTGCCGTTGCAGGTAATCGAGTCAGTAAAGCATCGATATCTGATCGGCATCGATTCAGCTCGGTTGCAGCCAGCGGTGGAAGAAAGATGCAGGAAACAAAAGTTAAACTTCATTATCAATAAGCACAAACATACCAAGCAGGGTGCATTTTTCCAAAACTTAGAAAAAATATGTTAAATTTTCAGATTGTTTTTTATAAGTTTACAAGCAACTCTACAAAGTAGCTTTTTTGTTTTTTTTTTTTTATAGTATTAATAACTTTAGTTTTGCAAAATTGCGCATACACAAACATTTTAGATAGTTTATAAAATGCACAAAATTTCACTTTTCAGGTCGAATTTCCTTTTATGGCAACTTTGTTAATTCAAGTTGAGTTCAGTCAGTTGGGTCATTTGGGTTCCACTTAAAGATGGTAAATTTAATGCATGAGCAGCTTTTTGCGTTTGTTGATCTACCGTTGCAGCAGTGGAACCACAATTTGCTGCTGGTGCAACTGGGAATTTGGGAGTTGCGAGTTGGGTGTTTGGCCATTGACAAGATTAACGCGCACAATTTGTTGCAAATTCGTTGGCGCTGCTGTTGCATTACATTAAAAACAAATCATAATGACAAACGAGTGGGTGGCTGCAATGGGTGGCAGCACTTGGCTGCAACTTTTGTGTAAGGTCATAAAAATGTTGAATGTTGAATTGTGGACTGGGCGACTGCTGGCCCCTCTTGGGACTATGTTGAGTTGCTCCAGACCGAACTCTGCTGCTACATTATTCACATTTTACAGTTCGCCCCAAAGTTTGACGCAAAACTTTTACGCGAAGCGAGGGCGCGTTGCTGTTGCCACTTTTATAAACACAACGGCGATCGGATGGCGCGAATTTTGAAGTGCGCAATGCTCTGGCTCTTGCCTCACTCACACTCAGAGACCCGTCTAGAGTTGTGTACTCAAAATCGAACAAACTCCAATCCATATCTAATGATTATTCAACTCAGCTGCGTTATAAAAACTTGTCAAGTTTGGCACACTTGAATCACGAATTCGGCTTATTATCAATTAAGAACAATTAAGCTGGTAGCTGGTATTGATGGGAAATTTAGAGATCGATATTTTTGCTGGTTAAGGAATATTTGAAAATGGGATTTAAAAGTACAAAAGAGTGGCAATTCTGCGTTTTTCTCCGAGTGTATTCATGGCATGCGACACTTTCTAATTGGTAAGTGGGCGTGCCCAAGGGAAACGGGCTACTCTGCATTAACGTTTATTGCAGGCTAACGATTCGCAGTGCGAGACTCGAGACTCAAGACTCGAGACTTTTATGCGTGTTTATATTGGGGCGCTGGCTTGGCTTGTGTAATTACGCGCGACAAGTTGTGGAAGCCACCCGAACAACACCAACACCACCACCACCGCCACCAGAGTCAGCACAAGAACCAGCAGCAGCACCAACACCCACGTGTCCAGAGTCCAGCGTCTAGTGTGAGCCCGTGAGCCATAGTTTACAGCTTTTCTGCACGTCTAACTGGTCTGACAGCTGCAGTCAAATAAACGTCAGTCGTTGCCAACTTTCTACGGGTTCAACGACAGTTTACGACAGTTTCTCGGTAAAACGCGCAACGGGCAATGGGCAACAGCTCGAAGCGAGGTAGCAGCGTTTAGTGAAAGTGTAGTGAACGTTGTTTGGGAATGCCAGGAGAGGGACTCTTTGTACTCGCACTTATTCAGTCAGGTAATGGCCAACAGCCAACAGCTAATAGCCAACTGCCAACTGCAATCTTCTTGATCATTTCTGTTGTGAACTTTTTGGGGTTCTTTTACGCTCTTTTTACGCTTCTTACTTTTGGCAACTCTCTCATTTGTACTTGTAAGCCCCTCCATCCTCCGTCCCCAATCCCTTACACCCTTACCCCCTTCATCCGTGTCTAGGTTTGCAATTAAAAGCAGATGTCTGCTTATATATTTTATATGCACAGCAGGAAATTGATCGAATCTCTTGCATTTCATTGGATATTTATTTTTGTTGCGTTGCAGCTTCAATTTAAGAATAGTTTGACTCGCAATGCGTAATCGTCTTATTATATATCTTTCCGCGACAAGAGCTTTTGCAATTTTTATAAAATTGCTAATCACAAGAAAGACAATCTCATTTTTTAATTAAATTATAAATTCAGTAAGCGCCAAGTGCCAAATCGAAGAGCTCAATCATTTTTCCACTCATTTTTTTTTTGATCCAGATTTCCATCTTGATTAGAATTTCATTTTCAGCGTTTTTAATTTAAAGCAACGCTTTTTACTGTGTATGCTTCCCACCTTTACGGTTGCCTAAGGAGGGGGGAGGAAGTGGTATGCAAAGATGCTGAAGCACTTTGAGTTGTTAAACTGCTCTTCTTTATTGACTCAGCAGCGTCGAGTCTGTAAAGCACTTGCGTCTCGGGTAACTACTTAAGCCCAAAAACACCCTCACGCCCATCCCCTCGCTTGCCCGCGCCGAGTCGCAACACGGCAGACATTGCTTTGGGTGGTTTTGCATAAGGACATTTAATTAAACACTCATTGCTGTAACTCGGCAGCTGCAGACCACTTTGACCTCCAAGTAAGGCGTTCTTTTTTTTTTTTTTTTGTGCTGTTGTTAAACTATTAGTTTGCCGGTAGCTTAGGTGTTGTGGTGGTTGCCAGGTTCAAGTGGCATCTCTCTTTGGTCTGTGGTGTGTGGCATGCAAAGCAGACACCGAGTAAAGCTCTCATTAATTTGCAGGTGTACGCCCAGAAAGCGAAACAAACAACTTAACGCACACCTCAAGTAATTAAATAGTTGAAATAAGCTTGCTTTAATATTTATATGCCATAAATTAAACAAACAACGGCGCACGCAATGGAGACGCAGATGGAAATGGCAATGACTATGGAGATGCAGACGACACCCGCAAATCAACACCCAAACAGGAGCATAAACACACCGACACACACACCCACACATACACACACCCACACACACACACGCAGGAGTGTGGGAGAGAGACAGATTGAGGGCAGACAATTTGCTGAAGGGGAAGAAGGACATTCAGAGACGACGCGTTGACACGTACGCAAAATAAATTTGTTAAGAACGCAATAAGAGCGAACATTTTGTCACAATTTAAGCGCGATAAATTATTGTAAGAGCAAAGGACAGACGTGAAGATACGCAAGAAAACACAGAGAAAGAGAGAAAGAGAGAGCAAGTGAGAGAGAGAGAGAGCTAGTGAGGAAGAGAGAGAGAGAGCAAGATAGAAAGCGAATGACTTTGTAAGTCTAGCCGAAGATTTGATGCCTTTGTGCAGTGATTTTTTCATAACACTAATAAAAAATAAATATAAATAAATAAATAATTAGTAAATTGATTGATTACAATATCCAAAAACAATACCAGATCTCAAAAAAGTGCATTGCTCTATGAAAAAGTTAGTAAACATTTCCATACAAATAGGATTGTTTGGTTAAAGTTAGCATTTGAAACCCGTCTCAAATAAAAAAACCAAAGCCAGTAAAACTCAAGATCAGATGACATTTTGGCGATAATTTGTCGTGAATAACATAGAAACTTAGAAATGCCAGCTTCCTCCGAACGTCGAATATTTGAGGCCCATTTTCCTGGCGATGTTCCACAGATTGATGCTTATTTAGGGTATTCAAGAGAGAAAGCTGCTAACAGGAAGAGTTTTGCTCGGGTCTTATTAAATTAAAATGAATTTCAAAGTTGATCTTGCGCCAGTCAAATAGAGAAGTGCAGCTTTCCAACAAATTGCCCAGCTTGCAGCAGTCAAAACAACAACAAGAACAACTAGAACAGAAGTAGCAACAAGGAGCCTGAACTTAAGGACGCTGTCTGGCCCCGCTGCAGACAGGAGGACAAGGACTCGGCACATCGAGGACAAAGTTGTGCGCGTTTGTCTAGCGCCAGTCAAAGCTTAAGCAAAGTTGTTAAAGCAACGAAGTACTTAGGAATTGGTCGCTCAAAGATATTAAAATGTATAAATCTTAAATAACAAGCAATAAATGCAGCTGCCCTTTGCATCCATCTCTCTCCCCCTCTCCCTCACTCTCTCTCTCTCTCTCTCTCTCTCTCTCTCTCTCTCTCTCTCTCGTGCGCGCTCTCTGTCTGCTTGTGTGGGCGAAAGTTTTAATCAAAATATGCCGCACACAGTCGACTGGGCTTGAGTTTTGCCTTCCACTTTAAAGTTTCCAGAGATGCAGCCAAGAGCCGAATGAAAAGGTAAGGCCCAAAACCAATCCATGGCCCATTCAAGCCGAAACCTCTTCAAAATGGAGTACACTTTTTAGCAAAAGATTATGAAATACATGCAATGGATTACATGCAATTGGAAGCGCCTTTGATGTCTCTCTCTATTTTAAATATTATAAAAAAAAACTTATTAGCTTATTAGACCTGTTCTGTTGCCCAGATTAGTAAAACATTCACAACATTTAACGTTGATACACACACACACACTCACAAATGCACATGCGCATCTTATGCAAAATCAGGGAATGAATGACGAATTAAATTCGTCTATCTTGTCTTAAAATATTCTTCAAACATTAATTATGTTTGGATTTGTGCAGCTAAACAAAACTAAACAAATTGAGTGCAATTCTAATTTGCTTCAGTTTGGGCGCAAATTATAAATTCGTAGGTAGAAACGGTTAGTTTAAATGGAATGCTTAAATCGGTTGCTTTGTGTGGACTGCTCTGTTGAGTATTCATCCGAAATGGCTACTTACTAATTCCCACAATTCCCCAATCTCTAACCCATTTTTTACATACTCCTTTCCGCACTTGTGAGCTGCCCCTGGCCAAAATGATTTTAGCTTTCCTCTGCGCACCTTTGGTTACACACTCACTTTGCTTGGCTATCACAGCTCCCAGGAGGGGGGAGTGGGTATTCTGCGATTGCTAAATGCCAACAACCATCAAAATGTGGTCTGTCAGCGTGCGTGTGTGTGTGTCTGTGTGTGTCTGTATATATGTGTGTGTGTGTGAATTTGGCAAAATTTGCATAAATAAAATTGGTATAATAAAATGTAAACATTTTGCTAAGCAAATTGTTGGCGCACATACACGAGCAGAACTGAACCAAACCAAACTGGGAATGAACTGAGAATTTAGTGAAGCTGGCGGATGAGGAGTTGAAGGAACTAAAATTGAATGTGCTCGTTGTGGGTGTGGCAGACGATGCTCTTGCTACACTGCCAGAAATACTCCCACGTACATATTTGCCAAATCAACAAATTTGCATTGAAATCAAGCGCAGTTAAAGTAACTCGACAAGGGTTTAAGACTCTGCACTGAAGTTGAATACTGTGCGCCTAGAAAAATGCAATGTTATCCAAGAAAATCATCGATCTTTTTGCGATTCTTAAATCATATAAATTTCTAAAACCTTTCACATTTTAGTACATTTTACGTTTCTAGTTAAAGAATCTTTTAGGAAGAAACATAAATGCAAAATCCAAGTTTAATGCTTGGAGACTTAAAAACTTTTCTGAATTTGAGTATAAAAATGTGGAAATACTTACTGCACTGCGCTTCGTCTGACTTGTCCTGGCAGTCCTCGATCATATCGCAGCGATAGTGTGGTGGGATGCAGTACGTCTTATTGAAGACATATTGGCCGCAGTTCAGCTGGGGGGTCTCGCATTCGGGCGGCGCTGCAATTGAGGATGGAAGCACATTGGTATTGATGCGTTTGGCTGCGATTGACAGGAAGTGGTGGTGGTGGTGGGGGGAGGGCGGGGGGTGGGGGTTGTTTACTTACGACACGACTGCATCTCATCCTCGCCATCGTCGCAGTCCTTCTGATAATTGCACACCCAATGCGATGTTATGCATTTACCGTTGTTGCAGCGAAACATTTCCGGTGGGCATGGCACATTCGATGCGGCTATCGAGCTGCTGCCGGCGCCCTCGCCAAGTCGCACGCCTGCAAAACAGAGAAAACCGAGAGATGAGTAAGGACAGAGACGGAGACGGAGACAGAGACAGAAAGAGATGAAGTGCGAGGCATTTAGACAGACATTTAGATTAAGTGGCGCATCCTGGGAGTCGGACGCTTGTTTTATGTGGCACTGCGTGTGCGCCACTGCTGGGTCACAAATCACAAGTCAAATTGAAGCATCTACAGCCGTCATCAGCAGTTGCAGTTGCAGTTGCTGTTGCAGTTGCTGTTGCAGTTGCTCCTTGATTTGTCACCTATTGATGCGATGAGTCCAATTGCTGTCTGGTTCTGGCAAACGGCAAATGCCAACCAACTGATAAATATATTCATATATTTATAATCGCATTTCAAATTCCCATCACAAATTCCCCGCTCAACTTATGCCCAATCAGCTGGAAAGTTGGAAAGCCAAATGTGAAATGAAGCAGTCAAGGTGACATTATATTAAGTCAATAAGATCAACAGGAGAAGCAAAAGCCACACCTCTCCCCCCCTCACACAAAAAGCTCAGTTATTAAAATAGGATGGCTTGTCGGCTCTTTAATGCTGTTGTAGGATTTAATGCATCCCTCTTTCAACGACTTAAGGCGCCTGCAGACTTTCTCATTGTGCATTATTCCGGAGTAGCAACCACAACAACAACTCAAAAAGCACAAAAGACACAAAAACAGGCATTGAACATAATAAACCAACTCCCCCCACCCCGCTCCCTCGTCCCCCTATTCGCCCACTATTATTACAAAAGCTTTTCTATAGGCTGCTGTAACAACTTTAAGCTTTTGGCCAGAATAATAAACAACGGCAAGCAATGATTTTACTCAATAATGCAGAGATGGCTACACGATTCCAGGATACCCTGCAATGTTGTCTTTCCTTTCCTTTAGTTAGTCATTAGAGTACTGATCATAATTGTGCTGTCACCTGGCAAATAAATAAAAACTCTTTGGCTTTTAAAGAATTGTTACGAAACTGATTTGCAGTGCTTTTCCTAAGAGTTCTGCACGACATTTTGCAATTTGATGTCCATTTAATTGGTATCTTATAACTAATATGTTTAGACTGCCATCTGAATTTATATGTTGTACGCCAAAAGGCAGAGTATAATAAAATGCACAATAAAAGTGAAATACATAATTCAAAAAGTTTCAGCTTAGATTTTGCTCGAGTTGAGCACTCAAAATAAACCTATGCATGAAAAAATCGAACTTACATATGAAGTGCACATACATATAGATATGCATATATATATATATATTTATATATATATATATACACATTAATGCCACACTCGAGGCCAAGAACCTTGCTGTGACATTGCCGCACTTGTTTTTGCTATTATTATTACAATTGCGAAAGGGATTGGAGCTGGTTTCGTGGGGCATTCGCTGCTTACTTTTCTGCTGCGTTCTCTTAAAATTAAAAACAAAAACCCAGAAACGATGTCAGGAGAGAGGGGGGTGACAGAGATGGGATATGGGAAAGCGGATGCTGTCTATACCGCAGACAGACAACATGCTTCGCTCCCATTAAAGTTGGCAAGTTTGTGGCTAAATCTCGGCAGCAAACTTCTTTTAAGCACTTTGTGCCCGGGCTGCTGCCCAGGTCTCCTTGTTGCTGTTGCTGCTGTTGCTGCTACTGCTACTGTTGTTGTTCTTGTTAATGTTGTTGTAACTGTTTGGGGAACGTGTCGCAGCGACACAGCAAAAATGAGAGCAGCCGGCGTATTTTGGCAGCATTAATTCCTCCCGTGTGTCACATAACATTCGCCCAGTTGCTGTTCCTGTTGTTCCTCTTGTTGTAGTTATTGTTGTTGTTGTTGTTGTTGCTGTTGCTGTTGTGATTGTTGTTGTCGTCGCTGTTAGACGTGTTTATGGAGTCACTTCCCAGTTGGGATGCAACAGCACGTAGCCAAGTCGCGACTTTACTTGTTTCCTTTCTCCCTTCTCTTTCTCTCTCCCTCTCTCTCTCCCTCTCTCTCTCTCTCTCTCCCTATTAGCCTCCTTTTTGTGTCTCGATCTATCTCATTTGCTCCAAGGGCTGCCATTTTGTCAGCGTTGACAAACAAATTAAGCAGCAATTGCTTAGCTCTTGGCAGCCACGAAAGATGTAGATGCAATTGTAGAAATGCACTTTTCAGATACATCTGTGTCCATGTGTATTTATAGGTGTCACTGCAGCATAATTAGCAGGTTTCATTGTGTGCGTGTGTGTGTGTGTGTCAGGTGGCGAGTAAATCTGCCACTCATGTGTATTATTTGCATTTAAATTGCTTTTTGCCATTAATTATAGGCTCTTTTGAGTACGCGCATTGCGCAACAAGCAACAAGCAACCGAAAACCGAAAACCGACAACCGACAACAACTGGCGACTGGCAACTGGCAACATGCAGCTTGCATCAGACTGCATTGTTATTAATAAGTGCCGAAGGCCCTTTGAAGTACGCAATGGCATTTTACGCCGATTCACCCGCTGGCCCAGCGGTGGATCCCAGATCCAGCTGGTTGTCCTGCTCGTTGCGCTCGTCGAACCCAACAGCCATCAAATATACATTTAAAAATTTTGCATTACGCTTAAAAAAAATAAATATGTGGCGGACACTGCGTGTGTGTGTGTGTGTGTGTGTGGGTGGCTGGGTCGTTGGATGTATGTGTGTGTGTGTGTGTGTCTGTGGACCCAGCGGCGAGTACCCTTCTGGCCAGGACGGCTCACTAGAGGAAAAATACCACTTTTTCAATCATTTATCAAGTGCTGCTAACCAGTCCCGAAAGTTAATAATAATTTTGATGGTAAATTGAGAAACCGAAAATTGATGTTACATCAAGAAAATTAAGTTTTTCTTAAAAATTAGTTTTGCTTCAAGTTGATTTATTGCAACTTAGCATTTTGCCAGAAGTGTTTTCTTTTAGTTTGTATTTTAACAGATTCGTTTAGCTTCGGATTTAATTAAATATATTTGTAACAAAAAAATAATAATTTTAAATTTTTTCCTTAATTTTTTATTGGCCAAAAACTAGTGTTGCTTCCCACAGTGCGGTTGCCCAGTTGCCCATTCGGTCGACGCCCGCGTCAGCGCTAAAAATAATAGGCCGCCTGTGTGCATACTAATGAGTCCCCGGACGAAGTGGCCCCTCCGTCTGGCAGCCACTTGTCCGCCAGGCCGCACAGCGTGTTTGCCAGCCACCCACCTGCCCGCTGCCCTGCCTGGTGTGTGAGCATGCAATTATGCCAGTTGTCTGTGCCACACGTCTGTTGAACTCTTCGTTTTTGTTGCACCTATTTGTGTGAGAGGCTTACAATAATTGTAGTCTACATGCGACTCCTGACGGCAAAATCGCACACAATTGTTCCAGACTCCAATTCCAATTTGATTTACAAAACTTTCACTTACTAATTAAAAGTACTTCAGTATTTCAATTAGCCATCCAAGGTAATTTAAAATTATATATTTTATATAATGCCATACATTGTCTAGTTTTTAATAATGACTGCATCAAGGTTACCACGGAGGATCTGAAATCTGATCTTGGGAATAATAGTTGTTCATTGATGGCTATATGAAGAGAAGACTCAACAGCGCTTCGTAAACAGCATATTGGAATGGGTCCCACCAAGAAGTGATATGCCCTGTTTGCTGGCAGAAGGGGTAGAAACAACCCTGTCGAGTTGCTTAATGAACAGCGAGCCGGTCAGCTTTGGGAGGCGAGTGTCCATCCCGGGGGTCAGTTGCTTTGTGTCTTTTTTGGCGGTGCATTTATTTGCTTAACTTGGTTTTTCATTTTGTGGTTTTTCTTTTGTGCGTGTGTGTGTGTGTGTGTGTGTGTGTGTTTGGGTGTTGATGTTTGTTTAACTTTTGCCTTTGGATTCGCTGCGTGTACTTTAATTTTGCATATTAATTTTTATTTACTTAATTTGTTTTTTTTTTGCCTCTTTTTTAATGCGTTTTTGCAGATGCTTTTGTCATTTTTATTTTCGTCTCGCATTTTTATGGCCCCATCGGGTTGCACGACTACATAAATATAAATGCACATTCGACAATTTATTCATTTCATAATATTTTGGTATGCATCTGGTGTGCTTTGTAATGGTTGTAAAACACTTGTGATTTACATTATTTTTATTACTTTAATTTTTTGTATTATTATTATTACATATACATACATATATATATATATATATGTATATATATATATAAATTGCTTTTTGTTTTTTCTTGTAACTGATTATTTTAAATACTTTTCGGGATGCGGCCACATTTGTCATTTGTGATTTAGTGACTCAAGCGCAAAATGTATTATTCATGGCCCATTTTTCAATAATCAATGCACCATTATAAATAATTAATATGGGGCACGCCCACACGCCAAATGTTGTGTACAAGCGATTAAACTTAATTTCAGCCATACAAATTGTTTGCAGCCCCAAATCAGGCTGACAAACACGTATGCCATATGAACCATGCCCAAATGCACTCAGAGAAATTGAGTTCTTCATAAAATTTCAAGTACAATTTAATTTTAAATATTTCGTAATAGGTTTGATTAGTTATTGATTTTAGAAAAGAACCAAGTGCCGCATAAGTGGTAACATTCGCTAATTTTAAGACTTGTATTTTAAATTTAAGCTGAAATCAATTCTGATTTAAGAACTGACAAAGGGAACTTTCGGACAATTGTTTTAAGATGAGTTCCGTCGTACATAACTTATCCCCTGTTCAAATTTAGGTATTTCAAGCATTTTACTTGGAAAATTGAGCAGATCTTGAAGGTGCTTGGTTCGTACTCGAAATTCTTCAAGTTTTTCCATATTTTCCATTTGATATCGGAAAGAGGTAAACGACAAATGTGTAGCTTCATTATTTTCGCATAGCTCGGGTGAAGCCAAGTGCGATTTTGAGTCTTGCCCATCATTCATTCACTCAAACTTGTAGTTTTCCTCACGGTTTCTTGCACTATGCCGTTCGCTTCCTGCCACAAGGCTTCACACACAGAGAAACACATTTATATACAGCTGACTACGTCCTGCATATTTTTTGGTACATCAGTCACTAAAAGCGATACGAGAAGTATCCCAAATCTGCTTGCCAGCTACTCGCACTCGCACTCGCAGTCGCAGTCTCAGTCGCATTTATACTCGCATTGCATGCCAAAAAGTATGCTGGATGTGGCTAGAGAGATGGATAGACTTTATGCAGACGTTGCCATGCTGCGACGGGCAGCCATCAATAAATAATAAATTGCCTATAAAAACTGATAAATTCATTGATGAATCTCGAAACTCGCCGCGTTATGGCGTTTCGTATCTCACATTTGTGGCTATGCCACATTGCCCTGCCCCATCACGATGCACCGTGGGAAGAGTCCACACTTTTGCATACAAAAATTTCATTTTTTAATAGCACCCAAAAAACCTTCTTGTGTTTCACAATTTATTTCACAACATCTAAATAAAATAGTTTAGAAATAAATCAAATACTTGGTGAATGTGAGAAGCGTTAAACATTAATTTTAATTTCTGACAATTTTTAAGAAAACTGAAATGGTGCTTAAGATTTGCTTAGTAATGTTGAAGTTAATCATTAATTAATTAAATAATTGATTGTGTAACCAACTGTTATTTTCATATTTTCGCCAACACCTTTAAGATGTTTGTCTTCAAATTTAAATGTGAGCAGGACTGGACAGTGTCCGGTTCCCAGTGAACAAAATAATTTCTTAAAATATTCCGAACTGGACCCAACAAAAAAAAAAATGCTGCTTTATTCTTGAGTTGTCAGCTTAAGCCAAAAAAAAAAGGTGGCATTTTATTCTACAGTGCGCTGATCCACTGCCTGAGTAATGGAAATTCATGACGGCAATGTACAAAACAGAGCGATAGAAATTGAAATACGCCGTAAGAGACAGAGAAGGGAAGAGAGCGAGAGAGAGAGAGAGAGAGAGAATAAGTGAGAACTTTAAATGCAAGGCAGCTGCATGCCACTTGCGAGTTGCCACTTGGCAGTTGGCAGTTGGCTGTTGCTGCCTGCTTGCTATTTTGGTATTGCGCCATTGACAGTATCAGTGATTTTATGGTAGTTATATTCGGTAATGGGCATCAGTATGGACTGCCATCTATTCATGGCATACTTAGGAGCTGAGAACCACGTTTTTTGTCGGCTTTGGCCTGCTTTTTTTCTCCTTTCGTTCGTTTTGCGGTGCTGCTGATGCTGATGCTGCTGCTGATGCTGCTGCTGTTGCTGCTGCTGATGCTGATGCTGCTGTGCACCAACATTGATTTATGTACGAGTCGTATATGCAATACTTGCAAAATAATCTGCATTTCCATTTCTACTTTTTTGCATGCTCTGCAACAGCGGACTGTGTGTCTTGCGGAGCAGAGAGGATTAGTTAAGCGTTCGCTCGGCAAATTCTTTTTTGTCGCTCCAAAAATATGACAAATTCGTGCAAAGCTTTTCGACCAAGCATATTTAGTTCGTTTTTTCGCTTTTTCGTTTTTTCGTTTTTTCTAATGGAAAGTGTCCACTCGCTTTACGTAGGACACACTCAAATGCTAAGTGGTCCATCGGAAAGGACTGCGGGGGAGTGTGCAGTGTGCAGTGTGCTACACTCAACAACAAACAAAATATACACTAGAATTTTGGTGCCCAACTTGAAAGTGTTTTCATTTGATTTTATTCATTACCTATTTTGTACTTAATTTACTGCATTTACAGTCAAAGAAGCAGGAAATGTATTTCGTAAACTTAGCAAATTTAGCATATATGTTTTATGAGTTTGAGCTGATTTGCATATCTCATAAGCATTTCCAGTCACATGCTGAACACTTCAAGAATTGTATTTGTATTTGCGTTTGTGTTTGTATTTGCATTTGCATTTATATTTGTCTTTGGAGCCGTTCTGATTTCTCTCTTTGTTTGTCAATCGCCTGGCCAGCATAGTATTCATTATGTGATTTGATGTGATGTGATGCGATGTGATGTGATGCGATGTGATGCGATGTGTCGCTGCTGGCAACCTACTAAAAAGCACAGCACGTGAGCAGCTCAGCAGTCAGGGACTCACACAGACACAGGGGCAGGCTGCCAAAAACCGACTGACGACTCATCCATCTACTTTTGATTTTTGCGAGACGAGCCAAAAAAAAAAGTAGAAAAAAAGTGAATGACGAAAAAAAACCGAAAATCGCAGACAAACATTATTTCCTCTGCTCCTTTATTTTTATTCACGTGCTTCTCATCGTTTTTGGCATTTTTTTTGCTTTCATTTGGAACGTTTTTTTTTTTTATTTTTTTATTTTCTTAAATGTTATTTTAAGTGACGTCGCCAAAGTTAAAACGTGACAAAATTACAAATATTCTGTGAGCTTTTAAAACCGTTGATACTGCAGCAGCACGAACAACAACCATAACATTACCCTATAACAATAAAAACAAAAAACAAAAAACAACAACAAAAAAAAAACAAATAGAAGAAGCAGCAACAACAACACCAACAACAAAAACAAGCACAAACTCAAACACAACAACATAATACCTAATAACGTGCATTTTGATAATGTCGTGTGGCGAGAAGTGTGGGGGTTGGCGGGGGCAAGGGGCCAGGGGTAAGCGGTTAACGATAAAGGTTTCGTCCTGATTTCATGATTCCAACATTGGGCTGAGGCTTGGGGTCGTCGTGGCAACTTTTTGGCCATCATGGCATCAAAGATTCTCGACGCAGCCCGGGCCTCAAAATAGTTTGAAACTGAACACTCTTATGGGCCCGGTAGTTAGTGGCGCAACTATTTAAAGTTTTGCCGGCAACATCAGGCAACAAAGTCATGGCACAACAGCAAAAGTTACCAAAATTCCCCAGCATCTTTTTATGTCGTCTGGCCCCATAAAAGGTAACGATCTGTCCAGCAGCCACACCATCCAAACTTTCTGTAAAGCGCATTTCCCCATGGCAATTTTCAATATTTTTTTTTTGTTTCTATTTTTGTTTTTTGTATTCCAATTTTCATGGCAATTTTGCGTGTGCTTTGAGCCTGCATTTTGCACAAACGGCCAGCTTGCAGCCACAGCTTACAAAATATACATTTCAAACTTTGCATTCACATTTTAGAGGCTGTCACTCATCATTTGCGCATGTGTTTTAATTGCGAATATTCCTGTTTTTCACGTACAAATAGAAGATATGCAGAGAGCATTGCAGATGCCAACTTTAAGGAGCTCGTAAATGTATTAAAACAAGTATATATTTAAAGCTGAAAACATAATAACAGTTATCGGAATGCTCAGGGCCGTATGCAATGCCAGTAGGCAATTAAAAACAAAAATCACTTTGATAACGAACTATTTATGGGCGAAATTAAAACTTTAATTAAAGTGTTGTTTTTAGATATCGTTGTTCATTTATATATCTGTAAATATATTTATATATATTTATATATATTTATATATGTGTGCACATTTGTCAACGTGTTTGTGGGTGTCATTTGTACACTGAATTGCACCGAGTCCTGAAATATTGGGCACGAATAGAACCAGCCGAAATGCCTGGATTTAAATTGATTCTGCTGTAGATATGTATGTACATGTGTCCAAATATTCCATGCACATTAATCTATCTAAGTCGAGTGCAAGCTAAGCTCCTTATTCTCCAACAGATACGCTGTTTGTTCATGTGCATTTCATGCGTGTTAAATTGTGAATTGAATGCGGATGGAACAGCGAGTAGTATTCAGTGCACACCTGTGTGTCTCTGTGTATCTGTGTCTCTCTCTCTGTGTGTGTGTGTGTGTGTCTGACTTGGTTGGCTTTGTGCATATTTTGTGGGCGGGCGTTATTATGGCACAAGCTGAAACATTAATTTGGCGAGAATGGCGTTTGCACCCCTCGTCACTAATTAGATGCATAATTAGACACGGAGTTGTACATGAGCAGTTTCGGCTGATTCGTGGCAAATTCTGAGGGGCGAGAGAGAGAGAGAGAGGCAGTCAGTGCGACAACTGCAGCTGGAAGCCGATATTAATGACAGCCAAGTCAGACAAGAGACGCAGTTAGACGCAGGTAGAAGACAACTGTTGTTTGCGGCCTGCGCTTATAAACTCTACAAATTATGCGTAATTCAAGTTTGGGTTGCAGTCGAGCCGCAGTAGGCGAGAAGCGTTCTGCGGCCAAAAAACGTGGCAACACGAACAACACGAACAACACGAACAACAACAACAACAACCACGGCTGACCCAGCACGTGCAAAGTGCACGTAGCCGGAAACAAATGACATTGTCAGCGCCTGTATTTTGGCTCGACGCAGCGAGAAATCCAAGCTAAGCATTTCCGGTCGCATCATCTGCCATTTTCTGTGGAGCATGTTCTCGATGTGTACACAGAGGGAAAAGGCAAAAAACGGAAGACAAATGGCTCGGATAAACATACATTTTGGATACTTCATTTCATTTCCATTTTAGTGCAGTTGCTTCTCGAATTCTAAATGTGTCTCGCACTTGATATGTAATCTTGAAATAGGAAATAAAATTTGCAAATTATATTTGTAATCTGTTGCAAGGCAGCAAATAGATTTGCTAATATATAAAGACGATGGGAGGCATACTAAAATTGATCTTTCGATATTTTAAAGTCAAGCTGAAGTCTGGCTTAAATTGAGGAGAATTGCATTCAAAGATGCTGTTTAAAATCAACAATTCGGAAGTTTTCTTCAGTGTATACTGTGTGTGCTTGTGTGGGCTTGTGTGTGTGCGTGTGTGTGACAGTGCTATTAGGCAACGCGACACTGCAAAGTTCAGCTGCACAGCCAGGCAACAATGCAGGCAGCGTCTCTTAAATCGTCTTTTGGTGCTGCCATTTTATGGCTGAGACGCCTTTTGTTGTCTGCATTGGTTTGGGGCAAGCGCTGCTCTTTCGAGTCTGTTGGTTGTTGTTCGTATGAATGTTTTTGGCTCACTCTTTGGCATTGGCCAATTGCGTTTAAATGAAATGCCAAATCGCTGTCCCAGTGTTCTTCCGTTCCGTATCAATTAGCAAAGTCAGCGACTGTGTCCTTCTGCAGCTTGGCGCCACATTTGTCGCATTCATTTGAAATTTCAAATTTCGAAATGTGTTCAGGACTGCTCTGAGCTGGTTACAGCCACGAATTGGTGACAAATCTATATTGGTGCATGGAGAATGTTTACACAAATGTGAAACAGTCCGAATAGTCAACCATATCAGTAATCAACGATTATCTGATTGTAATTGAAATCATTCAGAGAAATATATTTGAAAGCTAGTTTCGAATGTGTTCAAGGGGTTTGCAGAAACTAGTGTGAAATTGACACCCAAAAATGTTTAGATCAGAATCAGATTTGCCAACACATTGTGAAAATCGAACATAAAATATTGGCTAAAATGTGTTTCAATCGATTCCAACACAGGCAAAAATAATTATTGCAAATTTGGAGAAATTCAATTCGAGATCTTTGAGTTTCCATTTGGGCTGGCTATCTGGCAGTGGGGGCTCTGGCAAATCGATTCATGGTTTGCTGATGCTGACTCTGTTGCCAGATGGCGCAGAAATTAGCATTAGGCTGGCAAACGATTTGGTCACTTTTTGGCGTTCAAAGGGTGGTGTGGCAATAAATTGGTTGCTGCGCCTTCGCCGGCTGCGCATTATTGGAAATTTCTGCATTCCACGTTTTAATTGCCTGCAATTGATGAAATGCATTTTGGTCATGGCTTTAAGCCCCAATTTCGCTTTGGCAACGCGGGTCCCCCTTGTGCGTCATTGGACGATACTCTGCACCGTGTAAATCACGACACCCCCCCCCCCCGGACCAGCGCCTGCCATTCACTGCCCATTTGTATCCTTTGTCCGCGCGCCCAGTGTTCCTGTGCTGTGGTGTTAATAATCGATGGCTGCAGTTGCCGTGGGGCAACTGTTGCAGTCTCAGTCGAGCGACCAGCAGACCGCGCCGCCAAAAGAACAACAGACCAAGCGACCAACCGTCCGACAACAATAGTGGCCAGTGATTTAGGGTCAGCACACGGCCAAATTTCAATGCACTCGGCCGCAAAATGTAAATCGCGCCGAGCGGCTGCATTGGAAAGAATAACCAACAATCACCAATGGGCAACAATAGCCAGTGCAGCAATCCCAAAAAAGGCACACAGAATACAACGCACCGCTGATGCCCTTCCCCAATCAACAGTAGCCAATGCAATAACACAACACAAGCCTTATTTTTGTGTGTTGCCACTTTTATTAGATGCCGCAAGAATAGGCCAAATGCCTCACAGCATGTTTTGAATTGAATATGAATCGTAGTTAAATAAGTTAGTTAATTCTTCAAAAATATAAAAGAGAAATGATAGAAATCGAAAGTGGCTGCGCTTGAAATCAATTCTAAATTTCTACATCAGATGGTGTTGGTAGTGAATGATCCAGTGGCATGATGAAGAGGAGCTAACATTTCTGAGCCAGGACATTTCTGTTTATGCGGCAAGGCTGTGTGCACAACAGCTATTCTGGGCAAGGAGGGGAGGGAAGGGGGAGGTAAAGAGTAGAGCCAACCAACAACAACGTTGGTGGTGGTGATGATGGCGGCCAGTGGTCGCCCTGCGGCAGTGCAGCGGCGAAGTGACCATCGCTGGGCGTGGGCAGTGGACCGGAAATATTAAATTCGACACTTTGGCACACAAAGTGTTATTTTTCACTTCCGCTTCGACGGCGTCGGCAATTTGAGCCCTGTTCGCTCGATCAGCCGCCGTTGCAGCCACAAGCCTAAGACATTTATCGCTGTGGACGGCCGAGGCACGAACTCAAATCAAAGAATTTCGAATGCATTTCTGTTTCCAAGAGACTTATCACCCCCAACTGAAATATTGCCAGTGCTAAAAATGCGCAAAACATTTTTTAACATTTTTGCTGCAATTTGTTTTCGAGTAAATCGTATTGCCACAAAGAAGCCGCGTCCAGTTTGAAGAAGAACATGATTTAACTGATTTTAAATTATACTCAAATTTGTCCATGGCTTGTCTGAAATATATTCACTGTGAGACTGACCAAAAAGAGTTTGACATGTCCTCAAATGCTCATTACGAAAGAGTTATGCGCGCCAACAATAAAACCGCATCAGTAGCCAGTTGTGCTCCCACTGGTCAGCAGATTACTCGAATAGGGCTCCATTGTTTCAGTCAGTGTCTGTGAACCAGCAATATGTCGCCAGCCCAAGGGGCACATAAGTATTTGCGGTTATTAATGTTTTACCTTGAAGGGGCGGGTGAGTTGACGGCCAAACAGGAAAATTAATTAAATTGTTCTGAGCCTTTCCCACAGAACTAGTAACTATGTGTAATCATGTATATATGTGCTATATATATGTTTATATATATATGTTATATATCTGTTATATATCTGTGTATTTGTATGTGTGCGTGAACGTGCATAAATATGAGCTGAGGATATTTGTTTACTTATAAATACGTGTTGAATGTTAGTTGGTGTGTGTGTGTGTGTGTGCGTAAAGCTATGTTTGGTATGCCTCTGTGTGCATGTGTGTGTGTGTGTGTGTGTGTATTTGGCTTAACAAAAGGCAATGCCAGCAAGTCTCTGCTCTTGCCTGAAACTGTAAAATTGTCAATTGCGTTGACCCAAATAAATAAATAACAAAAGTCCGGGACAATTTTAATTAAAACCAAATTATTGTTATGAATATTTTGTGATGCAAAATAAAATGGCAGCGCCGGCCACCCGGAGGGATAAGGGATTAAGATTGGGTTCTGGCCACACAATGAAAATGGCAATGACAATTGCTTTTGTGCTGCTCTAAGCGAACACTTTTCGGTTTATGAAATATGCAAAACGATCAAGGAATTCCGGTGGCAATGGCCAAAGCTGACAGCAGCAGCAACGACAGTTGCAATATAAATACACATGCCCAGTTACAAATAAAAAATATCAATTGCAAAAAGTTGGCTCAAATTGCCCGACGGAAACACATATGCAAGTGAACAGAGTTGAGCAGTCAAAGGTCAAAGAGGGCCAACGCTAAGCATCTCAAAATGAACTCCTCGTCCCCTCATCTCAGTTAACGCTTTCGCCACGTTCACAGATACTTTGATATACAGAGGTAGTGTGTGAAAGCTACTTAGTCGAGATTGTTGTTATGGAAATGGGCGAGCTGGGACCACAAACAAGTCATTTGTGGTTTCTTTTGTTGGCAACTTAAGTTATTGTCTCTGCCTTTTTGCTAAAATCGATATTGTAGTACGTATTTATGGCTTGGTCACACTGGCTGCGCCAAAATAATGCACATTACCCCAACCTGAGGCAGTTCATAAACTGCAAAGTAAACTACAAACTAATGCACTTCAGCCAAGCAGCGTCGCATTCGTTGGTGCTTCAAAGTTTTGCCCCAAACACCACCCTTCTCCCATCCCAGCCTCCACCCTCCACTGCCAGCTAAAATGTTTTGTTGGCATGCAAAGGTGCTCCTGTAGTTATTGTTGCCCCCCGTCTCCCCTTCTTCTCCAGCAAATACTCTTTACCATATGGCTTGCTTTAAACCGCAACTATTTCTGTACATGGACAAAAATTTGTTGCCCTTTTCTAAAACTGACAAATGCAGTTCTCAATGTAAATGTGACAGTAAAAAACAAACATTTAAAATTAAAAATTAAAATTTCAAATCAAAAATTTCAATTATTAATATGTATGCCATATTTAAAAATAAATAACCATTTCGGATTTTGTGAATTTGATAAAGAGAATGTCTAAAAATCAAATCCAATCCACAAGAAATACTGCTCTCAAAAATTATAGTTCTGAATCGATCCTAGGAGAAACATATTCGAAGAAACAAATATTTATTCTGCTTTGCAGAGTGAATTTCAAAAGACTTTTGTTTCAAGTGTAGCAGCTTGTTTTCTTATGTGTGTCTGTTGTCTGTGGCCACGTTTGTCATGCAACGCTCGAGGCGCTCCCCAACTCGACCTGCAACCCCAGCTCCAGCTGCAAACAGCAGTTCCATGATTCACCTCCTGCCCCTGCGGTACTTTGTGCTGCAAGTGGCGCCTTAAATGACAATACCTTGAGTGAGTATATCTTCATTTGCTATACGAAATGCTACGATATCATAATATCGTGCCGATGCCATCCTATCTGGGAAATGCAATGCCCACAAACTGTGAAGCTAAATAGAACATTAGCAAAGACCATCGCACGCATGCCAAATGGGTCGCTGATGCCTCAAGGGAAGCAACAATAAAAATATGCTTCATACATAGAGTGGCAGCAAAGAGTGATGCAAATATCACACGCACACACACACACACACACAAACACTCTAACTCAGGAGTGGAGGGGAGAGAGTGAGACAGAGATAGAGAGTACACAGGCAGTGACCCCAAAAGTAAAATGCAATAAAAGCTTGAATGAGGCGACATTTTTATGCATATTTATGCCCCAATGTGGCAAGCGACTGCCTGGCTGCATGTGCTGCGAAAAGTAGAAGTAGTACACTTTAAAAATAAATACGACCTGAGCACAAACTGTTTTAGTATTAACAACTAATCCAATCTAATCTGCACTTAATCGATAATCCAAATATCAACATTTCATTTTAAGAAATGCATTTCTTGAAAGTTGAAATACATTTTGGAAAATTGTTGTTATTTCTTGACAACAAACGGGTTCTTATATAAAAAGCGTGACTCACATTATGTGGTGTGCCTTTAATTTCTCTGGGTGTAAAGGAGTAGTTCGAGCAAGGGTGACCCGTACACAATATTGCTTGACGCGACTGTGGGCGGCACTGTTAAATTTTAGTGCTCAGCTGTTATTATTGTTGTTGGTGTCTCTATTTACAGCAAACAGCAAAATGAATGTAGCGACTTTTACATTAAATTCAAACGAGTATACCAAATAGCAGGGGGACAGGTTGAGCGGACGTGAGGCGGAAAGGGGGAACTGACTGCTCGGGGGTGTTAAAAAAAGAGAGAGCGAGAGAGAGGGAGAGACACACACAAAAATTGGAACAGCTAGATCCTTGACATAGACTGCAGGCAACGGTTGTTGCTGAAAATTGCAAGCCAAATGCTAAGGGAGCTGCGTTCAGTCAACGCTTCTCCCCTTTCCCCTTCCACTTCCACAATCCGTGTGAAGTGCGCGAACCAAATGAGTTTCTTGCTGTTACCGTTCTTGTTGTTCTTGTTGTTGTTGTTGTTGCTGTTGTTGCTGTTGTTTCGTTTCTGTTATTTTGTGTCACGCTGAACTATAGCGGCACCAAGAAGGAGAAGAGAAAGCAAAGTTAATAGCACAGTTCCCTACAACGAACGCATTAAGCGAAAAACATAAAAACCTAAAAATTGAATTTAATTTTTGTGCATAGGAATGGAGCAGAAAGCATTGTGTTCCTTTTGCTATTATTGTTGTTCTTATTGTTGTTGTTGTTCTTGTTGTTGTTGTTGTTCTTGTTGCTGTTTGCTGTTCCTGCTGTGCATTAAATAGTGTCGCAAATAGCGCATTTTTTGACGCGAAGGCCGTCGAGCGTTGAAATTTTCCAAAGTATGCTTTCAGGCAACTCGCATGCCGCTCGCAAATAACCAGCCCTCGGTTATCGCATGCTGAAGACACGCCCACTTTTGCACCTAAAGGAGTACAACCCACAGCCTTACAAACAGGATATGCACGCATTTAGGCAACACTTAAAGCAACGAATCCACTCCCCAAACTTGTTGCCCCCCCTCGGGGCTAAATGCTTATTTAGCCTTTGAAGAATGCCTCCTCCAAAAGCGATATTAACGTTGTTGCTGCTGTTCTGGCTATGCAAATAGGAGACGGTGTTAAAAACTGAGCCACCTGCAATCTAAAATTAAACTTAGATCACGATCAAGAACTGGCGTACTACAAAACAAACATGCATATTTACACAATCTGTAATCGGAGGTGTTTTCGTCTTTGTATAATGCACGTATAATGGTGATATGCATGACGCCATACAATTTGCGCACACACACACACATGCCAAATGTATGTGTGTGTGTGTGTGTGTGTGCATGTAATGTGTAAGTGCTGACTCATTATGCAAAATCATTTAGTAAACACATAAACCACAATTCACTGATTGGACTTAGACACGATAATTAAAGCGTGCTTTGGCTGCTCCTTCAACGACGAGTATCTGTTAATGTCTAAATTATTTATGCAATTGCTTTTGCTCTCATTCAAATGAATTAAATCCCAGCTTTGCCATTTTTATTTTAATTAAATGAAACAATTTGATGTCTTCATTTTAATGTATGCTCATTTGCCATATGCAAGAACGGTGAATTTGCATCTGCAGATTGAAGAATTCTCAAAAGTTGAAACACAAATGCAAATAAAATAATTGCAAGATTGTGTGTAAAGCTGTATCAACTGTACTTCGATGGAGGGGGAGGGGGGTCTTAATTAGTAAATCGATGAGCTTTGCATTCGATGAGCTTTGCATTTTCTTCATTTATTTTGCTATTTTGTCAATACTGGCAAAATGTTCCATTCTGACCCGAAACTAATCAAAATTACAGTAATAATATACTCAATTATTACGACTATAAAATGTAATTCGATTTACAAATAATTGTGCGCAATCCAAACATGAGTTGGCTCAATAGGGGATTTTCTCTTCCATTGCATTGTGCATTGTTTGTATGCATTAGTTTAGACTGGCGCTGGGCTGGCTTCTGATGCCCAATCAATGTGACGGACGGAGGATGTTGCTTTGCTGTGATTCTAAGCCGAACACCAAAGCCAATTTACATTTACGGTTACGGCTGCACTTGACTGCTTCAACATGGGTGCAGGAGTGTTAAGCGTAGTTGTGCCACCACCCCTCCCCTCCCCTCCCATCGTATTCCTCACCAGCCCCACATACCCCACACCTACCCAGCCAACATGCTTTGCTCGTCGTGTGATTTTAGCCTTTGCATTGCCGTGTAATTGAAAACTTGCACAACAGAAAACACGCCAACCAGCTGCGTGTTCGCGTGTGTTGTCTGTGTGTGTGTGTCTGTGTGGGTGTGTCGGTGTGTGTGGTTGTGTGTTAAAATTTCATTTGACTGAGGCTTTCATTACATTTTATTTGCTGGCATTTGGCGCCTCGACCCGCCCCATAGTATCTACTGGCAGTGTGAAGCGTGTTGGCTTTCAAAACAGCACCTGTTCTCGCCATTTTGGGGCACAGGTGGTGCTCGGCCGGGTCATGTCCTAACAGCAGAGAGTTGAGGCTCCCGAGGCTCCCGAGGCCCCTGCGTATGTCAGACAGCAGATTGAGCGCCCTTTTGAAATATTTATGCATGCAAATTAAGGCCGCAACAAAGCAATGCGAAAGCGAAATGAAACCAAAAAACACTTAAAAGCAGCAACAGCAACAGCTGCTTCTGCTTCTGTTTACGCTGCTGCTGCGCTGCTGCTGCTGCTGCTGCTGTTGCTTCTGATCATATTTGCCAGCATTTTATTTAATTTACACCTAATGCTGTCAAGAATTTCGTTAACAGCTCCCATCAGCTGTCGTCGTTAACGAACAATCGGAATTCAGGATCTCCGAGCACTTCAAACGGACTGCAAAACTCGCTTTTAGCCTTGCGGAGTAAATTCCACTGCCAGATACCCATAGATACATGTGTGCACACAAGCAGACATGTGTGTGTGTGTGTGTGTCTGTGTGTGCAGATACAGTAAAGACTTTGCAATTGGATATTGCAATTGAATTTGAAAATGTGTTTATGCTTTCATTGTTAGTGTTTGTCAGTCGCACTGCATTCAACGGTATCTTTTTCTGACATTTACCAACATTGTTTTCAGTTATCATGAATATGTTGTCAACCTGCAAAACAAGTATAAATGACACCATCAGCTCAAAAACCCTCTTTGTAATCAAATGGAAATTGTGCATAGAAAGTAGGATAATTTTTGATGAATATTATTTGATTCACACAAAAAGAACGAAGAAATAATCAATGAAATTTGTATCAATTTGAAGGTGAAGTTCTTTAATTAATTATGTATCAAATAAACAAATCAAATATTCGATTTATAAATAATTGATAGACATGTTGTATTTATATGATTTGTTGACAGTCAGTGTGCATCCGAGGGAGTGTCTACTGTTCATATGAAGGACTCTTCCTGCTTGCTTTGATTTTGTCAATTTTGATTTTGGTCAATTTTTGGTTATCAGCTTTTAACAAATCGTCCAATCAATGTTACGTGAGTGCCAATTACTGGCTGGAGACAGATTCCCTTTGGTCCTCCCTCTCTCTCTCTCTCTCTCTCTCTCTCTTTCTCTGTCTCTATCTGTGTTTCTCTCTCTAGCTTTCTCTTTATATAGCTGCCTGTGTCTTTCTCGTTGTGGTTGTTGTGCTGCTGGTGCTGTGGCTGCTGGTTGTGATTAAGCTTATTGCTTGGAAGCAGCGCACACACATAAATAAATTATGGAAATTAAACATGAAATTGTACAAAACCCCGACACGAATGCGTCGACACGAGGACGCACATGCGTGTGTGCGTGTGTACGTGTGTGTGTGAGGGAGTGTCTGTGTCTGTGTGTGTGTATGTGTGTGCGTCAGAATGACAACAGAATTGCTTATGGGTGGCGGCTGCTTGAATGCTGCCAACTCGCTGACTCCCTGTCTGGCAACAAGAGTGCGCAGATAACGTTGCAAATAGACGGAGGCAACACATTTGCGACACAAGGCACCAGGCAACAGAAGGAGCAGCCGAGTCTGGCTAAGGAAACACAGGCCGAGAATGGCCAACTGCAGCACGGCGCAGGTTACACTGAGCCGCAACTGAGCATGCCGACTAATCAAAAAACAAAGACAGAGAGTGTGTGTGAGACAGAGAGAGAGAGAGAGAGAGAGTGAGAGAGAGGGAGAGAAAGTACCCGAGGTGAGTGCCATTCAAAGGTCTTACCGTAATCGCTTTATGACAAGTATTTCCATTTTGGGAACACAGACGAAAAAAAAACTGGACAACTTCAAGAAAATAATAAACACTTTAACTATGGAAAACCAAAATGAAGCAAAGCTTTGATTTGTTTTGTTTTGTTTTGAGTGTACTTTTTTCACGGTGCTGATTTCGAGCAGTGTGCCAGCATCATCGCCAGCTGCCTTAGCTAACAACTTTGTCAATGTCGCTCGAGACAGCTGTGTGACCAGAGACACAGGAGAAGTCGCAGTCGGAGTTGGAGTTGGAGGTGGAGGTGGAGGTGGAGTCGGCGTAGGATTCGGGGGAGCAGTCCGGGCGGGCTGTGCCCTCACCTGCTGCCTGTCAACGTGTTGACAGCGTTGATGATGATGAGGACCTCGACAACGACAACGACAACAACAACAACAACAGCAACAGCAACAACAACGACGACAACGGCAAGGAGAACGAGAACGATGAAGCTGTGTGGCCCATGTTAACAATGCACGACAAAAGCGCATTAGGCGTGCGGCTGCCCAGTGGGTGCTGGTGTAAGTGTGGGTGGTGTGGATGAGATGTGTGGGTGGTGGTGCTGCTGCTGCTGCTTTTGCATTGGGGTCGCTACTGGTTACTCGCTTGGTTGGCTGTTGCATTCACGTTGCAGCGATTTGTATCAAATAAGAGTGTGTAAATTGGAGTCTGTGGGCCTTGGAGCTGTTCTTGTTGCTGTTGTTGCATTTAATTACGCGTGTCTGCACAGCGAAGTTTACTTTGTCTCGCCGTGACACACACACACACTGAGTGCTTGTGTTTAAGTTTATTAAACATGTGGCAACGGCAATTCAAGCGCGAATTGCGAGAGGTAGTTGTGGTTACTAACCACAGGGCTCTTGACTGACAGCCGACGCTTTTGTACTGCTGACAGGTGCAATTGAATGCAAGTGACTCGACAAATATGTGGAAGGGTCCCAATATCAATGTCGATGTCGACTTTAATGACGCTGTCGTTAATGTGTCGCCAATCAAAATTGTGCAAGACAGAAACGGCCTCACGCATCGAAAAGCATTGGCAGAGCAGTTCATTTAAGGTGTCACATTAATTAAATGCAAATAAACATCGATCGGAGCATTGGGCAGTCAGCCACAAAGCGACCTAGCTTAACCCCAGAACCAATTACAGCCGAGTCGCATTGACTGCGTCCGTAATTCAATTTGGATGCATGCCAAATTGCCCATGAAATGTGTCAAATTGAAATTATGATGAACGCGCATTTTGGTCCCGTAACCAAAATTAGCAATTGCAATCGCAGCGAATCAATCAAATCCTTTTCAAATTACTAAAATCCTTTTTTGTATACAAATTGTATTCGCTGTTACATTTTAATTCGAAAAATTAATTGAAATACTCGCATTTGGGCACCGATCCAATTTTTACGCTCTCAAAACTACAGCCACAAGTAAGAATGCTGCAGCCGAGAGCGCTCGACTAGGAGATACCCTCGACGAACAGTTCGTTCTTCAATTGAATTAAGGTACAAAACCTGAGTAGATGTTCGTGCCTATGTCAAACTGTGTATGAATACATATAAAATATATAATATAAATATTAAATTAAGTATGCTTTCTGGTATATATTTATGGCAGATACATCCCCGACTTATTTTAGATTAGTTTTCATTATTACTATTTCTGAGTGGCCTTATTTCTAACTTATTGTGCACATTTACATAAGATGCTAAATGCCCCAATCCTAGGATAAGCTAAGCGAAAACTATAAATATACAATGTCAGCTGGCGCAACCAAATTGTTAAGGCATTGCGACATTTTGGTTGCATAGCTCGAGGCGTTCTTGCGGTCGTGCAACATGTAACAAAGCAATATGGCGGCAAAGTTAGCCATTATTGCATTGAAGCTTTGTGGGAGCGGGTAGCAGTTGATATATGAGTTCGCATATTTCTCGATTTGCATATTTTTGCAGCATGGCCTGCAGCTCGCATTGTATGCAACATTGTTCAATAAAGTGTGGCAGCCACAGCAACAAATAATTCATAATAAATTTTATTAGAAATTATCGGCATAGATAAAGTTTTAACGGCCTTCTTGTCTATCGACTAGTTAACATTCGACGACTTCCTTCACCCGCCCGATTGTCCCATCCTCGCTCAATACCAAATGCCCTCAGCGCATAACTCACAGTTTGTCATTGCGATAAATAATAATTATTCGAATAAATATTGCTCTCCATATTGTTTCCACGACTCCTCTTAGCTGATGCTTCAATGCCCTAAGCTCTCCGTGAGCATTAGATAATTATCACAGTGCATAATTAAAAAAAGTCTATGTGCCCCTCTAAAGCATATTTAAAAGGAAGAAAAATCCAAATTGTTTTAAAATTATACAACAAGCGCGATCTTAGAATCCTCTACATTGATAAAGAAACATAAAATTTTCTTACTTGACTTTCATTTATAGTCCGCAAATCAGGAATTTCTAATAGACTTAATCTCTCCTGACTGGGAAGCAGATAATACGCAAGTATTTTGGCAAAAATAAAGCTAAGTTAGCAAATAAACATTATATCTAAATACTAGTTAAAGTTGACTATATTGTTATTTATATATAGAATCAAATTCTCATTTCTTATGTGTGTTTTGCATTCTATCCTTGAACTACTGAAATTAGAAAATTCTCTATTGTCTCTGAAGGATGTTTCTTAAGAAAAAAAAAAACATCTGAAATCATTTATGTATGTGAGCGGATATTAGTTGTTTTTCTGCTTTTAATGTGTAAATATTTCATAAACATATTTAAAATGTACCCGAATTTATTGCCGTAAACATTTTCAACTTCAACATATTTATAGATTGTTCTTGCAGACATGTACATATGCTCTTCCAGCTGTCCTCCTGCTGAACGTGATACAAGTTATGCACTGTGCCAAATCTAGCAAGGGCTGCGCATATTTTTAGGCGTTCAAAAAAATGCGGCACATGCCGCACCAAGCAGCTGCCTGACTGGCTGACTGCCTGACTGGCCATGTTAGTATAGCTCTGACTATGGATATTAAAATGTCGCGGTTGGCCAAGTGGTCAAAAGTTGTGCGACGCATCATAAAAGTACACACAAGCCAAAGAAAAAAATAAAATAAAGCATATATATGGACAAAAAAGTGAAAAAAGGGGCAGTCGCCGCAAAAAAAAAAAATGTATAGCATAAGCGACCGGCGCGATAGCCCCAGGGCCCTGGGGCAGAGTGTGGCGTGGGGTGCTTGGGGTTTTGGCTTTTACGAGCACAGTGGCGTGGATTTATGGTCATGCGGATTGTTTAAAGTGGCGACGCCGCGCCAACAAAAATATGTTGTGAAATATTTTACAATTTCATTTTTCGGGCTGCGAGGCACGCTTCACAGCAAGGGCAGCCAATGTGTCGAAGGAGGCATTTGGGCAGTGGGGGATGAAGGTCCGCTGTTTGGGGGCACTTGGGGCAATTGAAATGAATGTTTGTCGTGTTAAAGGCTGTGATTTTTTTCATTTTCGTTTTTTTTCTGTTTTTCCTTTTTTTTTTTGTTTTTTGGCATTGCAACATGGCAATGCATGCGCCGGGCGGACTAGTGAACTCAAGTGCAGATGGCTGAAATTGTGTGCCTGCCTGTGTAATTAACAAACCCTGCTAAAGAGCGGCAATACTGCCAGATAACAGTACAACTCGTAAGCCTGACAAATGGCTTATTTAGGCGTAGGCTTATTCCCAGGCCCACGCCCACGCCCAGGCACAGGCCCAGGCCCAGGCCCAGGCTCAGCTTCTGACTGAGCCTTAGTTACAGTTTCCTTGTTTCAGTCATTGTCCACTTGCGTAGTTAACATTTACCTGCAACGAGAATAAAATTAGAAGCTTAACGTTAGTTTAATGATAAGATCAATGCAGCAGCACTGCACATTTAGAAAATACATATTCACAATAAATATAAATATTCATATTATTTATACGAATTTCTAAAGAAGAGGCAGATGATAAAGTTGTATTGTAAATTTAAACGTGAATCGATTCTAATTTGAATTTTATGTTGACTTTATTAGATCTGGCCGAAGGCCTCTGCAGCCAGCCAATGTTTGATAATTTTGTTTTGTTAACTAATCTTAGTAGAAATATTATAGAATTTGTAAAAATGATTCAAAATGCCATAAGCAAAAGATGAGAGGAAAATTGCATAATTTAACGCTGCGGTATTAGAATTTTCAATAGGCGATGGGTGTTCGGAAGAGCTGAAAAGGCCACGCCAAAATAATTTTGAGCCTAACCCGACACTAAAAACTAAAGCCGGTAATCAAGTTGGGCGCTAATCAAAGCCACCAAGTGCGACTCCCCAACAGGGAGCGGTACAGCTGGTGCTCTTTGTGGCCGTACCGTTGGCCCAATGAACCACGTGCGGTTCATAAAAAAAGACGCCAGTGCATATCATAAAATGAAAATAAACATAAATACATAAAGCCAGGCGTAGGGTGACGGGTGGCGCGGAAAGTCTGGGATGGTGCTTCGATGTAGAGCGGCTCATCTGGGCCGGGCCAACAACCCCAAAAGCCATAAATTCAATTTGAAATTTACTGTCAAAGGCGAGCGGTGCTGTGGGGCTGTGAGCCTCTAGAACGGGGGGTAAACGAGATCTGCGTTTTGGGTGAGCATTTCCCAACATTGATGAGTACAAAAAGTTGGTCGACGCCGTTAGCCGCTTGTCAATAATGTCAATCGTTGCTGCTCCTCCTGCTGTTGCCGCTGTTGCCGATTCTGCCTGGGAGGCATACAAATTTGACATTTGAAATAGTACAGCAGCAGCAGCAGCAGAAGCAGCAGCAGCAGCAGTAGCAACAGCAGCAGCAGCAGCAGTAGCAGCAGCAGCAGCAGCAGTAGCAACAGCAGCAGCAGCAAGAAAAGCGCCAAATGGTCAACGTTGCGCAATAAATTTCATAGTTTCATCTCTCGCTCGTTGCGCAGTTTTCACTGCTGCTCCTGTTGCCATCTGTATTGAATTTACTACTTGCAACTGCCAGCTATAAAAGCCATTTTGGTTGCACGCTTTTTTTTTTTATTTATTATACCTTGCCACCGAAGCTAGAAGAGTATATTGGTTTTGAGTAATGTCCATCCGTCCGTACGAGAGCAACAACAGTTTGAAGCGTTGAAAAAAAATACTTTTCTCTGCCTCAGACAATGTACTTAAATATGCTTGCCATGCACACTCGAGGGATCCTTGAGTTGGAGTAACCATAGTCGACATCGATAACCCATACACACGCTGCGAGATTCCATTAAAGCCACTCGTGTTCGCTTGCTTACGCAGCTTATAACGGCACTTCTTACATTGCCATGACAGATTGGAGCAAAAGTTTCCTGAATTTTGTGCATGATTTTTGCTTATTTGTCTTATATGAGCGAGTTTGAATGCGAAATTCGATCAAATGCAGTCAGTTTCTACTTTTCGGAAAGGTAAAACAGAATTTGAAATGGAAAAAAAACCCTTTCGCCTCAGAAGATAGCTAAGGATATTGGACAATACAGGCAAATATCAATTAAAATGGGTTATTAAAAGAGAAAATAAGGCATTTTCTGATGAGAAAAAATGTAATCCTGATCCAAAAAATGTAATAATGATCCATTCGGACTAAATCATAACTGGCAAGATTTTAGGAAGTCTGAGACATTTTTTCCCTCTCGAAGCTGTGGTTCTGGTTCACTCATGATCTGAGCTGCATTCAGTGATGAAAACAGATCGTCAATATATAACATTTCAGATCGTGTGAACCCTGAGGGTTATATAAAACAGATTAACTTTATGGAGCATTAATCTGATCAAAATGCCTAAGTTCAGCAGGATAACGCTTCAATACATGTGTTGAGAGCCAGTCGAGTGAAGTTTCGGGTTAAGAATTTTAAGCTTTTAGAGTGGCCGACAAGATCATCCGATATCCCTGTATCCCATAGAAAATATGTGGGGAAACCTGTGCCGTCCAACTTATGCGGGTGGTCAATTGAGACAGTTGAACAGCCACGAAAGGCTGACATTAAGCAATGGTCCCAAATCTAAACCTAAAAACCGATAACGACTATATTTGACTACAGTCACAAAATTTGGAATATAAATACCCAGTCTTCATATATCAAACAATTTTAAAGCCAAATTGGAAATATTTTTTCTAAAACTTAGAGAAGTCCACCCTAAAAAGTGGAAGTACAAACCGAAGTTTTAGGAAAGCCACAATTGTAAATTGAAAAAATAGAAATATCTGGCAGATTTTTAGAGATGAATTGATTCAATGACTGCCGCTTCTACCTCAGCTACCTAATACTGGTTGACAGAGTATGCCGTAGTCGGCTACGGCCAATTGCGAAGTTCTCTCTTGTTTTCAGTATTTTAGATGTTATTGTCGTGCTTGTGGTCGTCTGGCCATTGACTGCTGAATGCGCGGCAGTTTACCAATGTTTTAGCATGTTTCGATGCGGGGCTAAGCCAACCAACCTCGCCATTGGCAATATTTATCGCTACGGGTACGAGTACGGCTCCTGGTGCAAGTCGTTATTCACGTCGACTAACGCTGACTCTGACTCTGAACTCTGTCTCTTACTCTCACTCAATGTGACTACCATGCTAACCTGAGGTCCCCGAGCCACAAAATTGCTGCCAGCCCATTTCCCACTGCGCTGCGTGTTGATTTCGTATTGTTTGATTTGGTTTGGTTTGGTTTGGCATTGTGCTGATTTTACTTTATTGTGATAGCAAATTCTTGGCATTGTCACGGACACCACCTTGCTCGAAAGCCTGTCAATTCTTTGCAAAAGTTGTGCGCCTGGCAGACAGCTGGATCAAGTGGCCAATTGATGAGTGGACCGTCTAAACAGAAAATGTGTTGTCATCGTAGATCTTTCAGCAATTTCACTTCTCACTCTCATCTTTAATTTTGATATGAAGCTTCAGCAAAATGATGCTTATTTCATTGGTGCATTTTTTCACAAATTTTAGAAGAACAAAATCAATACCAACTTCTTATACCCATGAAGAAAGTATTATAATATTATCATGACATGATTAGCACTTTTAGCCGATTTGATATAGCTATTTCCGGCTGTGTCTTTTTTACACTAATTTTTTAAAGACA
Organism: Drosophila picticornis; assembly: GCA_035043845.1. NCBI lineage: Eukaryota > Metazoa > Arthropoda > Insecta > Diptera > Drosophilidae > Drosophila > Drosophila picticornis. Next base: position 12,404,200 of record JAWNMR010000492.1, on the reverse strand, counting down.
ATTAAGTGGAATTCTCTGAGATTTGTAGCTATTTAGTTTGAAACATGGAAAATATGTGTTTTTCTCGCTGAAGGCAGCATGTCATTCGAAGCCGATCGAGCCACTTTCTCATAAGAGTTGTGGAATCGAGATAGGCTCCAACATTCGTGTCACATTCGCTAATGCAAAATAAAATAAAAAAAAACCAAAATGAATATCAAGGGTATTTCATCTTCGGCTTGTCAAAGATAGTCTTCAATCGTGTTTTATAATAAGTTAAGCGATGTTTGGCATTTGTTTAAACAAAAAAATGTCATTTCAGATGAATAGCTGAAATTTGCGATATGACTGACTACAAGTTTTCGATTGTGCCCATCGCTAAATCTGCCTGTCTGTCCGTCTGTCCGACTGTCTGTCTGTGCGTCTGTCTGACTGTCTGTCTGTGTCTGTCCCTCTTGGTACACTTGGCTTGCTGCGTGCTTTTGCTTTTGTGTGGCTGCAATATCAATCCGAAAGTTGACTTGAGCGTGGCATTGCATTGTTGCATCAACGCCATCGTCAACACATGCACTCATCACAATTATACATCGGCAGCAAGCGGGGCAAAGAAGTAAACGACGTGAAACTAAAATGGAAAAAGAAAATGCACGAAAAGGGCAGACCAACCAGCCAGATATCGAAATATGACCACATGAAGTCTGCTGACTCAGCGTGTGAGTTACTACTCCCTGCTCGACTATCCAATCGACCTCAAATCGTACTTTAAATGAAAGCTTACACTTCAAAGTTAATACCTACACAGATTAAGAAAATACCAATATGCATTGTTATTCTGGGAATATGAATATTGTGTGGAAAATATAATTTTCCATTTATTAGGCTTTTTATTGGACTATCTTTGCCTTTAGGTTGAATGATGGCATGTTCAACTGCTGCCACTTTACACCAAGTTTACAGGATATGAGCAGACACAGAACAGCAGCCACAACACTGAGGCCAACACAAAAGATTCAGCCCCCACTCTTGGCAATGTCTGCAGCTATTCAGATGTGGAGTGAAGCGCGTTTCGACACAAAAATTGAGTTGCAGGTACTTGAAATCCGGAGCTCAAACCCGAGTAGAGGTTAGTTAGTCCTGGTTGTTGAAAAGGTGTCTAAAATTGTTGAATGCCATTTCGACTGGCAATTGTCATTATTCATACGCACCGTGGCACACAAAGAGGAGCAGCAGCAGCAGCAACGGCAACAATAACAGATTGCTTTACAAGCCTGAAAGTGGTTGAAAATTGTTTTGGCTTTGACCTCATTTTTGTGACGCACCGCATTGTAAACATTTTTCAACTTCTTTTTTATTTTTTTCATTTGATGATTTAGCCATATTTTTGTTGTTGTTGTTGCTGTTGCTGCTGTTGGCGTTGCCATTTCTGGTGATATTATTATTGCTGTTGTTGTTGCAGATGCTTCAATGGTCTACACTATTTTCGGGCATTTTGTGTGTGCAACACAAGTCTAGCAAACTACGCAAACAGTTGCTTGCTTAGCTTCAGTTCAGCTAATTTGAGTCTTCTGCAACTCCGACAGAAGCTTAAACTTGAATTTATCTATTACAAATAATTTTAATTAACTATAAACTTATTTAAGAATTTAATTTACAGCAATTTGAGTCGCTTGGCTTATTTATTTTGGAAAACAATAGCACAAATCTCGACAGTGGCGCTTAAACACTTTTTCATCTCTTAAGTTGAAGTAAGGATTCGAATTAGAGAAGTTTGGGTGTATTTGCTGTGCATCGGTTTTAGATCCAAAAGTGAACTCAACTTTCGGATCAGTTCGTGCCTGTTAATGACCAAATTTTGGGGGCAAATTGCGAAAATTTGTTGACAGGGAGCCGATGGCAGCAAAAGTTAGACAGGGAAAACGGAAAAGCGAACGGGCCAAGGACGATAAAAGGCGACAACTTTATGTCAACACGCACATCAACGTGTCCTGTGCTCCTATATTGTTGTTGCTATCAGAGTTAAGGCATACCACAAAAAACTTGGACACACACACACACAAACACACACACACAAACAGAAAGGACAAAATGAAATGGCAACGAGCTGGAAAAAAATGTTTGCATTGCCCAGCAAAGCTCATTGCCTCCTCCTCGCTCTTTGCACACCGTACTTGCCCCTCTCCCTTTTCCTCCCCCTCTCCCTCTTCCAAGCCCTCTACCTGTCCCTGTCCGTCACTTGACCTCTGTATAGCTTTGTCTCTGTTTGCCTGGCTGCCTATGGCCTTTCAGTTCTCTTATTGCTGTTTGCAATGTTGCAGCAGAGAGAGACTCAAGTGACATTTTGTTGCCATTACGTCTAAATTGGCTACTAGATTGTCTCATTCTGTTTGAATGGTAAACGCTCCGTTATTGTTATTGCCCTGTTCTACGGATGCTGTTGCTGTTGCTGCCATTGTTTTAGCCTATCTGTAAGCCACTGTCAACGGCAACAACAGCATCAGCATCATCATTATCATCAGCATCATCAGCATCATCATCATTGAAGTTGTTATCGTTATCGTTATCGAGTGCAACGGCAGCCATTTTGTTTACCCTGCTTTTGGTTCAATTGCTCTTTGCCCTCTGCACAATGACAATTTCGAACGTGGAAAATAAACGACGTGTGAATAAATTGACAATTTCGTCAATTTGGCCCACAAAACGTGTATGTACGCTACATCTACCACAGGCAACAATCAAATTGTCATCCAATAACTGTCTCTTAAACACTAATTGCAATACTAGCTTCAATCCTCTATTCTCAATCTGACTTGTAATTACCAACTCACACTGGCTTGCCAAGCGGACACGTCATTTGCAGAATAATAAACGCTAGGTGGCCAGGTAATACTGAGTTGAAAGCGCATTTGTCAAGATATCCCAAAATCAGTCATGGCCCATCATTGTCAGCCCATCAATCAGCGGCACAATTTCGACTATCTGCCGTATCAATTACAGCACATTAGGCGCACCCGGTCACAGAACTGGCTCAGGTGATGCACGAAAAGCACACACACACACACACACACAAACACACAAAACATACACACACAGCATACACACACAACATACACGCAAACTCATCTGATGTGGTCCAAAATCTTAACTTTTATACATGTTTGCTGCGAGGGTTGCCAAAAGCTCTACTTGCCTAAAGTCATTTCTTATCGCAATCTGGCCAAGACCACACATCCGACTTGATTTTGCCAAGCATTTTTTTTCTTTGCAGTGTAGTTCTTCTCGAGAGTTAAAAAATGTTGCAGTCTGTGGTTAAGCATTTTAATGCTTCTTAAAGTTCGCTGGCCAAAGTACAACTTTCGGATGGGTGACAAGTCTTTAAGCGGTTTATGCTTAATAAACGGTACTTTGATGAGCAGCCCTCGTTGGCTGTTGAATGAATGGCTGACCAACAAGTTGAAACTGTGCCGGAAGGAAGCCGCTGAGTTTTCCGTTGTACCATAAAATGCTATACATCCTGGCCAGTCTGACAGCGTCCAGCCTACCACTCCAGCATCCATGTTTACCCATCGTCTGTGCTAGCATGTGAATGTGTATGTGTGTGTGTGTGTGTGCGTGTGTGTGTGTGATTATATTTCTACATATTTGTGGAATTGTGTGCGTATCTGGTGCAAGAGAGTTTTGGCGAGTTTAAACGCAGTTTTTATGGCCCCACTTCCGTTCTGTTTTATTCATTCGCGCACAATTTGCGACACATTATTGTTTTTATTATTCAGTTATGGCTCGCTCCCTTTGTTTTTTTTTTATTTTTGTATTTACTTTTTTTTTGGAACGCTTTTGTTGTTCTTCTGTTTTTATTTTCAATGTGGCTGCTGTCACTGTTGTTACAAATTTCCCTGTAAATTTTGCAGTCCATTTAGCAAGGGGCCATGTGACAGGGTCGATAACACCTTACTCACCTGACACACACAAACCCGAAACAGCACCTTCACACACATATACACAGACAGACACACACACACACACACACACACAGAAACATGGCGCACAAAAGATGTAGCAACTTTTCTAGCATGGTCGTCCTTAGCCAGACACGTTGCTCTTTGCTTAATAGATTCTTTGCTATACATTTTATGCATATTTTTAAGCATAAAATTTAATTTTCATATTGAATGAAACGAAACGCGCTGAGCTAAGCCAGTTGCAGGTGGGTGGATGGAAAAGAAGGGGATGTTGGCGAGGGGGATGGGCATGGGGATGGCGATGGGCAGGGTTGAAAAGGTTGGCGCATTGTTATAAGCATTTTTTTATGACTAGAATTTTGAGTTGTTGTTGCCTGCTGCTGCTGCTGCTGCCGCTGCCGGCGCTGAGTTTTATAGCTTGACACCATTTTATGAGTACTTTTTTGTATGCATAAAATCATAAATAGCTTTGCTCAACAACAACAATGACAATAAACAAGAGCAACAAAGGCAACAAACAGCAAAACAGATACGAGTATTTAATTTTCGACCATTTCCGCTGCAATTGCAAATCGGCGTTGCACACAGATACGGAAAACACACCCACACAAATACATTCACATTGGCAATTGAATATTGTTGTATTTCATTTATTTGGATTTTAATTATAATTAATTCCACAACATTTGAAAGCTTGCAGGATTTGTCATCATCGCTTACGTTTGCCATTTTTATAATTGACTTTTCGCTAATTAACAGAATTTCTCCACGCTTCATTGCAGCTCATTCAGTCTTGTTGCAGTAAATGCTGTTTAGTGTGCCATTTTAGTGGTAAATTGCCGTTTCGAAAAGTTCATTTAATAATATTCCATAATGTAGTTCAATGCGAGGCATATTAATCATGAAGATTCACGATAAATGATTTGAATCAAACTCTACATGCGGAAATTGGTTTATTAAAAACTTGATTGCTGTTCATAAAATTGATTATGCTTTCAATGAACCATAAAAGCTATTGCGCTGAATTGCTTAAATTAGTTTCCATTTATGATGCAAGTGAACGGCGAGAACTGTTTTTCAAAAGCTGTTTAAGGAAACTTTTTATTTTCTTATCCAATCAGCTGCAAACTCACCGCTTGCACAGGACCCCGCCCCCTGCTTGGGTTAAATTTTCATTTTGATTGGATTTCTTCACTATGAACTTGAATGCTTGAAATAAAGAAAATATGCATGAAGTCTGAAATGAAAAATACATTTCGTGTATTTGCAAGTTTATTTTCATTCGCAGCTTTCGATTTGTCGGATAGCTGACTTTTTCCTACTCGGGGGCAACTTAAACTAAAGGCCGCTCTCCTGGGCCTGCCACTGGAGCCTTTTCATTAAGGGCCTGACACAGTCAGAGGCACACAGATAGACAGCGAGGCAGGCTGGCAGGCTGGAAGGCTGGCAGGCCGCTTCCATTACTTTGAGTGTCAATTAGGTAATCGCAAAATTGAAATCTCATCGGAAGTGATTTTGTGCGCCTCGCTGAGCGGCTCAGCTCAGCTCAGCTCAGCTTCGTTCACATGAGTTGAGTTAAGTTGGGTTCAGTTCGGCTCAGTACGGCACGATACTACACGGCACGACACGGCACGACACGACACGACATGTTCCGGCACGAATCGTCAGTAATAGTGTCTGATGCCATAAGAGGCGCTTTTGTGGTATGCCTTCGCGATGCCGCATTCTTACAAACTTCCGCTTCCGCTTTGCACACTACTATTACTGTGTGTGAGTGTGTGTGTGTGTGTGAGTATAAAATGCGACATCGATTACAATTCAATTTGGCCACGTCAGCTTCAAGTTTGCCTGAGAAAGAGAATCGCTTGCCAATCGATCCACAGGCGACAATACCTTTATATTGAGCCAAACACCTCGTTGTCTGTCTTTTGCCTGCCTGCCTTCCTGCCTGCTCCCACCTGCAGCAAATCTCTTGCTGTGCCATTCAGTGGCAAATTACCAACTTTGGCGGAAATTAAGTGGCAGGCAGCACTTGCTAAAAATTGAATGAAAGCACACGGCTTCAACTCTAACTCCAACTCAATCTTCAACTGCAGTTGCAACTGCAACTGCAACTACAATTGGGTTTACTGTGTGGATACACGGTTAGAAAATGGAAAAACATGTACATTATTTGCGATATATTTGTTTTTGCATTTCTTGATTTTCCATCACAGGAAAAAAAAAACAGCAAAAGCATTCAAATGTATCAAGGGAAATAACAAAATCATAATCTGGGTTTGAATTTATTTTTACCGTGTAGATGACAAGGCGCAGCAATAACAAATATATGGAGAAAAAATGAAGAAATTACAACGCTGGTTGGCTGGTCGTATTCGAGATTCGCAATCCGCTATTCGCCATTTGCTATTCGGGGATTTGTGTTTGGAGGTATTGTGGACTCGGGCAGCAGTGAGTGCAGCCAGACAGTCAGTAAATTTAATTTTCCGCACGAATGCGTCGTGCACAGGCGAAAACGAAATCGAAAACAGTGGAGAGGCCTGAGGTGGAAGAAGGGGGAACATTACATTTTAGAGGTAACTGCAGTGGCACAAATTCGTAGCAAGTTTCACCGCGCGTTGATTACAAGTAGCGGCGTACCAAAAAGTAGGCAATGACAAAAGTTGTTGTGCCCTAGCTGCAATGGCGATTAGTCACTGTGTCTGTCTGTCTGTCTGTCTGTATGCATGTGTGTGTGTAACTCTCCCTCTCTCTCTCTCTCTCTCTCTCTCGCTCATCTCACTCAGTTTTACGCGTGCCACAGTAAATTAAAAACTTTCACTCGCTACCTTTTGCGGTAACGCCTTGCACTTCAACTTTACCCTGGCAAGGAAGAACCGACTGAGGCCGCCTCCATTTGCTGGAGGCAAGCACTTAATTTAACAATTTCCTTTTGTTCCTTCCAGCACCTGCATCAATAGGTAGATGAAGAAGAGAGAGAAAGTGACACAGGCTGTGGAGCGAGTAGTGGCAAGGCAAGGCGAGGCAAGGCGACGCTTCAGGTTGCCTTCAGGTTCAAAGTGCACTTGAATCGCAGCTGGCGTCGCCTCTTCTGACAAAAATGGCTTTTATTTTTCGACTTTGCACTATTAATGCAAACGGTGCGTTTCGAGGGCCACTCTCCCAAAACGCTCCACCAACTTCCACTCCCATTCCCAGTCCCACTCCCACTCCCACTCCCACTCCGAGTCCCTCTCAAAGCCTTTTTGTCTGCTCCGCTTGTCTGGCTCTCGTCTTCTGGCTCTTGGCCCTTCTGTGTGCGATGGGAAAAAAAAGTTTGCAAGAAAGGCATTGGCAAAGTCTCTCGTAAATTTTAATAATATTTGACTTCAGAGGTGGGTTTTGAAGTGGCCGCTGGTTTTTAAGAGCTGGTCCAAAGTGGGCACCAGCATCTGGGTGTGCCAGCGGCTTAAAATTTATAAAATTGCTTAATCACTTTCCTGGCCAGTGGCGGTTGGCTTTTTAGCACCAAAAACAATAACAACAACAAAAAAAAACAACAACAACAACAACAACAATGATGATGATGACAGCAGCAGCATTCGCAAATCGATGCTTAGTTGAAAGTATCTGCGTATATTAAAAGCGCCTCAGGACATAAAATGTCAAGCTAACAACTATGTGCATATTGTGTTGATAATTTGGCGATACCATTGAGCTCTTCAATGTCTTAGTCCCTTTTATATAGCTTTTTACTTGCAAATTATATTTAAATTGATGAGTTTATTTTCTTCGTCATAAACACCATTAATAACATGGTATCAAGAAGAGATACTTTGTCGAAAAATGTTTCATTTTTTATAGTCGTCCCAATTACGTCATACATTTTTTTATAAGAGTTTTATCTCTCCCATCTTAACTGCCCATTTTTATTTGAGTGCATTGTACCTTTTTCATGAAAAACATTTCAGTAATTTAATACAGCATTCACTGTTAAATGGGTTGCTGATTAACGGCAAAAGTTAAAATTGATATGCGATAACATTATAAAATATACAGCAAGGGTATAAAAAGAAAATGCGCTTTGTAAAAAGAAACCAATTAATACCATTGTCATATCTGCAAAAAATTAAACATAGCAATAAACAAGCTCAGGTTAAAGTAAAACAACAACTGTGGCACATAAATACAATATTCATAATGCAAATTCAATTTCAACCGACAGGAATCTCTGTTGATTCTCGCCGTCGAGTTATTTTTTATCTAATACTTCATTTCACAAATAGACCTAAATTTCGCAGTGTAATTTATCAAATTTGTTGCCTGATCTGTGGAATCATCGCTTGCCAACAAAAAATCACATTGCCAATTAAGGTTGCTCAAGTTTGTTCTTCATCTTGTGTGTTATATGGAAACGGGGCCAACTCTCAACACTTAACCATGCTCAGCATTACGAAGCGGTTTCTCTCCGTCGCCGATTTTTGCAAGCAGCTAATTGCATGCATGTGCATGTGTGTGTGTGTGGGTGTGTGTGTGTGTGTGTGTGTGTGTGTGTGGTTAACGTGAGTGTACCAATTTTGAGTATATAAACTTGAGCGTCTTTTATGCGAGACCGCAAACAAACTGCGAACGCAGCGCGGCATCTTTCCAAACAAACATGCAACAACAATAACACCAACAACAACAACAACCACAGGAAAAACAAAAACAAGGGCCCAGAATCAATATTTGCTGTCATTAATACGCAGAGGCAGACGAACTGCGTTGCGGTTAACTGTTCAATGCTCACTGCTCCTCACTTCGTTCCCTGCCAGCTGCTAGCTGCTGGCTGCTGGCTGGCGACTGTTCTGTTTTCTGTTTGTCAGTGCTCACTGTCACTGCTGACACATGGCCAGCGAGTTTAATGAACCAGATTGTCATCCTGACCTCTACTGCTGAATATGGTAAATATCAATATATATATATATATATATATATATGCATATATTTACCACCCCCACTGCCTGTCTTGGTCAGCTTAAATCGGCGTTGGTAAAATGTATCTAGCACTTTAAAATTGCCTTGCAGATGCGTGCCAATTGCATATAACTCATATTAAAAGGAAAGTGCACAAATATCAGCAGCGAGTCATTAAAATGCAGGCAATTATTTTTACTTTGTTCCTTTGGCTGTACACATGACGTATACTCATTATTTTTGCACCATTTCCCGTAACGCATTCAACTGTCATCAAATCTCAACTATGGCAACACATTCTGAGACCGTTCTGTTATTTGACGTGCATTTTTGTTAGCAATTTAAGATGCATTGATGATGATTTGCATTCAAAATTATATTTTACTAAATGTCAAATAATAAAGTAAGAAAATGCCATGAATTTCTTGTACCGCTGCTTGTGGAGGGATTTATAATATTGTCGCAATGTGTTTAACTCATTCGGTTGTTCAGTGCATCTGCCCTCATTTTTTGTGAATAAACAGAGCTCCCCCAGTTGTTAAGGGGAATACATAAAACGTGGAAAAACATAGCAGTATCTTAAGCTCTGGACCAGAATTTATATGTTGGCAGCTTAACTCTGGCCTACAAAGGTAGGTATTCGGCATGCTTACTTTGGCACTTCTTTCTTATTATTCATTTTTTATATATTTTTTTAGTTTTTACACATTTTTATTTCATTTTTTTTTTAAGAAGGTTGCTGTTAATGTATAATGAATTGTAAAAAAACGAGTTTTTAGCGCACTGCTGAAAGTAATTTGATAATATCGAGTGAGTCTTGATAATATATATATATATATATATATATATATATATGCACATATCACATGCACACATGAGAAAATCAGATTTGGCCGAGAAAGAAAACTGAAAAACAAAAATACGCTCGCAACAGCTTCAAATTGTTATTTTTGTGTTATTATTATTATTTTTTCCTCGTAAACGTTGCATGTTTTTTCTGTCCCCGGGCATTGTTTATGATAATTTTCGTGTTATTTTGCGTAACTTTATTATGCTCATACGAAGTGCTCGCTCGCAACGAGCCAAGCTTGTTGTGAATATGTAATTGTATATGTGTACATATATACATATGTGTATATATGTATGTATATGGGAAGATGTGTGCGCCCGGAAGCAGGCAGCAAATTCTTGTTTATCGGCTAGTGAAATCTGAAGATGACTGCTTAACTGAGGCTTATTGCTGTCGCCCGGTTAGGACCTCGTCGTCTTTGTATTGCTTGCCACTTAGTCGTCCGCACACTCAATAAGAGCAGCAGCTTCATCTGCAACAGTTGCAATCACAACATCACATCATCGTAGGGCCAAAGTTCAAATCCCGCATGCACTTGCTGAGTAAGCAATCCGCTGTGGTCCCAAATGATGTCACGGGCCAGCAGGAAACTTTCAAGTGCAGCAAATGCGTTTAACACGTACTGGCTGAGCCGCCTTCTTCTTCTTGTTGTTGTTGTTGGCTGTGTAACAAGTGTCCCAAGCAAGTGTCGGCAAGTCATGTGGCAGAATCTGGGAGAGATCTCAGGTGCGGCACTGTTGCAGCTGCTGCTTGCTGTTGTCTGTCGTCTGCCGTCTGACGCGTTTCTTGTTGGCACTTGCAAACTTTTATTTGCTCGGCCCCCAAAAACGCAAAAGGAAACTTTCCTGGCAGCCAGCTGCTTCTACCAAGAACAACAGCAGCAGCAGAAAAACTGCAATCGAATTTGACACTTACATGTTTGGCAAACTGCAACACATGTTTACCAGACCCAAAGAATGAACCGCGTGTCGGGTCCCCGCATGTGGTCTAGTTGCATTTTCTTTTCTGAGCCATCACCTGCATATGTATATATATATATATATATATATATATATATTTTTATATAGCAATTGCATTGCTCTCAGTCCATTCGTCTGTGCAATTTACAGCCTTTCCATGCACTCAGGCGAGGCGTGTACGTTTAGATATGGGTCACGAACTGTTTGATCGAAGGGTCGCCAAGTGCCAAATGGATGTGGGAGTGATTTTTTCCTTTTGCTCAACCCATGTAGTGGCTTGCGAATGCATTAAGTGTACATATGACTAGGGGCGAGGAAGGCAAGCAATCAGTGGCAACATCATCAAGTCACTTGCCTTTTGCGCTTGCCATAGTTTTTCCTTTAATTTCGTTTGCGGCCAAGATTAGTAGCTTAATGTTGCCGGACTAATAGCATTGCCAACCCTTGAATACCTTCAGTGATGGTCACTGATAGTGCGCCTGCCTCGATTTAAAATGCATGCCATGAAAAACTGAAAATGAATGGTTACCTGGACTGACCATTGAAAACGTGCGATGCCAGCTTATCCGCTGCAGGCGAATGTTTCTCAAATATTTGTACATGCTACCAATATTTACCTGCAATGACAGTGGAATGAAAGGAGATCGAAGCGTTTAGTGAAATGTGGAACGAGTGGGATACTTTAAAATTAAAAGTAGATTCGCGAATTCAAGTTAAAAGCAGTAAGCCGCCAACTCTTTAAGTGTGTGGCTCCTCTGTTTATCTGTATGTGTGTGTGTGTGTGCGTCTGTGTGGGTGGGTGTGGATGTGTGTGCTTTCGGTGGCTGCTTAAATTAAAAAATGCGACACAGCTGCTGCTACGCAGCACGTCCACCAACGGCATGCCCGTCGTCACCCCCTTGCTCCAGCTACTGCGCCTGCTCCTGCTCCTTTTTCTACTGCTGCTGTTGCTCCTGTTGCTGCTGTTGCTGATGTTGCTGCTGCTGCTGCTGAGCCCAGCGGCCACAGCTCGACGAAATTCAATCGAGAAACGTTGCAGGTGCGTCAGCCGCCACTGGGCACTGAAGCATTATGTGGCACTGGCAGCTGCCGCATTCGTCCTCTTCTCTTTTTAACGTTGTTGTTCACGTTGTTGTTGTTGTTGTTGTCAATGAGCTCGCTGATGACGGGGGCCAAGAACAACAGCAAGAGCAACAGCAACAGCAACAGCAACGACAGCAACATTCAAAAATTCATTTGCTGAAAATATCAATTCGAGTTCATCGTAAAAGGTTTTTACCTCGCAAACGTGAAATGTTCTTGATGTTGCCGCCGGCCAACTACGCATTTGAAATAAATATTTAGATGATACCACAATGTGGCAACAATTTGGCCACAATATTTCCCGTGCTACTCTCTACCACTCTTCCATTTTCTCAACAAGCGATTGCTTTATCGAGTAATAAGCAAAAGGCTGAAGCCAAATATCTAAAAACACACTTGCGGCTAAGGTTTTAATGTGAGTCTTAGCAAGCTGCAACAATTTTTAACAATTGTTTTTAAACAATTTTTAAATTACTCCTGTAATTGCTATTAATTTCTTAATGACATAATTTTTATATCAATTATGGACAGCTCTTGTTGTCTTCAAATAAGCTGAATATTTCCAAAATACGAAATTTAAAATGTGGTTTTATTTTGCATAAACATTGGCTTTGTTTTTCTATTATTGCTAAACTTTTTCTTTTTCAAGTTGTTTCTGTGTGCTGTTTGCGTCTTCAATTTCGGCAACATTTTGTTTGAAGGACATTCAAATGTCGAACTTAGCGGTTACGAGCTGCCACAAAATGTGGTATCGAAAATTTAATAAGTTTGCCTGGAACCGCTGTCGTTTGCATTGAGATTTTCAAATTGACCAATTGACGTAAGAGCGGCCGGTAATTTACGGAACAGGGGCGGTCGATGGTGCGTGGGCGTGGCAGAAGTGGGTGTTTTTTTGCCTCCGTTATCTTTGCTTGGCTTAATTAAAATGTTGCCATTTTAAATGTCGCCCGCAGCCAGAAAAGAAGCAAGACATGTCCGGCGCCAACGCAGAGCCTGTTAGCGCATATAGACATATTACATATACATATATATATATATATATATATATATATATATATATGGATTTATAAATATATTTTAAATCACTTCAGAGATCCGACTGAAGGACTGGCTGTCTTACTGATTGACAGTAGGTCGAGTCAATAGCCTCTTCCAACCCCAAGTCCCAGTCCAATAGCAGCCGCAGATTTTCGCATCCACTTTGATCGAGCGAATTATGCTAACACAGCGCTCGACTCTTTGTTACTACTTCTTCTGCTGCACAAAATCGAGCGCCAGGGAATATAAAATGGAAAATGATGATGCCCAACGGCAAAAAAAAGATGAAAAAAAAAAATATATGTATAAAAGGACGAGATGCAAAGATACTGTAGCTTCTGCTTTTCCTGATGCTGCTGCTTCTGGGTCTGCTTCTGTGTCTGACTGCATATTATGTGGCTTAATAGTAAGCGCTGTGTAATTGAAATGTGGCCAAAAGGAGATGGCCCGAAGTGAGTGCTGATGCGTTGTGTTGTTAGCCAGGCAAACTCGCATTTAAAGTGCACTCAACAAATGCGCATTAAATTTATCATTCGCCATCCAGCGGCACGAGGCAGCGGGGCAATGCTTTTTCCATTAATTTCCCCTCCTTCCCGCTTCTGCCTAAGCAGTTTTTGATAATATGCTTAGTTGCGCCACAGTGACTGCATTGCTATGACGCCCTCAAACCTGGTTCCACACGTTTTACATGTCGCAGTGCGCCAGCAGCCCTGGAACTAACAATAAAAAGGGGGGCACAACAAAAAAAAAAAAAAAAAGAGAGATGTGAAAGAGGCAGCAACAACAGTAAAAACAACAGCGATTTGCTGGCAAGATTATCAATAGCGTTCATCACAGCACACACACCCACACATAAACAATATATATATATATTTGTGTGTATATAAATATATTTATAATAAATGGACGGTGGACGGAAGAGTTGGAGACGCACGAAAGGATGCTGCCAGGCAGATAAAATGCCAACATGCACCAGCAGCGCAGACACAAAACAAAGAGCCGCATCGCCAGCGAAAAAGCAACAAAAATAACTAATGAATTCTCGACTGTGAAATATACCCTGTCATCGTGAAATCAAATAAAAGTGTCACTTTGCCTTAAATATTATTACTGCTGTATTTTATGCAAAGCTTTATTGCTGATTTCTCATTGACTTTGAATGCATATTTCGACATTAGTTTTTAATTGAAAAATGTTGCAAAATGTATTTTGATATTTCAAAAAAATACATTTGCATTAAGGCTTCATTTAAATTGTTTCACATATTATTTATATAATGTTCTATAAATTTATTAATTATATATAAATTTTGATTGTTTTTGTTTTGTAAAATTAATTAAAATTCCAACTCCAAGCACAAAAAACGAAATTTATTGTAACTGTTCAATAGAAACAATATACCTCTTGTTGAAAATAATTTATATATACACATATATATATATATATACACATATATATATATATATAAATATATATTTAAGAGAAAGCAAAAGCCCAACAACAAAAGGGAGCCTTAGCAATAGCAAAATAATAATAATAATAATGCGCTCGAGTGGAAAACGTAGAATTTCCTTTACTATAAAGTTGTCATGCGAAATGTTTAGACACACACACACACAGATACACACACAGATACACATAAGCCAATACAAATACCTGTGTAGAGGTACAGCTATAGCAAAATTCATGTGGGCTGATGAAGAGCTGCATAATCGTAATGATGTGGATTCGCCTTTGTTGTCACCGCTGTGGCTGCTGCTTGTTGTTGCCTCTTGTTGCCAGTTGTTGTCGTTCGCCGTGGCTCAAATTGTGTGAGTCGACATTTTGTTTTGTTTTCTTTCTGTTTTTCTTTCTTTTTTATTTTTTTCTTTTTTGCCAAACCAAACCGAACCGAACCGTACCGAACCGAACCGAAAACCAAACGAAATGTAGCAAAGCTAAAATTGTAGCTATTGCAAGGGCTTTACCTGAGCCCAAGTCTGTGAGTAGCGCAGATGTAGGGAAAGCTGAAAAGCAAACTCCAGAAACCCAACCCCCAATCAACTAAGCGACTGCTGGCCGCAGCGTGTAAAACGCGCTCGGAGGGGCCGAAAATCGGATGTTTCTCTCTGCTCTAAATACAAATGTGAAAAGCAGGATTTGCCTCACATTGAACCACTCGAGCGTATTCTCTCAGTTCCACGCTGGTCCTCGCTGCTCCACCGTTCTGTTTTGGCAGCAGATACACCAACAAAATGTGTCTGTGTGAGCTTGAGCTGTGCATATGTGTGTGTGTTTGTGTGTTAGTCTACAAATGAAAATGCCAGTTTAATAATGCTCTGGCAACAAAGCATTTGTAGATTGCTTTTCATTGATGCGCTATCGAAGCGAGAAACGGCATTCTCACATTAGAATTTAGATGCGGCCGTCTTCGTTGTCGTTGTTGTCGTTGTCGTTGTTGTCAGTGATGTCGTTGTCGTTGTTGTCGTTGTCGTTTTTGCCATCGCCATTCCCACATTCATTGCTGCCTTAAAAATTATGTTAAAGAGAGTGGGGCGGCAGGAGGATTGGAGCATTTGCTGCTGCTGTTGCAACTGCATCGTATTTTTGCTTATCGATTGCGTCTGCCGTGGCATTGTCTCTTGGTCACTTTGAATCTCTTTTGTCGCAAAAATTAAATTCGCCCAGGCTTTTCGTTTTTATTCTTGTAAAAATTTGCACAAGCATCGTTTGCATTTTTTTTGCTTCCTTTTGTATTTCTTGTCGATTTTGCTGTCTTTGTTTTGTGTGCCTTTGAACGATTCGTTCCACTTTGCAAATCAATTAAGTGTTATTTCCGCCTTAAAGTAAGCCGCTCCAACGAGAAAGGCGATTTACTCTCTGCATTTCGGGCTTCGGCTTCATGTCCTCAACCGGTGCTCTGTCGCTTCACTTATTTTGGTCCTTGTAAATGAAAATGTCGTTAATTTTTTTTTCCCCTTATTTTGCCTTGTACACAACAAGAAAAAAATGCGAATGTAGTCCAAGCTAAAGGAGTCTGTGGGAGGCTTCGTTTATATTCGGGGGGAGTGTCATGGCCAGAAAAAAACGCACACACAATCAAAGGCATGCATGTGTGTGTTACGTGTGTGTTGTGTGTGTGCGTGTGTATTTGCAATCAACGAGTGTAAAACTTTAAAGTCACAAAAAGGCTTTCAAACTTTTCTTGCGATTGTATGTTTTGAGTTCCACTTTTCAGTTTTCATTTCCATTTTAAGCTTTCCTTGCGTCGTCCCAAAATGTGTATTTGTTTCTTATGTTAGTTTATTTTTCACTCACGCACACACACACACACACAGAAGCACAAACAACTTGTTTATTAAATATATGTAGTACAATAGTTTTGCGGCCTGCAGAAAATGTTTGTCCAGCCTGCTGACGACCACCCAACTTGGAGCTTGACTCATACTCATCACCGCTATTCCAATGCTCTACACTGAAAAGTGCCGACAGTCGAAAAAAAAAAAATCAGATTTCCGATAGATGTACTCGAATATGTAGTTTTAGCTGATTTATTAATGTTTATTTTAAACACTCTTTTATTGAAATTTATGTGTTCAAGATATGCCCACAACCCAATTGCAGTCCGAGTTTAGCTATCAATTAGAGAACATTTGAGCCTAGATGCCACGCCTCTGGGTTTTCAGTGGTAGTTGCATTTGTTTTAGTTTTTAATTTGGGATTTTGCACAAAAATGCATTTCCGAGCGTTATTTACTTATGCGATTCGGAGAGCAACAGAAATAACAAGAAAAAATTTTGAAATAAAGGGGAAACAACGAAATGAAATGAAACTCTAATAAATTGCTTGGCAATGCTAACCGGGGATAACCGAGTTAAAGGCCGTACAACCACTACACTCTGCGAGCACCATCGGCATCACTTCTCCACAACCTCTCCACCACTCTTCGTCCGGAAATTTCCTTGGATGTGCACTACTTCCCCACCATAACGAGTCCCGAGTGCAAATGAAAGTTTTGCATTTTTCAGTAGCCAAACCCACCCAAAAAGCAGTTTGCCATTGTCTATCTATGTGTGCGTGTGTGTCTCTGTATGTGTGTGTGTGTGTTTGTGTGTGTGTACTGTGTCTATCTGTCTGCTCGTATGCCAAAAGCGGAAGTGCAAGGAAATGAGGCTTAAACCGCACACAGCAACTGGCAACTGGCAACTGGCGACGGACAACGGACAACGAACAGCGGACAATTGAAATGTGAGCTGAGTTAGCGGGTGCTTTTTAAAGGGTTGCCTACCATCAACGAACAAAGCACAAAAAAAACCGCAAAATTATGCAGAACACTTTTAGCTGCTCCATATCCATCCTGCTGTCCTGGCGCTAAACTAAATGAATTGTTGAAATTATTCAGAATCTGCAAAATCATTTGCCACACTTTTCATGCGCTTCGTAATTACCAAATTGCCAAATAATTACAAAACATTTTTCCACATCGCACAGCATTGAAAGGCAAACGCAATAACTAAATAAACCGATTCAAGCGTTGTTGGACAACTGAGATTTTGGCCCGGAACGAAGGCTTCATCTCGTCTACAGCCATGTTTCGTGTGGCCAAAGAACCAATCAGAAACCACATTTCTTCACAAACCAAATTTCTTATTGCCTCGTCGCGTGCACACTTATACAATTATATATACAATATCCCATACAAAGTCACCAGAGTTTATCGTACGTAACTTTTAAGTTTTAATTAAATAATGTTCAAGTTTTATATAAAGCTTCAGGCAAGAGGAGAAGAGAAATAAAGTTTTGTATCTCCAACCCCAGAAGGTCTATATATATGTTCGTGAACAGCATCAACAATCGAGTCGATTTGGCCCTTCACAGAGACCAAACCGTCAAATTCTGGATATTGCCCAGTCTGTTTGGAACAAAGTATTCAAAGTGCTGTAAATATGTCTGAAATTTGAAATCAACAAACTTGTAAAATGCTTGGGGATTTGTAAATCGTTGTTGATTAAATCATTATTATCATTATCGCTCCAGTTGGTATGTGTTTTGTATTTTGCGTTAGTTACGCATTTGGCTGGGATTTTTTCTTTTGCTATTTTTAGCTTTTCAAAGCCATATTTTGAATATTAAACTGATTCAGTTGATGTTCTTCGTTTTCCGGGTGCGTTGCTCGTTTGGGACTTGACAATTACTACTTCCTCTACCCCCACCCAACCCGCCCCCACACCACAACATACTACTACATTTCTCCCATTCTAAGTATCCTGTGCCTGTGTGATGGTTGGACTTCCCCTCAGCTGTCAGCGGTCGCGGACATTTGTTTGTTGTGGTTTTGAATTTTTTCGACTGTTTTAATTTTTATGTTTTCCTGTCTTTTGCGCAAACGAGCACTTGCACATTTTGTGCGCAGCAACACGCCGGAGAGGGACGGGTGTGGGTTGAAAGGTCCGCCAAACTAATATTACGCATACGCCATGTTGGTAGCAGGACAGCAGGGCAACAAGGCACGCATGCAAATCATTTTAAGCGCGCTTAAAAGTTGACTAAAAGAAAATTACAAGCCGACCCACGTCGCCTGCCAGGTAAAGTTTGTGCATTTAAATTTGGCCGAGCATGCCACCCAGAAACTTTGTCAATCCATCCCAGCATCCCCTACACTACACTTCCCCACTCCACCCCCTACACAGTTTGCTGCAAGCATCTTCGGCTCACTTTCGCTGCGGTGCCCAGCGGAGCATTTTTACGCTAAAGCGCTTTTTGAAAAGTTCGGCAAACTCAATTCGCGTTCTACGTGTAAGTGTGTCTGAGTGTGTGTGTGTGTGTGTGTGTGTGTCTGTGTAAGTATTTTGGGCTTTGTGTATGGTTTTCAATGCTGCACAGGTCTCGAGGCTCCTAAGAAAATTCAAACAGGGAATACTTGCAAGCTTCACACGCTGATTTGGCTTCACATAAGCCAATAGGCAGCTTATCACAACTTTAATACTCCGGACCAATGCCAGTCAACGAAAACGACAAAAACTATAGGAACATATCATTTATGCATGTCCAAATAATACCGTGAAATCGTGCCATTTCTTATGCTGCCAAGCATATTTCAACAGAATTGCTGGGGCCAACAAAATTAAATGTAACCAAGTCATTGGCAACTAATCAAGCTGAAGCTGCTGAAAAAATGCCTGGCAGCATTTCTCTCCCACTACCACTCTTCTTTTCAGTCTCGATATTGCTATCTCATTGTGTGTTGGCCCTATTAAGATGTTGTAATTGTGGCCAAATCGCTGCCAAGAATATTCCATTGCCAGCACCCTCTCCTCTCCCTTTTCCATTTTTAGGCACACCACGGTCTTTTGGCAACTGGCAACTGGCAACTGGGCATTTGGGCAATTGGGCAACTGGGCAACTGGGCGTTCAACATGCGGCTACGCGGTGCGCCAAAGGCATGTCAAGCCAAGTCAAGCGAGCAGCCAACAGCTGGTCGGACAAGAAGAACAGCCAGACAGCAAGGAGAGCCAATCTGCAAACTGGCCTTTGTGCGCCTTGCCAAGGCTCAGATCGACGATAGCCGCTGGCGCGCGAACATTGCAAACATGCTAGTTGCAATTGCCAACTACATAAAAATGCTTTCTAACCAGCTGTGCGGCATGCAACGACTCCAGCATACCCAGTGGGCATCTTGATTAAATGTGAATGCGAGCACAAAGTGTGCGTAGATGTTTTCACACTTTCTTATTTATTCTTCCTTGTTATCTGTGATTAAAACAATAATATTTGTATTATCATACAAAACTTTACAAAATACAATAAATATGTAGAAAATGATAAGAAATTTGTGTTTGGAATGAGCTCCTTAGTGGAGTTAAAGAACCTAAGATTGTTCAATCCCAGGCAGGATTGCCCATGGCACATTCTCGAAAATTTTGCAGCATCTTCAAAGAAAATAAGTTTGCTGCAAAAGCAACTGGCAATCCAAATATATCCGAGGACTTACATAAGTTAAGAACTTTTGCTTTGGGCTCATAACTTTAAATATGTATACAAATACGTGAGTAAAAAACAGTTTTTACCAACTGACTTACAGGTGACTGCGCCAAATTTACACAAAATTGTGCACATCTTAAATGTGACAACAAATTCACTGAAAAAGTGTATCGAAGCGATATATCGGCTCTAAAAAATGTTCAAATAATAGTTTATTAAACGTGTAATAATATTTGGAAAGTACACGCGATGCTTATGCTACCCAAGCTTTGTCACGCAAACGGGGTATTCATAAAGGAAGCAAGTTAGACAGTTTCAGGTAAAGGCGAGGTAAAGCAAAGGCGAATGCCACTCGTGTCTGTGTCGCATCTTCAGTTCCTTCTTCGGTTGCTCCACATCCACCTCTCCATGGCGCACTTCAGCCAGCGATGCGTTAAAGCGCCGCCTTTGCCTTTGCCTTTGCCTTTGCGTTTTGCCAACGTGACCAAATTTCTACAATGCTGCACTTTGCAGCGTTTGCATGTATTTCAATAAGAAAATATTATGTAAGGCATTCTTGGCTGTCGATACTGGAGTACACACAGGCATACATACACTCAACAAATTCAATTTCAAATGTTGCCAAATCATTGGGATGAGATCATTGTGTAATATTTAAGGCATTTTTACAAAAATTTAAGACTGCATTTCGTTCAAATAAATGTGCTTGCTCCCATTCAACTTTTGTGGTATTAAAACATGACCCGATATTTATGTTATGAAAAGTTTGTGTCCTGTTTGACTTACCGAAGTTTTTTTTTAGAACAATATCACATTCAACTAAGTCGAAATGTGATTGAATCAGGAACCAAAGTTTTGAACCGGAAAATTTATTTTTAATATAAGAATGTTTGTGTAAAGTATTTCGCAGTTTTGATCCTTGTCAAGTAATGCATGTAAAGAACAAGGATGCCAGTTGAACTTGAATTATTATCAGCATTTTTCTCCGTGAGTATTGTCTGCGCATTCATGTCTTAATGTGCACAAAATATTGTCTCAGTGGCTTACATTTTGGCCTGCGAGTTACTCAAGGTTTGAGTGTCAGACTGAGTGTGTTTAAAAATCAATTGCATACTTCTGGGAGTCGCCGAGAAACTGAGCAAGCCGCAAAGATTCCTCAAAGTTTCTCCATGCAACACGGAATCGCGATTAGGCGTGAAAAATGTAATTGAATTACAATTGTCAAACGAATTTAAAGCAAAGTGAGAACGCCAATTGTAAGTAGGTATTTAAGTGGTTCGTGCGTTAGATTTAATTGAATATATATGTTTGGGCATGGGTATAAACATGTTGTGTAGGCTTGTGTTATCGTGCTTTTCAGTTTGGACTTAATTGCTTTCAATTAATTTGCATGATAATTGAAATGTGGGGTGGCGACTATGCCAAAAAGTGTCGCTGTTTATTTTTGC
The DNA here is from genome assembly GCA_035043845.1 of Drosophila picticornis. Taxonomy (NCBI): domain Eukaryota; kingdom Metazoa; phylum Arthropoda; class Insecta; order Diptera; family Drosophilidae; genus Drosophila; species Drosophila picticornis. The sequence goes on along the minus strand of JAWNMR010000492.1, from coordinate 12,382,992 downwards.
AAATCGTCGCAATAGCGACGGTGAAAATCAGAATATTACATTGCCCGCAAAAGTATGCAATGGAATGTGAAATGGACAAATTGTTGCAATCAAATGTTGCAATTAAAAATCCCATGTTTAACAGCAGCAAAGAACAACAACAAGAACAACAACGATAGCAACATAGCCACCAACAGCAATATTCACGCCGCTCACAAATGAAGTTAACTTTGCTCCATTGTGGGACATTTGCATATTTCGGCTGGTGCTCTCTGTAATGTGGCGCTAAAATTAACAAACATTAACACAGGCACACAGATAGGCAAACTGACAGACTTGCGACTGGCGACTGGCGACTGGCGGGCGGTTCGGCGATTTGGCGATTCGGCGGTCAGACAGAGCAGGACCAGCGCAGATAAGCGAGCCAACCGACGTTCCGTGGTTGCAGTTTAGTTGCAAGGAGCCGAGTCCGCTTGTCGTCCAAATGTAAATAAAATGTTTGCAACTATTATGCAATTTAACTATTTGCGGTTATCTGCTGTTGTTACTGTTGTTGCTGCTGCTTCTGTTGTCGCTGCACTGAGAGATTATTGTCGTCAGGCAGTACTTCCTTCTTCCTGCCAGGACACTACTCGCTAGCTGGCTTGGATAATTGCACTTGGTAAAAACCGCATCATCCCCTGCTTCTGCGTGGCTTAAACCCCAAAAAACTGGCACAGCTTCCGTGGCATTATGAAAATGCCGTATTTCTCCCACTACTGCTGCAGTTGATGATTACGTTGCTGTTGCTGTTGCTGTTGCCGTTGCTGTTGTTGTTGCTGATGCGCATTACGGGCATTAAACTAGCAATTGCCGCCTCTCTGACAAGCCTCTTGGCAACTAAAAGTACAAGCAGCGAAAAACAACATCAGCTAGCCCCACTGGCTGCCGCAGCAATTACAACAAGCTAACCAATAATAGCAACAACCAACAAAACGGCGGCAACCTTAAGTCCAAGCTGCTAGACTATGAAATATGCTATATAAAAGATCGTACAAATCCAAATACACAATACAAAATAGTCCCAGACTGGTCAGCAGATTACTTGATTATTTGTAATTGCATTTTCTAATTGACGTAATTAATGAATCAAAATAGCCAAAGCCATGCTTGAAGAGCGCACTTCAAGTATTTGTTGTAGTTTATTGGAAGCCAAAAATCGCAAAGTTAATTTAAATAGATGGCATTCGAGTGCAAGTTTTTAAAGTAATAACTACTATTCTGAGTTAATGTGATTTCCAGGGTATTTATATAATATAAAATGAGCGCTCGGCAATTTCGCGCTTGAGTCTGCCAACTGCGTCTGCTAACTGCGCTTGTTCTTGTTGCCGTTTTATGATTATTATTATTATTATTACAGGAGCTGCTAACGTCTCCAATATCTCTGCTACTGCGGTTGCTGTCGCTGTTGCTGTTGCTGGTTGTGTGGTTTTCTCCAACCACATGGGCGCACCGCGCACCAAACAACCTTCTGTGGCACCGCCACTGCCATTCCGACCCCGCCTCCGACTTGTTAATTTCCATGTAAGCCTTTTTCTTGTTATTGTTGTTGCTCGCTGTTGCTGTTGCTGTTATTGCTTCTGTTATTGTTGTTGTTGTTGGTATATGGCGGCTGCCTCACAAGGACAGCCAGACAGCCACTTGTTGTTGTTATTGCTGGTGCTGTTGTTGCTGCTCTTGCTAGCTGGGTCTGCATGCATCGCCTTTGTAATCACGCTAATAACTTGACTTTCCAAAGTAATTAGCCACATTGCGCTTTGGTGTGCATCACACTGCCCCCGTTTTGGCATTCTCCATTCCATTTTGCATTTTCCATTCCCTGTTTATCATGTTGCTTCCAGCCCGCCTGCCTGGCTGCCTGCCTGGCTGCCTGCCTGCTGTTCACTTTTGCCATTTTTGGTAATTTGACTGCCTGCAGCGTGAACCACCAAATCAGCCGAGCAAGCAAGCTAACGAACCACCAATATGGCCAGCTGTCCAATGTTGGCACAAATGCCCCTTGCAACATGACATCTAACAAATGCAAAATGCACAAAACACGCACACACACACACACACACACACACCAGCACAGCAACACATACACACCCATGCAGTGCTGCTCTAACTGTATGTATACGATTTGAGCATTTTGTGTTGCCTACTTTTTTGGGCGCTCGTTCCATATTGCCGTGCATTTCTTAGCAGCTGCCAAGTGGGCGTGTTGCACTTGTTGTTACCGCACTCACTCCTCGCCTATATACTCCTTTGAGTTGCTCGTTTGCTTGCCACGCCCTCGTCTACGCCCCTAGTCCAGGGAGGCGATCAAGTATGCTTTGCAAATGCAGGCCTGCATTTCAGGTTGCCCCAACCGAAATATGGTCGGCTCACGAGCAAAAATATAAATGAAAGCAATGAAATACTGAGCTCCCCGGCTTGAGCTAAGAGTTGGACAACTGCTTCTGTGCTATACACGTTAAGTAAATGGCTAAACTATGTACACCATAACAGAGTACAACAACACCAAAAATTAAATGACATTCAACATTCAAAAACTGAATTAAAAATAATAATGTGAGAGAAAAATTAATGACTGGGATTTGATATTGTTTTCCTCGTGCAAAAAGGGAGAGCAATTAATTTTTCGAGATATTGAAGAGATGTCATAATTGTGCGCAATTTTAACAATATTGAATTACAATGCAGTTGTACATTTTTTTTTACCGTGTAGTCCAAATTGAATGAATTGCAGCAGCGGCAGCAGCAGCAGCAGCATCTGTGTGCACCTGGCATAACTTTGAACAAAACTACTGAATATATAAATACAGATTTTTGGCCAACTGTTTTCACTTTCTGCAATGGCCACTTTTGTGCAGTTAAACAGTCGTGTGGCAATGTGTGTGTCTTTGCATCTGTTTGTCTATTAGACAGTGTGCAAATATTTTAAATTGAATTTTGTGGCTTGTTCAAGCGTTCAAGCGTTTGCCGCTGCGGTCACAGCTGTGTGGGTTCTAATTCCTAAGAAGGGACAAATATACTCATGCAAATGTACGAATATACACACACACACACACACACACACAGTAAGTAACAACTTGTTGTCAGCTTGTCATTAGATGGCCACGAAAACCTAAATACTTCAAATTGTTTTAGCCCAATGCAAAAAGCGATTTGCAAATTGACACAAATTCTAATCGGCTGCAGCATTTGGATGCAAATATGCTATTTAGGGCACAATTGGCACATTTGAACATGCAACACTTGAGGGCTCATTGACTACAGATTGGCTGCACAGCAGAATTTAATTAGCAGGCGCAATTAATCTAGAATATTTGTGACGCAACAGCTGCTGAGCCCCAGCTAAGAGCTGTGAACTCTGAGCGCCGAGCTGAGTGAAATAACCATATGAAAAATTAATTATCTGTCGGCGAGGGAAGTCAAGCAGGCGTCTGAATATATACACGTATATGTATCTGTGTATGTACGTGTTGCTTGTCTGTGAGTGCATGGTAAATATGTACAGGAGGTGCATAATATCGGCACCATCTTTAGTTTCATTCGGAGAGGCGGACAGACAAAATAAATGAGCCATCGCTGTGTGATAGAATGGCAACTGTTCATTACTGTTCATTAGTAGATACATCGAACCCTCAACAAGATAATAATTCGTGGGTTGCACATATATTATTTCAATCGATAATTCCAGTGAAATCCCATCATGTCCAACATTTTACCATGATTTTCTAGGCAACCAGGGCTTGGGGCTCATCTTAATTTCCTATTAATTGTGCTTAGATTCGCCCAATGAGCCATTCTGTGATTTTTATTACATCAACTTACAGTTACAAATAGTATTAAGTGAAACACATATTTCCCTAGATTAATTTGATTTTAATGGTTCATTTCAAATAAATTGCAAAGATTCCACATTTAAATTTGACATTCAGATTGCAAAAGTGCGGCATTCCAACGCTGTGTTTTGTTTATTGTGAATGCGCCTTTTTAAACACATATCAAACACTTAACATATCTGTTATTATAGCCTATATTTGTCCGTATTACATTCACAAATTGTGTATCTCATTTGACAAATACTCTCTTTTTTACTGTCTGTGTTAATGAATTATTTGCATAAAAGCAGCTGACAATTCAATTTTCGCAGCGATTGCGTTTTGTTTTTCAGCAATAATATAATTGGCCTCTTTTTTAGTAGTTGCCATGGCTACAGGCTATCTTGAAATATAATCAACAGGCTAATTAGACCTATCAATGTCGCCCTCTCTATTGAATCGTGAATGAGTGCATTCGAGTGCTCTGATGAGTACTCGCAAGTACCCATTTACATTCACGTGTTCGTAGGCACGATGCTCGTATGTGGGCATGTGTTGGCTAAGACGCTTATGGAGCAGGCAAGATGTGGCATCCAATTAGTTGACAGCCTTTTTATTTGCCACTGACATGGAGCGGCTTCCCCACCCCCCTGCCATCTGGTGCGTCCCTGCGCATCTGGGATATTATGGGTATTAACAGCAGCATTATCGCCACGCTCGTTCTCAGCGACATCATTATCACCATTATTACTTAACTTAATCGCAAGTGCTGCAGAGTAAACAACAGCCACGAGGCACATTATTTGTCACATATTCAATACATGGCAAAAGCATATACACACGCACACACACCTGGCGCCTCTGTTTTGGGCACGGCTGCAGTTTATTATGACTGCCGTCTATGCCACAAAATTTAATTGCGCTTTAAATTTCGCGTGACAAGGCAAACACTTTAAAGCAAACGAGCTTCGCCACCAGCAACAATAATGCTCTCTTTGCCTGTCCTTGGTCCCCAAAAACAAAGGCCAACAACAAAAAGTTTAGTGTACCACAGCACAGGGTATGTGGTATATATACACATCTTGAGCATGCCCTCGAAACAGATACATGGAAAATAATAAAATTGTACAATTTATTTTATTTACTTGCATTCAATGTGAAAGCAAAACTAGTTTACAAGCGGACAAAATATTGTATAACTAAATATAATATATATATTTATATGTATAAATATATATATTTATTGGTTCTCTGTTTATTTGAAAACAATCTTAAAATTGTGACTAATGGAATCAATCAAGGAAATTTTAATTGCGACGCTTTGTATACTTTTGTAACAGGGTATACCAGCAGCACCGCGGAACAGCTCGCAACTCATCGCCATATCACTTCGTATGTGTGTGTGTGTGTGTGTGTGTGGTGCGTGTGTGTGTGTATTCGCGAACTCTGCACTGCAAATGTGAAACTCATGCGTGTTTGTTTTTGTTGTTGTTTTGCTGGTGCTGGTGGCAGAGTAGTGGTGGCGGTCATGGTATTGGTAGTGGTAGTGGTAGTGGTAGTGGTGTAGCTGCTGCTACCGATGATACTCGAATTTAAATTAACATTATTTGCATGCCGCGCTTACAGCATAAATTTCAGAGCTCACGCGTTGCGTCGCGTCGCATCGCATCGTATTGTTGGCATTGCAACAGAAAGATGCCAACACTGGGTACCGAGTGCCATAGAATGAGATAGCTGGGCGATTGTCCTTTGGTGGGTGCGTGTCTGTGTGTGTGTGTGTGTGTGTGTGTAATTGTGTGTGGTTGTGTGTAATTATTGTGCATATCATTCACACAGTAGACAAGAGTATCGCATTGAAATTCACTTTGAACTGCAACTGCAACACACACGCCGCAACGCCAATCGGCAGTCGGCTATTTGGGCGAGGGCTTATAAAATTTGGCACATCCATTTGTGTATTCCACACGCATATACGCGATGTGTCGTAGCCAAAGGCTATGGGAACATTATCCATTAGCCGTATACGCAATGTCATTAAAAAGAATCCACTCAAATGTGCAATGTTCACATTAATTAAGAACGGCGCAACTGACCACAGGTCAACGTCAACGGCCTGAACATAAACTATTAATATAATAACTTAATCAGCTGCTAACCATAAACATAAAAAGAAAAATAATAAATATATACATACATATTTTATGTGAACCTTTAATTGCCTACAGCCGGCCAGGACAACTTTATGACACAGAATCACAGTCATGTTGCTCTTATTGCTGTTATTGTTAGTGTTTTTATTGCTTGTGTTGCTGTTGTTGTTATTATTTGTATTGTTGTCGCTGAGCAGCGGCATTTGCGTAATGCGATTCATATTTCATCCTCAGCGCTACTTGAAGCATTTTAAAATTACATAATTAAAGCCTCGTTTCACCTATAAATCTTTTCTTATCGCATTCAAATAAGCCTTTCCTTTAAACTCCCTCACCGAGATATTATCTCATTTTCTATCCTGCAAATGCTTACACTATATAACCATATATATCTTGTTCATTAAGTGGTCGTTTGCACCTTATTTTCGCTTGTAATATTTGTTATTTTGATAGCTCCGTAAAAAACATCACCTTTAATTGAGTTGAAGATCGAAAGTGCACACAAAAAGGTAATCATTTAACAGTTTATTTATGGAGTATCTTCTTCGGTCAGATAAAACTATGTCAACATGTAATCAAGTTAAGTATAACATATGTTAATATCTCGAACAGATTCAAATACTGAGAATTGGGTTTTCTGGTAAAAGATATGTTTTGGGGCCAGTAAGCAATTCGATATCTCTAACATATTTTCACTCCACCTTTACAAATAATGTTAATGTTAGTTGTGTTCTTAAGTGCTTTTACTAAATCGGATGTGCACATCAATTGTTAATTAGAGGGTGGAAAGCACAGAGTGCTAAGCCAGCCAATTTATTTGATTGCAAATATTTATAAGCTAACACAAGGCCCGTTACAATAACTGAACACGTCCGACTCGCATTAACATCATTTAGTTATGCCAATTTATTGCTGTGTAATGTGTGAGCATGTTTGTTTTTCGACTCTCCTACGGAGATCGAAACACTGGGCACAGACAATGCGGGCAGAGTCCGAAATCTGTCTAAATTCCCCATTATGCTAAGAGTTAAACATCCTTAAGCGCTGCCCTTTGAAATTTTAATGTCACATCCTTCCTTACGTTGTTAAAATAAGCTATGAATAATTTCTGCAAATGGACTCAGATTGCAGAAAGCCCAAAGCGTCGAATTTAAAATAAAACCACTACACAAGCCAAAACACAAAATAACATATTAAAATATAAATATATGCGGGCGCCTAAACATATGTATTCATATAATTTAGACAGCATAATTCCCCCATTTAGGGTGCGATAACAAGTTAATTAATAAAGCTGCAGCTGTCATAAAATGCTTGGGCCCGTTTGCAGAAGTAATCAAAATCTGTTGCAATTAAAATGGGTCTCAAAGTGGGACCCAATGTGGGCCCGGCCCCTTTGAATTTAGGCAATAAACACGCAAATCCACACAAACACAAACAAACACAGACACACACAGATACACACACACAGACACAGGCACACACAAGAGAAAAAAAATATAACTGCCTGCGAGCGATGTCAAAATTAGTTTTGATTTAAAGCATGAAACATTTGTTTTTGACTGGTTTATGACACACACTACACACCATACAAAATATACACGCACACACACACACACACACAGGCATATTCATATTGTGGCTTTTAGTTTCAGTATTTGTAGCTGCTGCAACTGAAATTTAAAATTATCCAATACATTCATAGTTCAGTCAACCGCAGTCGAGTGAAATGAAGTCCAAACTAAAGTTCTACTTATCCTTCAATTGTTCGTTTTATAGTGTTATTTAATTAATTAACACATTTGGCTTGTTCAACTGAGCAGGTATCCACCCCGAGGCGTCTCTCTGCCCGCAGAGCCTCTCTATCTGTCTGTAAGTCAATTAGGCACAAAGTGAACTAATTGAAATAATTGCTAACTGCATTGCAAAAAATATATAAACAATGTCAACTAAGTAAGTAACTCAAAGCTGCTGCTACTGCTGCTGTTGCTGCAAGTTGACTCCTATTATGCTGCTCTGCCATCTCCCACTCGCACTGCCACTCCTCCCACTCCCACTGCCACTTTTCCTCTATCTGTCTCTCTCTCTCTCTCTCTCTCTCTCTTTCTTATATTCCTACGTTGGCCATTCCTGTTTTATAGCACATTTGCAGCAGCTACTTCTCTGTCTCAGTGTCTATCTCTGTCTTTACCTCAATTTCTATCGGTGAGCATCTCCAACGGATTCCACTTGAAATTCATTTCATTTAACCGTTTGGTTTTCGCCCAAACGAACTGCTGAGTCGAGCATGAAGCACAATAGGCCAAATGCACGCCATGGCCAAGATGCGACAACAACAACAGCAACAGCAACAACATTTAATGCACGCTTGGCACTCTAAGCAGCGACAAACTTTGGACACGGCCAGTTCTGGGTGAGAGGATGTTGGGGGGGATCAACTTACGGCCCTTACGTCTCCTTTGGACGCATTGGCACTCAAGCTGAAAACGGCAAAACATTATTTTCACTTTTTCTTTTTATTTCGGCAAAACTTTGCACTGCAATTGAACGATTTTGTACTTGAAAACTGCTGCTGCGCACCTATGCAAGCCCGTAAGCTTAAAAAAGACGAAAGGCGGCAATTGTGTTGGTGGTGGTGGTGGGTGGGTGGGGGTTGGGGGTATCGATTCAGATGGTTTGGGTGGCTTGCTAAAGGTTAGGGACCAGGTTTGTAAGGAAACGAACTCTCGGGCCCCGGGCATTCAACCGTCAATACGTGATAAAAGTTGCTGCCGTTTCCGTTCGCCGTAAAAATTCGCTAAAATATTTCAAATGTGCGTGCAAAATTCGACGAAAAGCTACCCGGTTGCTCCCCTCACATGATATGCGCGCCTAACGTTTTGCTAGTAACCGTAGAAGCCAGTTTAAACCTAATTGAAACAAAATGACGTTGAAATTCAAGTTGAGCTGCGAGCTTTTTATTTCGATTTTTTCGTGCTTCATGCATATGTGAGTGGTTTCCCCATACCAGATAACTACTTAAACGCATTCAGGTATTTGCAAATATTTGGTTAACCAGCACAGCTTAAATAACAACGTACCAGGAAGTTGAGAACATATAAAAAAATATTATCCCAGATTTAAGTTTATTAAAGAAAAGCAGAAATAAAACGCTATTTGGACAATTTAACTTCTTGGCATTGCAAGCATTTGAATTAAATTTAGTGCAAATTGCAGATAAATGATTTCCAAGCTATTTAAATAAAAATAAAAAATACCTGCGATTCAAGTTGTGAATACTACTGGAACTGGAACTGGAATTGTATTCAACTGCAAGAATACTTAAGTTAAGCATGCAAGATTCTTTCCCTAATCGTTAAATCGCATTAAATTAGCCATTTTACAAAATCAAAAACTTTCCTGCTCAACTCGGAGCTTATAAAATACCTATTTTAAATAATGAATATCTGTTTAGCTGACAAGACATTTCAATCCCTTCCAATTTCGATATGCCTCAGCATTGATGGGCAACAGTAGAAAATGCTAAGAACAATGAGCGGAAAATAAGGAGATGCAGCAACAAGGGATAATTAGCTTTCTCACAAATAAGACGAGCGGTTGACTTGACGGCAAGCTGATGCCAGGACTTTAAATGAATATTGCGACTGGGAGCTGGAAAGCAGCTCGCATTTTGGGCTCGTGGGCTGAGGAGGAGCTCAACTCTCTTCTTCCGCCCACTGCTAATTGCTGCATACATTTTCAGAAGCATTTTGTGCAAGTGAAATATTGAATTGAGAAAGTATAACTATGCTAAGAACCGAGTCAGAGTCGAAGGACATCTGCTTAAAATCCGCACACACGCACACCCTTTTGGACAGACAGACAGACAGACAGTCAGACAGACAGACAGATACACAACCAGACAGACAGACAGGCAGACAGACAGACAGAGTCTGTGTGTCTCTGTCTTATTGTGTGCCCAGTTAAGCGGAATTCCTATTCATGCTATAACGGAAACAGCCATATTTGCGGCAGATAATCGGTTTTCGTGTTGAATTTCTTCGGCATTGGCTGCCTGCCCAGATGCTTAACGGGCGAGGCGTGTCACGTTCGGTCCGGGCTTAGCCCGAGAACGATTCCTGTGGAGAAAGGTTGGCTTTTGTCGCTGACGCAGCTGCTGGTGCGGTTTGTTGCTGTTGTTCCTGCAAAGCTACAACTTTGACCCAGCCCGTGGCTGAACTTTGACCACAGGCATAATTCTTTGCAAATGAACAAACTCAAGCCACAGCTCAAATGCAAACTGCTGATGTGCCATAATTTGATCCAGCATTGAGCCATTGTGCTCCGGACAACACTCGACCATCGGCAACTCAGTTGGGCAAACAACTGGAATGGCATCTTGCGGATGAATCAGCCTCGTAGTATTTAGCCATTGGCAACTGGCTGAGTGGTCCTTGCAGGGGTCCTTTCCCACTTCTGTGATTGCTGATATGATGCTGCGATAACCATTTAATCGAATTAATTGCATACAACTCTTAAGTGTCTGCTGAATATCTCAATGCACACACATACACACACCTACACTTGGAAACGAATATGCGTCCGAAATACATTTTGCATTCTTGTGAATGATTCCTAATTGATTTCCGCAAATCAAGTTCTTGCTTAAAATATAAGATTATTACGAGTATTTCAAAATTCGATGTCGGTTAAAGTGCATGTATTTTTCTATGTGTATTCGCAGCATAAAAGGCAGATAGAAAAATTGCTGCTTGGGAAGGGGTGGTGTGGGGTGAATGGGCGTCGACACAAAGGCATACGCAAATGGCTTTCAAAGTCGTTCAACATCGAATTGAAATTGCACTTGAATGGTTTTCAGTATGCGTAGAGCGTTCGATTCCCAGCAGAGAACTCGAGCCACAGCAGTAAAAGTCCTGACCCCTGACCCCTGACCTCTGACCCCTGACCCAGACTTGAGCTTGCAAGCTACCAAACACATGGCCGCAGGAATAGTTCAGCTCATGTCGAAGGTCCCAAATCGATTCTGAATTCGGGCAAGGACGAGCACCAATCAATCCATTAAATGCTCACCTTTAGGCGTTAAATTGATTTATATTGTGCTTAAGACATTGAGCAACAGCTTGTCCAATCCTTGTGCTCAAAGCTGTCCCCAATTAACCAACTTGAAGCAATGCACAATTATGCCGTACACACTCTGATATGAGTTGCCGTATCTGAGACTCTGGTGTAGGGTATTTCTAGTCGAGCACTCTTAATTCTCTGATGCCCACTTTCGAGCACGGTTGCAGTATTATGCAAAGTATACTTTTGGGGTTGTCGAAAATAAAATGAAAGCACAATCAAACACAATAAAGTAAGCCATCTCTGCTTCTGTGAACTAAAGATGCAGCTTAAATTCCACACAGACCATTTAAATTTGCTCGAAGGCACTATACAAATTGGCCAAGCCGGATAACTTAAAATTGGCTTGCTTCAGCATAAATAATGCCATGAATTATATTACATTTGACTCGTGTGTTCAATGAAAAAAATATTATTTTGATTTCAGTTTATGTCTCGAAAATAGTTTGGTTAGACGGGTATTTATGAAAATACCACTTTTTCTGAGCAAACTGGTTTTTGTTTGCTGCTTAGCCAAACTCGCTGGGCTTCATAGTTTGCTTGCAACATAGCAACGTAGCCGGCTCTCGATCAGTTTTCTTGTCCCACACGGCGTATGATTGCTGAGAATCAGCAACAGCAGTTGCTGATGCTGCACTGGCAGCTTAAAAACAGTGCACATACGCAATGTTCTCGTGAGTCTTCTTAGCCGAGCAAAGCCACAGAAATAAATTGCATTTTATATATTTTAATTCGCACATTTATAGCTTGGCATGCTGGCTGGAAATGAAAATGGAAATGGAAATGAAAATGGAAAAAGCAAGGTGCACATTTGCAATTGAAGCAGGTAGCCCCAAGTGCAGTGCAGTGCCAGTGGCGTATGTCTTTATGTAAATATATAATAGAAGTAATGTGCACCTTATGTGGTGCCACTGGCAGGCTGACTAAACTAAACCCAAAGGCGACTGCAAAAGGACTTCTATACCGGCAAGCAACTGGCTGCCAGACTGCCAGGCTGCTGGGCTGCCTGCCTGTGAATGCCAGCATATTGTGATATGCCATGGACATGCTGGAAACTTGGGTTCTCTGCCAGCTAGCTGCTTCTGCTGCTGCTGTTGCTTCTGCTGCTGCTGCTACTGCTGCTCTCAAGCGGACTGCTTGTGTGGCCGCCGTTGTCAGCGTTCTCGGCAAGGCTTAACTTTGACTATGTGAGCAAGTGTGTGTGTCTGTGTGTGTGTGTGTGTGTGTGTGTGTTGGTGAGTTGCCGTTGTTCTTGCAACCGAATTTGCATGTGAGTGTGTCGGTCAGAGTCAGACATGCTCCCACCCACCACCACCAACACATGTACCCCCCCACACACACACACATATACACACATCTTCCCCATCCGAAAACGAAGCTGCCAGTCTGTGTGAAAAATGTAATTTCAACGTTATCCTGACGTAATGCCAACGTTATCTGCTTTTACACACCGCCATGCTAGACACACACAAAGAGACAGATCATGAAAGAGAATGACAAAAGAGAGAGCCAAAGGCTGGGAGAGACAGAAAGAGAGACAGAGAGAGAAGGAGAGAAAAAGAGAGCGAGAGAGAGGGAGAGAAGAAAAGAGAGAGAGAGGTGCTGGTTGACTATGCATATGTTTGTTGTTTTACTGTTCTGTTTTGCCGCACTTTTGTTTGCGTCACTTTGTTGTTCTTTGTCCTGCCACCTTCTCACCAACATCGTCATCCATTTTGTTGGTCACAAACACACACACACACATACAGACACACACACATACAGACACAGACACACACGCACACATTTTCATTGTCGTTATCCCTCATCTGCAGTTGTGTCACATTGTTAGTAACGGGTTTTGGTTTGTATTTATTGCATAATTTTGATGCCATAAAATGGAATTTGTCATGGCAAAATTGTTTTGAATTTTAATTTACTCTCAGCTGCAAGCAGCCAACAACAGAATAAGCACGTATAGAAAGAGATGCCAGTCTTACCTGTCAACGCAAAACCAATAACAACAGCAACAGCAACAGCAACAACAACAACAGCAACAACAACAATAGCAATAGCAACATTCACAGTGGATACAAACGGGCTGGTAGCTGTCAACCATTATATACTATACATCTTGACACTGACACATATAAGTATGCTATGAATATTGTGTCAGGTCTGTTAGCCATTTTGGCGCTGTCGCTCTTTCAATATATTAATTACAGATTGCAGTCACGTAGAATTTAAGATAGATAGATTAGTGTCGTTCCCAGATGGAGTTGCGGTTGGACGGGGGGGTTGTATTTGGCTGTGAGACGCAATATTGTTTGGGCTTCACGGTTTGCACAAACCATTACAATACAAAAGTGTATTTTGCTTGTGTTTATGATGGCTTTGTCACTTGGCAACGGCCACATGCACGCCCACATCCACATTCACGTCCACATCCACATCCGCATTCACATCCGCATCCACATCCACGCCCATGTTCTGTTGTGTGGACCCAACAGCTGACTGCCTAAAGTGCACTTTGATTTCTCTAAACAAATAGCGCAAAAAGCAACAGCAGAAAACAACCAAACCCGAAAACACTGAACGATACAGCGATGGAAGGGGAGGTCAGATTCTGGGAATAGATTGAGAGATTTATGCCGTGCAGTCATTTTGCTTTTGTTGCTCAAGCTTTAGATGTTATTTTTGTATATTCGTTTGTCTGTGTGTGTGGGTGTATGTGTGTGTGTGTGGGTGTATGTGTTTACCAATGGTTGGTCAATTCAATTTGTAGTTTATTTATACATACAAATGCCCATATGCCCAACCACATCCCAGTCAGTCTCTCCTGCCGGACGATTCGAAAACCAATTTCAACATGGCCTGCTTGACAATAAGATACTCTAATCTCATTAAGCAATCTCCAATTTCGCACAGCCTAATGACTAAATGTTCAAAGCTAATTGCAATGGCGCACAACCAATAATTTTCAGCAAAATACACGTTATAAAAGTAAAAAAAACAAAAGAAAACCAAAGCGTTCAAAGCGTTAACAGAGGATTGCAAATTTATGTTGTCTTGGAACTTTAACAATTATCAAAAATTGTTTGAAATGAATACATAAGTAACCAGCTTAACCTGCCAACAGCACCGCAACTGATATTGATTATTCTTTGTCAAAATTTTGGAAGCATAGCAGCACATAGCAGGTGCCGCATAGCTGGTGTCGCATCAGTTATGGCAAACAGACGACTGGCAGACTGGGATCGAAGGCGCCTGCTCAACTGCGTTACAAGCTTTGCGATAAAGTTATAATGCCCTCTGCAAACAAATCGAAGGAGAAGCCAAAAATTGCACATTTTATTTTGTGAAACAATAAACACAAGGTTTGGGTGGCTCCGACGTTTGCTTATAACGCTGTCAGGGCCAAGTTCCGCTCACTCAGTGCATCTTGTGGTATGTGGCACGTTCGATAATTCGACAAATGTCAGGCGCGATGGCAGAGGGACAACTCGGGCAGCAGAAGGTAATTCTTCTTCCAGGTTCGTTGCTACTTTTCGGTCCTGTAAGTCGTAAGTCCTAAGAAAATTAGCAGTCAACTTGGGATTCATGTGTATGCTGTATGGGTGTGTGTTTGTGTGTGTGACGAGGTTGTTGTGCAATCTTTCAACGGCGTCACATAATTAAAATGGCGGCCTGCAGAGCGCAGTGTCGCATGTTTTATTGATTGCCACTGGCAGTGGTTTTAAATTGACGAAAAATGCTAAAATAAACATTTTAAGCTTACCTTCTTCACAGATGTAAAAATTACTAACTCTCTCTTACTCTCTCTCTCTCTCTCTCTCTCTCTCTCTCTCCTCTCTCTCTCTCTCTGTCTGCCTTACATACTCACACACACAGTCAGTCTATTTACATTTGCAGTTGCAGGTTATCGTATTGCAGATAAATACTTCTATATATGCATATTTGTGTTGGCACGTAGTCGAAAATAGTTACCTGCAAGCAAGAGGAATGTAAAATTTAATTAATGCAAAATAATGGCAAATGTTACGCATTTCGTAAAACTTAACAGCAAATACTAAAATGCTGGCTCCGAAAACACATTTTCCTCGCACTCAAATTTCAGAGAGCAAAAACATTTCTCTGGTTATTGTTTGTTCCATTTACAGAAATAAATACAGGCTCACACACACACACACACACACGCACACACACACACATGCACATGCACACACACATGCACATATACATAGTTTGCCATGTTTAATTATAAGAATTCCATTGTGGCTCAGAGGGGACGGCACTTATAAGCCAGCACTGAGTTAATCTCCAAGAACATTCGTAACACAATTAGTGAGCTTAACAATATAAGCAGTAACAACAACAAAAACAACAAGAAGAACAACAACACCAGCAGTAATCAAATATAGCAACACGACCAGTTTTTCGAGCCAAGTAGTTAATTTTTCCTTTTCATCTGCACATTGCAATTGCTGATTGCTTGATCAGCACTTTTCCTAATCAATTTCCGAATTTTGAAAAGAATTCATCATCATTTCAAAAATTATAAAACCAGAAAGGAACTAACAAATATAAGTGGAAATCATCCTAATCATATGTGTATATAATAGCTTGATTCTACCATCCATTATTGCCTCTCCATTTTCCCATATGGGACAACACTCAGTATTTTCAATCTTTGTCGATTTTAATCAGCATAATTTCTGCACCGGTAAAGGATGTCCCTATATCATTTTGTTGCACTACTGATAATATTTATAGTATTCACTACGAAAATGCAAGTGAATCCAATGAAAAGAATTTAAATTACAATTTAAAAATCGCCGAGAGTCAAGATAAATGAGTACAGAAATGCCCTGCCACAGCGTTAATCCAATAGAAATACTATAAAAATAATTGAGTTTGTTTGAGTCTGTGTATTGGATATCTGTATTATACGAGAAATATGTATGGCATGTAAACACACTGAGCTTTGTTTCTTCGCCACAGTTTTTCTTTGTTCAGATGCATTTTAGGTGAATGCTTCTTGCACGCTGGTTGCTGGTGGCTCGTGGTCGTAGTGCACTTGGTGGTGCTGTTGGCTGGTTGCCTGGTTGCCTGGTTGTCTGGTTGTCTAGTGATGAATGCCGCTTGGTTGCACTCTAAATAAACTTGTGTGCGTTTGGTCCACAACACATCGACGATTGCATTTTGTGCAATGTTTACTTCAGATCTGCTTCAGCTTGCCTGCATATCTCTCTCTCTCTCTCTCTCTCTCTCTCTCTCTTCTCCACTCTCTCCCTCTCGTTAGTTTGCCACTATCAGCATGTGACACTTTGAGCTGTATTAAATATTTTTGCAGTTGTATTTTGTGCAAATGCGAGTTGCTTTCAATTGCAGACGCAGTCGTTGCGAATTCTCCTTAACTTATGGATAATTCAGAGAAACACACACACAATCATTTATGCACACACACACACACACATACACTCATTTTTGTATGCAAGTGTCGGCAACTAATCTCATAAATCGCAAAGGTAAATATACACAAACATGGAAAGCGTTTAAAAAGAATTGCTCAACGCTTATCTTCTCCTTTTTCTTTGTCTGCATTTGCTTCAGAGTGTGTGTGTGTGTGTGTGTGTATATATGAGCTTTTATGTAGCACTGTAATATCATCCACAGACTGGGTTTTCTTCATTTTTGATGCTACTTTTTCATGGCCCCGTCTGGCTGCATTTATTTCCATTTAATTTGCGGTCTGAGCGCACTGGAAGTGTGCTCCTCCCATAGTCCACTGGGAATAAGCATAAGAAGTGAGGACTACTCACACATACATCATACGTATGCGTATACAAATACGAATTCAAATACGAATTCGAATACGAATACGAATACGAATATGAATACGAATACGAATACAGTCAAATTGTCTAGCCTACCAACCAAGCGGGCCTACTTACGGCGATTGCAAAGGGCAAACACTTTATTTGCCATTCGCTATGAATGTTTAATATGAAACCGTTGAAACCGAAACTGCCAAAAATCGACGCTTTTCACATTTAAGTCGAAATTTATTGCACTTTGCATTTAATACAACGGATTAGGTGCAATATTATTCATCTGTGATTGGCACTTTTAAATCGATATATAAATTTGATATTGAAACGATCCACATTCAAATGCAACTAACTCAAATAAAGTCTGGCTAACTAGACTTTTAAACTATTGCTTAAAGCTGCGAATTAAGGCTGTGGGAAATAAGTAAATATGCATTTTTTTTTTTAAAAATGCGCACATGGAAGTAAGAGAAGTTAAATATTCTCAGGGTATATTTTTCATCTTTCAGTAATTTATCATTTCTCCGCACCTTGAGAAGTACTCAAGGAGACTCAAGAAGACTAATAAGTTTGAACAAGTTTCTGGCTGCGAACAATTATAAACGTTGACAAAGTAATGCTTAGCATTTTAGCTTTGGTTAATAATGTCGTTTCCGATTTCAATTTCCATTTAGTCTTTCACTCCATTTGCGCATAGCTTTGGACAATATTTGTGGAAAGGTGTTGCACCGCTTGGCAAACACGTAGCCAACCCACCCAACCATCCAACCACCCACCCACTAACGTCAACACACCCAACACTCGCGGACAGACACAGCAACGACAGTTGGTGCCACTTATTTGCCGAATGACACAAAAATTCGATTGGCGACAACCAGCTCGCCTCGCAATGGCAAAAGCATTGCAGAGTGGAGCGGAGCGGGGCTGAGCCATGCTGTTGAGTCACCGAAGCTGCGTGCCAGGGGGGAAGGAAGTTTGAGTTGTTAAGCTGCTTTCGGCGCACTATCTGCTAGACCCACACACACACACACACGCACACACTTACATACACACATACAGGAAGAGGGACGCACACAAAGCGAGAAAATGGCTGGCCATGTTGCATTTCGTTGGAAGTGGTCAAGAGCATGGCTTGAATGTTTTTCCATGTTGCTTTTTCACATATGCAGCAGCAGCAGCAGCAGCAGCTCCACTTGCTCCTTTTCTTTGTCATCCACTCTTTGCTCCTCGCACTCCATGCACTTGTATTCGTATGCCACTTTCATACGCCACTAAATCTCGCAAATGTGCATCGCACATCGTTGCGTATAAGCTTGAATTCAGGGTTGCACAGGCAGCTCTCAAATGAACTTCGCAACACATTCAAAGGTTTTGTTATAAGCACAGACATTAGTCGTTTGGTTGTACTGCTCAAATGCATTCATTGTGATTCCATTATTGTAAACATGTTTCGCAAAACTAACGATGCTTAGAACAAAATGATTCCCAGCGCTGATGGAATTTAATTCCACTTCATTCTTACTTCAATTTGAAATGTCTCGACAATTTAGTGTGAATTTCCATCTTCGGTTGCTATTACACATTAACTTTAGAATATCTACAGCATGAATATCTACGGCATTTTATATTTTGTTGCCTTTTTGTTGATATCATATCACATCTTAGTTGGATCATCCAAGTTTGTTACAAAATGAATGATGAATGCATTGATGTGGACAAACGTTTGGTGCGTAGAACACATTATGAAAATTGCATGTCATGCAAGATTAGGTGTATTTGGGATCCCTGGTTATTTTTAACAGTTTTGCCTTGACCTCTGCCTCCAGCTCTGACTTATTCACAGTGTCCCATTCAGCTTTGTCTGCGTTTATTTATTTTTGTATGCCAAATAATTTTTCTTTCAGACGCAGAGCGAAAGACAGACGAAGAGAGAGGGAGAGGGGGAGGGGGAGGGGGAGAGAGAGAAAGAGAGAGAGAGTCACACATCATAAATATGGTCGACCCAAAGTGTCATTTTGTCGATTATTTCTTTGGCGCATAGAAATTACGTACATATTTCAACTTTAAGGCAACATGCTACATTTTGTTGGTGTTGTGTGTTGTGTGTTGCTGTTGCTGTTGCTGTTGCTCTGGCTCTTGCTGTGACATGGAGACGCCCGAGCAATTTAGCAAAGGCAGATAGACAGACAGAACACTGCAAGCTCTCAAGAAAGACTATTCGAAGACAAAATACGAGTGATAAACGAAATGTACAACAAATGGATTTAAAATTGATATTCAGTTTTTATTGTTCTTGCTGATGTTTGTCAAGTTGTATTTCGATAAAGCAATTGGAATGCATATGCAAATAATGCGGCGCACGTTGCGAATACGTAATGTCAGCATTATTCATTAATCAAAGAGAAAAGTGCGAGAAAAAAGACCACAAGCGATTAACAGGAGTTTGGCAAATTGCTGCAGAACAATTAATTGGTCAGCAAATTTGGATTTAATTTCATATTACGCATCGCTTAGCCATTAAGCCCATGTACGAGCCGCACTCGATACAGTGGCAGCAACCAGTCACAGCTGCGTGTCTGTGCCGCGATGTTTTACGTTAGTGTTGTTTCACAGCAAACTAATTAGTCCAAGCAACCGCAAAAATTACATGAATGCAAATTTGTTTATACTTTTTTCGACGCAGACACTTTTGATTTCCATTGTAATTAGAACGAGGCAAATATTGGCGTATTATAAAATATATCGCATTGAAAGAGAAAGTCATTTCGAGATATCGAGAAGTCAAAAGTTCAACCGAAAAAATACTTGTTGTTTTTTTGTATTGTTGGTTTTCAAGCAAATTCAATTGCACTTCGTGGAGGGTATCGGCTCTTCGACAAGCAGATGACAACAGTTCATGATTGTTATTCGTTTCACGGGGCGTATAACTGATCCGGAGTTGAATTGCGATGCGATGCGATGCGATGCGGCCGCAAATTGAATAATTGCACGGGTTTTTTATACGAGTACAGCTTGCTAATTTTCCCACGCTGCCGCCGCTTCTGCTGTGTGGAAAGCAGCAACAAAGTTGTTAGATGGCTCTTAAGCGTGTGGGAGAGGGGAGTGGCTGGGCAGTGAGATAACAAAATGTGGGTGCTTGCTGACGAACGGAGTGAGTGAGGGGGAGTGGTAAAGCCAGCTCACTAAATCATGATAATTGAATAAAATTGCATGTCAACAGTGGATTAACACAAACAAAGAAGCGAACAGAAGAAAATGCTTGCAGACAAAGAAAAAAGGGAGAGAAATGGAGGAGGCGGTCGAGGGGAAGGAGGAGGAGCAGACACATAATCGTTTGGAAATTAAATAAAAATTACATAGAAATGATTATTTGAGAAAGTAACAAGCAAAAGCGCTTAAAGAAACCCGACAAAAGAGAACGGAACGCCAAACAATACTCTCAGTCCAACGATTTTTGTTTAGTTGTTGTGCATGGATTTTAAGTCAGATCAAGAACAAGACTCGAGGCAGCCGGATTTTCCATAAGTTGGCCTTAAATTGCATTATGCGGCTTATATTAAAAACAATGAACTGCAAATTGCGTGCAAATTATGTAAAAACAAAAGGAGACGCCTGCCCGCAAAACCCCAAAACACCCACAGGCACCAGCGCGGCTCACAGAAAAGACAAACAGAACTAACTAAGAGCAACAAAAATCAACAAAATAAAAAGAAAAGAAAAGAAAAGAAAAGCACAAAGAGACAAGATGTGGCAGCCACAAGAAGAAGAAAGAAGAAGGAAACTGCGCTTCAGTTTTCCCCAGCTTGCAGCTAAGTAGAAATGCCTTGTGAAGAGACGATCGTAAAATAAAATAATGGAATAAAATAATTGAAGTTAAAATACAAACACTCTCCAAGTAATAAAATCAAATTAATTGAGACAATAAAGAGCAAGTTGAATGCCTTTAATTTGACGCACCCAGGCTCGTGTTAAGAAACCAAAGTGCAATGCCATATTAAGCATCAAAGCTGTCGGCAACAACAACACGCAGAAATACATTAACAACAAAAACAACAATATCAAATACAACAAAAGAAAACAAGGCGCGAGCAACGTGTGCACATTTTATTTTCATATTTATGTCTTGTGCCTGCGAGACTTTTATAGCCAGCGAGCAAAAGTTTCAATTTCTGCAATTGTTAAATTTCTGCACGCACAACAAATAAAGATGAACGAAACGCACACAGACACACACACACACAGCATACATGCACACATACAGCATACATGCACACATATATGTACACTTGCAGGGCAGATATCACGGTGCATGCAACGATGTGAATGACCAGAGAGCCAGTCCCCCACCAAAAACCGAAGTCAACAATGTGAGCTACGAGACGAAATGGCTGCCATGACGGTAAATGGGGCTGGCAACTCTGCAGACATTCCCGGCACTTGAACAATTTTTGACGTCAGTGCTGGTCTTGCAAAGCCCAACACCCATTCACAGCACACAAATCGGGTATATTGGGTGTGATCTACTTCATCATTAATCTGTTCACTCATTTAATGTGCGACACTGCTGAGCTGCTGCACTTTATTGCATGCCTTATACATATACAGGGTATACAATATACAGGGTATAACAGCCGAATTTGTTTCTTCTTTAATCCTAACTTGGCATTCGTTTCTTTAAATTAATCCGAATTTGTCATCGTTAAGCATGGGCATTTCAAAGTCACATTTCCATTAGAGAAACAACGGATAGCTCTAAAAATATGATGTGTTCTTCAAGTTTTCTAAATTAACTTGAATTAATTGAAAACACATACACTTTTTGTTAGACATACGTTAAATACGCTAATTTCGCTAAATTCTATAAATAATGTTTAGTATAGAACCGAACTTCAGAGTAACACTTTGGCTTAACTCGTAAACTAAATACTATTTTATTGGGGCTTGATAAGAAAGAGATAAAAAAATCATCAACATTTACAACAAATATTATGTATTTTTGCCTGATTGTTTATGCTAATTGTAAAGCTGCATATATTTGCTGGGTATCTTATAGGTTGTCGCTGTGTGCACAAAGGGTATTCTATAGTCTACTATACGATGGTTGAGAAGCTGCAGCATTCTCACTTACTGTTGCCTGTTGTATGCAACGACTGTCAGAGTCATTGTCGCTGTCGTTGTCATCATTGTTGTCAGTGTCTGTTTCTGTTGCTCTGTATGGTTGTGGCTGGTTGTTTTGTTGTTTTTCTTTTTATTTTTGTTCTTGTTGTTGTTGTTGCTGTTGTTGTTGTGGTTGTTGTCATTGGCGCTGACGCTGACGCTGTTTTCGCCTCGCTGTTGTACGTGTTAGAAAATGCGACAACGTTGACGAATTTTCGATATCAATTTGACTTGCTGTGCACGTCTAATTAAATCAACATTGTTGCGACTGTTGTCAAAGTCGTTTTTGTGTTTTTTGGTGAATTATACGATGATGATGATGATACATTCAGATGACTACACACACACACACACAGACACACAGGCAGACACATATAGAAGGTCGATTGCAGCGATGGAAATTCAATTACTCCAATAAGCAAGCCAAGTGTCAAGAAACAGAATTATGATCGACAAATGTCAATTTCAATTAAACGCGCCAAAATGCGTAAATGCAAAAATTGGCGGATCGCAATCACAAACAGCAGCACACCAACTGACTTACTGGCAATCTGAATGAGTATCAGTATCAAAATGAGACTTAGAATGGGAGGCCTGAGGCTGAGGCTGATGCTGAGGCTGAGGCTGAGACAGGGGCTGAGACAGGGGCTGAGATACAGAGATGCAGAGACGGGGTCACGTTCAAAGCCAGGGAAACGGAGCAGGGCCAAGCGATGCGAGCAAGTGGAGCAAGTCAGCCGAGTCAAGTGAGTCCGAGCGAGTCACTCAGTCGAGAGTTCATTTGAATTGCCAGCCATGCACCGATTGACATTTTCTTCTCTTGTTTTCTTCTTCTTTTCTTTTGTTTTAAATTTTATTCTGTTGCCAGTGTCATTGTTGGTGTTACTCTGCAGTGCAGATTCCATACGCAAATCAACTTAATGAAAATCCACTCGCTTAAGTATGTAAGCCAAAGCTATCAATTTGAATCGTTTGGATGTGGCTTATAGTCATCCAGTCCCAGCACTGCCATCTTACATGTTTTACTATATTCTATACATATCTATCTGCATAGCTCATTAATCGGGGCGTGTTTAGAGTGCCGCGGACAGGACGTATACGTGATTTCTAACTGCAAGCAGCCAGGCAGGTTATCTTTAAAGCTGCTGCCGCGTTTGACACAGTTTGACGCCTGTTGAGGTGCAGCCCGTCCAGTTGGCTCTTTGGAGCTGCTCCTGGGAATCCACCTCACCACACATATGTATTATTAATGCCATGCAGAAAATTAACAATTTCCGCTGCAACCCGTTTGCCTGCCAATTTCGAAAGCCTGTTTTCGATTAGTTATTTACATGCTGTTCGCCTTGTTTGGCTATGCTGGTGTTGCTGCTGCTGCTGCTGCTGCTGCCGCTGCATCTGTTGCTACTGCTGTCAATGACTCTTTTTCCTTTATAAAAAAAAAACAACAAAACAAAATTATCAGGAATTGATATGGACAACAGCGGAAACTGAACACACTCCCAACCCCAGCATACCACACACTGCACCCATTTCAGTCAAAAGAAAAGTGTCGCTCTGTGATGTTTGCTGGCAAATCAATTTGCCTGGTGCATACAAATCGAATTGAGTGTTGATTTATTGGCCATGATCTGATTTTGAGCAAACAAGAAAACCCATTTAGCGACATGTCCAGGAATAAATAAACCAACCACATCCACATCCACATCCATATCCACAACACAAAACCTCACAAAAACCCGCTGTGTGCGATGTGGCTTGGAAGAGCGATGAAATTGTGTGTCTGCGAACAGGGGGCAGGGGCACGTGGGGGGCAAGAGGAGAGATTTGTCAAATGGCGCTCATAAATCTAATTGAATTAGCGTACGAACATCAAATCAAAATTTACGCATTTATCCGCCAGGAGAATTGAGGAGAAGGCAGGTCAGGGTAGGCCGGGAAGAGGCAGCGGTTAAAATAGTTCCAGCAAAAATTGACTCTTCAAATTCAAAAGACGCAGTGCAAGGCGAAGTGGATACACTGCTGATGCCCCATGCTGGAAAGTGGGGTGGAGCGGGGAGGGGGTTGGGGTGTGTGTTGAGGGGTACGCTTTTGGCGTTATGGTGTGAACAAAAGTTGAACGAACTGCGTTGTGATGATGATGATGATGATGATGATGTGTTTGTGTGTGTGTGTGTGTGTGTGCGTGTGTGTGTGTGTGCGTGTGTGTGTGTGCGTGTGTGTGTGTGTGTATTAATATGAATGCAATACAGCGAAAGGCACGCGATGCTGTGGCCATGACGTGGACTTGGCTAAAACTTGCTCATGTTGTGCACTGCTTGTGAGCAAATAATTTGCACAAATATTCGCTTTACATTCTAAAAATGAGTCCAAACTATTCAAAACGATATACAAAAATTGTTGAGAGGGTGTATTTTTTGTCTCATTCTTTTTGTGCCATAGATTTGCGTATGTAATTCATTTGATTTTAAACATAAATATTTAGCCAAGGTCTCTAGCAAAAGTGAAATTCAAAAGGAATTTGTGTCTCTGCATAAATCCAACTACATTCAACATTTTGTGAGATCATTTATAATGCATTTGTACCATCTTTACGTGACCCCTCTCAAAATTAAAAGTCACTTGTGAAAAATTACATTTAATACACAGAGTTACCAAGGTTATCAACAGTTGTCAAATTTCGATTTAAGATATTTTTATTTGAACGTTATTTTAATACGCCGAAAGTGATTTCCTTTCGTAGAAAAGAAAAGCGGTTTATCAGTGAAAGATAGTTCAAAGTTTTAGTGGTTTGCTGCTGAAAAGCAAAAACTTGAACAAAATTTCATTTAATGAATCCTTTTATACGACACAGTTGAATAGATTCAAATAAATGGTTTTGACACCAATAACTTGGTGTGTTTAAAGGGCGCGCTGAAGGCAAAAGGAGGCTCGCTAAATATTAGAAGCCAAATTTGTTACAATTAATATATTTATCTTTGTCATACTGGAGTTTCCAGATTTAATTTTGATTATATTTCATATAAAAAATTACTCTTAAATATGGAAACAATGTTGTTGTTGAATTATCTTTAGACGAGAATAGAGTGGACTGTGTGGCTGTTGTTAAGTAAAATACTATTATGATAAATAATAAATAATAATATTGGCGAGCTATGCATTATTGCAAATAAAAATATCTACAAATTTAATATTTATGCGATAGTAAAGACTGAGGGTGAACAACAATCGTGGAGTAAATGCCGTAAGTATGAGTGATGTTTTTTCCTGACCCCGTATTATATTCGGTATGACTTTCGTCATGGTAAAGTATTCTATGCTCAAGCTGAGGAATTCATTTATTTGGCTGTCTCGAAAAGTCTCTAAGCTTATTAAACTGCTGAAATTCATATTTACCCTGCTCGACGTGTATTTGTGTGCATACATATATATATATATATATATATGTGTGTGTGTGTGTGTGTGGTCATCTCCCATTCGACTCCATTCGAACTGAATTGATTCGCATACATGCAGAGAGCATCTTGGCACACAATCAGCACAGACACAAATGTTAAATAAGTATTAATAGCGAGCCAAATTGAATTTTCGCATTGTACGCAAATTCATTTCGCAGCGGATTTTATTTTATTCAGACGTTCATCATATTTTATGGCTATGAGTAATTAAATTCATTCTTGTATTGTATTAAAAAAAAAAAAACAACAAAAAAAAACACAATTTTTGCGCCAGCTTTAGTTTCATTCAATGCGCATCTGTCTATTTAATTCATTTTTTGCCTAGTTGAATGAAAAGGTTTTATATTCATTTTTGTTGCTGTTGCCGCCTGTTGTACAAGCAATTTTGACTCATTTTGTAGCACTTAATTTTTATGTTGTGCCCCATATTTGTGCTTCTCTCTGCTGCTGTTGGCCAACCGATTTTTTCGTTTGTTGCATACGCCATTTAAACACACACCAGCCATCAATATCTCTCTGTGTGTGTGTGTGTGTGTGTGTTTTGGATTTGTGTGTGCTTGGCAAGCGTGTTTGCATTAAGCTAACGGTTTAATAGTTGAACTTGACTTAACTGGATAGCAGCAACGTGCTTCTTCTCTACACTTATCAAAATATCTGAGCTGCAAGTTATCTGCATTCTGCCCGTTGTATAAAAGTGCGTTTAAGTATGGAAAAGAAAAGTGCAGTTTCAAAAGGCGTCATTTCCAAATTGAAAGAAAAGAAAATCTATGCAAGTGTTAGGAATAAACAGGAAGAACTCTGATGCCAGTTCGTGAATTCATAATTAATGATTTGTGCTTTGACTTGCACAGCGAGACGACGGTTAAGATTAAGTTGGCAGTTGACAGCTTAATGGGAAATGCATGACTAAAATTAATGCATGTTTAATTATTATTTAACATATGATAATCAAGAAAGATGTTGCCTGACAACGTGGAAGCTACAAATGGGAGAATATTTTCAAGTATGACAAGTGGAATGCTATAACAACTAATGAGTCAACAACATTAAGTCCCAATCGGATTAAAGTCTTAGAAATTCCGATTTACTGATCAGGTTGAAATGTGTTAAGCTTGAATTTTATTGAATATCCTCTGTTCTCAGTGAACTCAAAAGTATATTCTTCAGCAACATGCATGAATTCAAATTTAGATACAAAAAAAAACGTATTTCTTCTAATATTTTTAAGCCACTTTACTAAATTTCCGCCCCGATTTAGATTATTTCATGGAGAATACAGCAAAAAAAAAGAAGAAAAATCAAGAATAAAATTACTCAACTTATTCGTCAGGTTTGATAGTATTTGACTTGCGTTTTTCCACTGATTTTAATTTTGTGGTTACTTTTTGCATTGTGGCATTTAGTGTTGCTGGTGCATAAGTCATATGGGTTGAGTACTTTGCCATTTCTCTCGTTTTTCGCTGTATCTTTTGTGCATTTCTTCAACATGTTTTCCACTTTAAACCTTTTTTACAAACACACACACACACACACACACACATGCATGCAGTTCTAAATGTCTAACCAGTTGTGTCTATGAGCCAAGCTGTTTTTGTTGCTGTTGTTGTTGTTGTTGTTGTTGGCTGGTCAACCTGACATGTGAGCCACAGGCACGAATACAAATGTTTAAACTGCTGTATTTTGTGGCAGTGATTGTTGTTGTTGTTGTTGCTGTTGCTGTTGCTGTTGCGGCGGCTTCAGGCTTCTATGCACAACACCAAGCCAGAGTCATAAAATAACAACACCAACAACATCAGCAACAAAAACAACTTGGCTCATAGACACAACTGGTTAGACATTTAGCAGCCAGGAGAGGGGCCAGCCACCAGAGGGTAGCCGGTCGCCGCCGTAGCCGGTTTTTTTTTTTATTATTATTTTACCATCCACACACGCGCGCACACACACACACACACACACACATACACACAATGTCGGCATTTCTCTTAAGTGTATGGGTGTGTGTGTTTCTCTGTGTGTGTGTCTGTGAAAAATGCGCGCCACTGCCAAACAAATTAACAACAACACTTGAAAAAATCTCCTCCACACACATAAACATACGTGCATAGAGCAAAAGACCCAGAGTTGAACACAAAATACAAAAAAAAAAAAGAAAAAAGGTTAGAAATTGGAACAATGACCGCCAAGTGCTGCCGACGTCGCGGCCAACGTCGACGTCGCTGTCGCCGCTGTTGCTACCGCCGCGGTTTCAGTTGTTGCCAACACCCGCGTCGCGGTTCATTCACACATTTTTTTGTTGTACCTATTTGAAAGCTTGAATTACTTTTTCTCTGCTTACATTTTTCCCCAGCTTTTTCCTTTAATTTTTTTCGCATTTCAGATTTGTGACCTGCACTTAAATAGTTTCGATGTGAGCTGCTGTGTCTTTTTTGTATTCCCTCTGCTCCTAAATGGATTCATTTGTGCAGCGCTACTTGCATTCCTCGGTCGCATGTGTATTCCAATTCTCTCTTCTAGCTTAGTTTATTTGTACCAGCTCGCAATGATGAGCTGAGTACGCTTAACTTAACGCCCTTGCAGGGTGACAAACAAATAAACGAAACGCAATTGGCCAAGTCAGATGGCTCCCTGACATGCTTCTTGTAAAACAATCATTACTGAAGTAAAACACTAAGAATAAGTTGGAAAACCGAATTTGTTATATTTTTGTTAAACATGTGTGTTGAATTTGTTTTTGATTATTATTAGCGTCTTTAACTATGCACTTGCTGCCACATTCTCCAAGTGATCCATCGTAACTCCATCAATTATTCGCAAATGACCAACTAGTCCTGCTCGAAAGTGCACTCTAAATCAATTATCCAACCAATTAAAAGCTCATTTCTTTTGTAAATTGTGCACTTAGCTGGCATATCAAATATTAACATTGTTGATTGTTTATGTTTATGGTTTGTTTTTGCCATTTGTTTAGTTACTGCAGATGTCAATGATTCTGGTTAATTGCAGTTTATTGCAGCTTATGTTTTTTATCTGCCGCTTGTTTATTCAATTCAAGTACGCTTAAAATTAATTTGCTTTTACATTGAAATTTAATGACTTATTGCTTAATAAACATTTTTTCCACAATACCTTGTACATATTAATGTTATTGTATTTAAATTAATATGTTTATTATTTTATTTGTTGCTTATTTTCACTGAAAATGCAGTGTGCATTATTCAAATTATGCCAGGCTGTTTGCATAAATCGCCACACAAAGCGACAAATAAAGATAAATTAAAAAAAATATTTACACATGAGCATCGACTCTTCGATACGCTTCTGTCTGAAGCAAGTTGACCAACAAACACACAAATATAAATTTGGGTAAAGGGTTAAATACTCTCAGCAGTCGGGTCATTCCAGGGTACTGCAGCTACAAAGTATCCTATAGGAAAATCGCTTAAGTTATGTATTACTATAATTTTTTAATGTGTATTGGATGCGACGCAGTCATTGTAATTATTTTAAATTTGTCGCAGAGTGTCAGAGTAAAGCTGAAAGCTGAAATAATTTGCACTGCTTGTCGCGTAGAGATTTAAAATGTCAAAGAGTTGAAACCCACTTGCCGCATTAAATACATACGCTACGTAAGTATGCAACAAATGTACATCATTCCCATATAGTATCTCATTTCGAGTGTCATGCATAAATTGTGCACATTTTGTTTAAAATTATATATTTAGTCTGTTCATCTGTGGCTCATATACAGAAAGACAGAGACAGAGACGCACTCATATAAATATTATAATTATATATATATATATATATATATATATATATATATAAATTTATACATAAATATTTATATTTTTACATAGTCACCGCAAGCCACTGGCTACTTGCAGCACATTTTGAATTTTGCGGTTCCCGGAGTTGATTGTTCGTTAATTGGTCTCAATACCTCACAACCGCATTGGCCGCCATTCGATTGTCGATTGTCGACTGTCAATTATCGATTGCTCGGCGACGACCCAACAGTTCACCTTTTCATCTGCAGACAGCTGTCCGTTTCATTCGTTTTGTTTCACGCTACAATCAGGCAGAAGAAAGCATCCCCGACCCCATTAAGTATATATATTCTTGATCCGCCTGAATAAGCAATCGGATTCTCATTTATATCAAATTGTTTATCAACTGGCTACAGCATTCTTAGCTTATTTGAATCTATGATTTTGGTTTGTGCTACTGCTTGTAGAGCTTTGGCCAAAAACTATAAAATGTTTCTCACAGTGTGTTGCTTTATTTACTTTTACACTGCAAAAATCCCAATCAGTTGTAAAATTGTTAGCTAGCTGTTAATTGGCAAATGCTTTGTCTTTGGGATAACGTAGCCTTTATAACTGTTCAGTAAATATTAAACATGGCCTTAGCATTGAATCGAGTGTCAATAAGAAACTCGTCACGAAGTTCCAACTCTCGACATTCGAGAAAAAACAGTGACGAAAAGAAAATATATTAAAAAAACTTATCGAAAACGGAATGCAATTTGCCTGAAGCAGAAATATAAGAATCTGAACACTCATTTAGAGACACAGGTATAGATACAGATGCACATATAGATACAGATACAGATACAGATGCAGATGCAGATGCAGATACAGATACAGATACAGATACAGATACAGATACAGATACAGATACAGATACAGATACAGATAAAGATACAGATACAGATACAGATACAGATACAGATACAGATACAGATGCACATATAGATATAGATACAGATACAGATACAGATACAGATACAGATACAGATACAGATACAGATACAGGTACAGATACAGATACAGATACAGATACAGATACAGATACAGATACAGATACAGATACAGATACAGATACATTTACAGATACAGATACAGATACAGATACAGATACAGATACAGATACAGATACAGATACAGATACAGATACAGATACAGATACAGATACAGATACAGATACAGATACAGATACAGATACAGATACAGATACAGATACAGATACAAAGCGAAAAAGTCAACTTGTCCGCTGGCGCAAAGAAAATAATTTAGCATTTAACATAATTTATTTCAGCGTCGCTGCCGGCTTCATTAATGAAATTGTTGAAAGAGTTCACGATTGCGGGCTTGTTGCAATGGAAGCGGTTGGTCTCGGTGGTCGGGTGGTCGGGTGGTCTGTTGGCTGGGTGGGAAGCGGTGGTTGGCATGGGTTAGATGCTTTACAGCGATGTCAATAAGCGCGAACATTTTCTTGAATTACATGACTTTTGCTTTTGCAGTTGTTGCTGTCGTGGTTGCTGCTGTTGTTGTTGCTGTTGTTGCTGTCGTTGTTGCTTAGCAGATTGTTGTTGCTACTGTTTGCTTTCTCTAATTGGCCGCAATGATTTTGTTAATTGAAATGATGCTCTCCAACTATGCAAATTGCTGTCTGCTGCCTGCTGCCTGCTGGCTGCTGCCAGCTGACTGTTGTCTGATGTTATTGTTGCTGTTGTTGTTAATTATGTTTATTTAGCTCATTTACTCATTTACTAATCTATTTGCCACATTTTAATTTCTCCACGAATTGCGGCCACTTGGCAAAAATTCGACATGAAATTGCAATTAGTTTGCGAAGCCTTTAAAATAACTTTTGTATTTATTTGTTGTCCGCAAGCTTGTGTGATATGTTTGTGTATTTGAGGCATATGTGGAATGATATGTGGATGCTCACTGCAATTTGTTGTTGAACAAATCCAATGGAAGTGTATGGCATTAATCTTGCTGAGCGGGCTCTGACCATCTTCTGGCTGTGCCTGATGCTTGTTCAAATTGTTGTTCTCAAGCCTTTTTCGCAATCGAGTGCCTCAATTCAAGTTGTCTGCGGTTTTATGGCAGATTTGTTTTACGACCCAAGTCCCGGCCCTCATCAAACATCATCAGGCATTTAAATAAGCAAATGAAAACCGCAAAAGCCACCAGCTGCACAGATGACTACCCCGCTCCCTAATTAGCCGACAACCCTCCTCCTCCTCCTCCGCCTGCACCACGTGTCCAACGTCTATCAATGACGATGCTTTGTTTATCGGGCCGAGGCCGCAAGTCATCGATACTCCGTCCACCCCCCTTCTCAAAGACCAGAATGCCAAATAGACACTCAAATATTTACACACACCTGTGCAAGCACAATACACTCCGGGCAAGCTCGCAATCACGACTCATTCACATTGAGGGGCATTTAAGCTCCAACATTTTCATACACACCCACACACACCCAAACGGACATTCAACCGAATTTGCCAATTAAATTTATTGAGAGTATTTTCGAAACTCCAACCCAACTGCCTCTAATAGCAAAAAAAAGACTTTTTGTTCAATTATTGGGTTAAATATAGTTTTTGATCGCAAACAAATAAAACAGCAGCGATTAGGTTTCACAACCAACCATTTGGGAAAATGCAAATGCAACGACTTAGCACATAAAGAGAAGGGTCGTCGTAGTTCCTCCTATTTCAATCAATGTGGTGCACACCTATTTGAATTTTGGCCCAGTAAATATTGCCACTTTATCGTGCAGCCGTCAGTCAAAGACTTCTTCAAGGGAAAATTGTTTTTAAGGGTGATTTAAAATGCTTTTAAGATGCTGGCCAACAATTAGCCAGTGATAGCACTATACATAAATAAATACCTGTTCTTCTTCATTTGATTATAAAGTGTAATTCACACTGTAATCATAATCGGATTTGATCTGTGCTGAAAGCCGGCTGCTGGCCTCCCAATAAAATCTATGAAGCTCTCAGGTGTAGGCTGGTTGAGTGCGAATCTGCTCAATCAGTGCTGAGTATGGCACTCATTTAGTGCTGTCAGTTGTCGTTGCTGATATTAACATTATTGTTTCCAAGCACTGATTGACGTTCCTAATGGCCACGCCCAATGGACCCTTCTCACACACGGTGTCCGCCTGTCCCAACCCGGCCTCCAACCTCTGCTCTGCCCCGACGTTCAGCATTTCAACTGTGACTTTTCAATTTTCAATTTTCGTATTGTCGAGCAAGAGTTTTGTTCCATTTTTAAACTGACTCTGAATGGTAGTCTGCCTGCTGCGTTTTTATTTGATTGTCGATGCCTGCACTCGCAGACTCACCCACACTCGCACACTTCTTTGATTTTAATTATATTTCTATATATGGGGACGGGTGTGCAATGTGTACGTGTGTGTGTGTATCTGTGTGTCTCTGTGTGTATCTGTGTGTCTCTGTGTGTATCTGTGTGGGTGTGATCGACACGGACATTCGACTTCGATAATTCAATTGTAGAGTCGCCTCTCTGAATTTCATTGAGCTGTCATCAAAGTCTGTTAGGCAAACCATTCTGCGCAGCGGGAGGGGGGCAGGTCCGGAGACGGGGATAAAAGCGTGTAACGCCGAATGGCGATTCAATTATTCGAGGTGCCATCAAATAATTGAGTTAAGCTTTCATTTCAAATTGCCCAACTTTTCGGTGCCATGGGTCTCTCATTGGGCCAGCTTAAAGGCATACACAAACCCGGACCGCCCAACCCCAGCGACCCCACCGAAAATGCCAAAAGGCACCCATCAATTCATTACCGCTCATGCAGAAGATGAAACCCATCACAAGGCGTTCCGCACTGTGGAGTGGGGAGGGTGGGAGGTGTGTGGAGAGATTCAGCTTACAAATTAGCCAATTGATTTCGAGAGCCAGCAAAGCATTTTACGCAAACTTAATGAAAACGTTGATGATTTTCGAGCAACACAAGTGCATAAATGAGCTTCCTTTGCGGGCAGACCATTTAGGCTGCATTTGATAAACAATTTAAATATATTCAAAATGTAAAAAATATATGCGCACAAACATAACATCGGGTTAAACAGCGGTTTGAACTACCAACTCCCTCGGTGCAGTTAAGTATAGCAATTTGTAATTTAATAAACTTTGATTCGCATATTTGGGCAAATACAAATAAAGTTGTGAGTGAGCGCAGCTAGCGGACAGGCGGGAGCGGGGCGGGGCAGCGTGTATGTGAGTGTGAGTGTGTATGTGGCAACTAAACACAACCACAACATTTTGCAGGATGTGGCCCTAAACTAGAGCAAACTGGACAAACAATAACAACGCCAACAGTAACAGCAACAACGGTAATGTCAATTATTATTAACACGAAAATCGTACGCACAAAACATAAACATAAACATAAAAACACACACGCACACACTCACACACGCACACACACACACACACACTAGAATTGAGTGCGTGACTATACAAAAGTTAATGAAACAATGAGGCAACATTCCCGGAACTTGACATGCTCGTAATGGAAATTAGACAAAAATATTCAAATTTATTTCAATGATAATGGTTAGTGACTATTTGACTACATTTTTTTAAACCGTACAAATTGGGCTATACCATTTACAAATTATTTTGTAATAAAATGCGCTATTTCTTTAAATTATAATGATCATGATAAAAAACTTGAAAGCAATAATTAATAATATACCCACTAAGAATGCTCCATAATCCAACCAACTTCAATCCATCATGCTGAATGAATTTGCACAAACAATTTCTATACAAAATGTACAGTGAAGCTTTATCATCGGACAGCTTACTTGGCTTACTTTTAATCCCAAAACGATTACCTGCATTTTTCAAACAAAAACATTTACACAACATTTTCTAACTGAAAAATCTCTATGAAATTTAAATTCACTTAGCACAAAACCTGTGTGGGAAGTCTGTGCTCATGGCGGATGCTCCTTATGTGAAGCTTAATGTTGGCGATAATCTCCCTTTGACATGTTTCATAAAATCTGTATAAAATAAATTTCACAATTCAAAAGAAAAGTGAATTTTGATATGCATCAAGTCTGGAAAGCTGTCCACTTAAAAATTAAATGGCAGCATAAATTTTGATTGATTAAAAATGTGAAGAGCCTTAAGAATTTGGCAAGGATTTTATTGTGTGCCATTTTCTGACATCTCGTTGCAGAGTGAAATTAATTTTAAGATTGCCAGGCTTGGGTGATCAAATTTATAGCATTTCCATTAGTTATGAGTGAAATTAGTTAGTTGTAAATGCAGTTGAAGGGCATTGTGTAAATTATTATGTGAGCATGTGGCATTTGGCATTTGGCATGTGGCATGTGGCATTCGGCAATTGCTGTGTGGGCATGTAGGCGGTGCATGGTATTTCAGTTTCAGCTCGCCCCACTACAAGCAGACAAAACATTGTCACAACAGTCTGACCAACACACAGACGGACTGACTAACTGACAGTAGCAATTGCAATTCAAATTCCCAACCAGGCCCCAATGTCACGCACCAGCTGTTTCGTGGTCAATGGCGTTGAACAGCCCAAAATGCTAAAGCAATGCAGCTGCTACGAAACAAAAAACATTTATCAAAAATGCAAGAAAAAATATATACAAAAAATAAATAAAAAGGAAACATGCCACAGTTGGTTAACGGCAACGACCAAAAATTTTCAACGCTGTTTGCCAAAACTAACAAATTTCTTTTTATTTTTATTTTTCGTTTTCG
Source organism: Drosophila picticornis (assembly GCA_035043845.1). NCBI lineage: Eukaryota > Metazoa > Arthropoda > Insecta > Diptera > Drosophilidae > Drosophila > Drosophila picticornis. The sequence continues at coordinate 12,347,909 of JAWNMR010000492.1, read as the reverse complement.
TTTTTTTATTTTCATTTTCATTTTTTTTTTATGATTTAAATTTGTTTTTGGTCGAGTTCTTTGTGCGATTTTGATTATTGTTTGTGTAGATAAATTTAGAACGGAGTTGCACTGGGAACATTGGTTTAACCCGGCCAAAACGCCCACATCTCATTTTGCCAGCCTAATTAAGAGGCGTTTCGCAATATGCATACACAATGAGCCCCAAAGCATTCATCTTTGCAACTGTCACTAACAGTCTGCCACCGGCAGCATGCAGTAGCAAATTGACACCACCACCTGCCGCTTAAACACCACCCACCTACACACACACACACACACACAGATTCGAGTGCCCCTCTCTGATGTAAATAGGTAGCGATTTGATTTTATTTCGATTGCGTATCTGCGGCTTCTGTTGCAGTTGTGTTTAATTAAAAGGGCCCTGTCGACAGCCAATGGGTGTCGAGGTGGCGGGGGTGTGGCCGTGGCAATACTCTCGGTCACAAAATTTACAGTGACAGTCACAGTCAGTTGGTCATGCAGTCAATCAGAATCGCAGCAGCAGACACACAAAACTAACATCCACAGTCAGACAATCAGTTGGTCAATAGTGATTACGTATTCGCCATGTTGCAGCTATTGTCGTTGCATCTGTTCTAGTTGCCTTCGTTGTTGTTGTTGCTTGTTGCTCGCAAATTTAACATTTATGCTCTGTAATTGTTGTTATTGTTTTGGCAGCCTTCACCATTACACTAAATGCTCAGCCCAACGATGGATTTATGCTTTTGTGTTCTCCGATTGAACACGCTTAATGGTAAGCGTCCGTTTCTGCATTATATTTACTTATATACTTCTATATTTATAAAAACACATACATTATTCAGGCAACGGTTAGTTCCTGATGAGATGTGAGCATTCTCAGTACATGATGCACCGATACAAAGTCTTCAAGCAATTTCACATGAGTCACTCGAGTGGCAAGGATATTCGTGTTCTGCACTGGGCCAGGTTAAGTTAGGCCGGCTTACAACAGGGAGGAGGTAAAACCTCCAAAACGCAGTAACCGTTTTCCCGGTCAGGTGCTGACCGAATCCAGCGAGCTCCTCATCAAAGCTGGCTATGACGTAATGTTTACCGGCAGTCTGCTGAATTGTGAGTATTTCAATCAGCTGTCAACTGGTGGGGAGGCCATCAATGCGAAACAGATGCTAACATTTATCCATAAGTTATACGCTGATGTGGAGGCCACATCAGACAACTTTACATTTTAAAAAGCTCCGATTGATTCCCACCGTAACGCGACTAAGCCTATTAAGGGTATTTAAATAGTTCTTGACAGTCCCCCACAGAAATTTCAGCGATTTCAAATTCTGATTCAGAGATGTTGTTGAAACTACATTAAAATAAAAATAAAAAAAAAACAATTTAAATTTGTATTTATATTTGCACGGCTGTCAGATAATAAATATCAATTAGAAACCTCAAGCGGAACTCGTGTTTGCGATCCAAGTCCGATTAAAGCAGCCAAGCGTTTATTGACATTGAATTAGAAGCATTATTTAAGTGCATAACTCAAAATATTAACTTGGTATCAAAGTGAGTATTTGAAAGAGCAAAAAAGCAAGGCTAAATCTGAGTTTGATTTAAGTAACAATGCGAGAGGGAAAGAGATGCTCAATTACAATTACAGACTGGTTAACAAAGGTGCAAAGTGTGATTTTAGCAACGGTTGATTGCTGTCGGCACAGGCTCACTTAACGCCTAATGACAAACGCAGAGTAGGTTGGCTTGAAAAGGTCACACAATAGGCATATTGCTTGGGATCTTCGTCAATGTCAGTAAATAATTTTTCACAGCTCGCAAGGCTGCTCATCCAGAAGTGAAGAGTGGAAAATGAGAAATGAGAAATGAGAAATGGTTGCCGGAAGCAGCGTCCATTTCTTGTTGACATTTGGAGTGGAGAGTGTGAAAAGTGAAAAGTGAGCCAGGCATCATTAAAATGTAAGCAGCAGCCACATCGGTTTTTCTCGGATGCATTAGTACACACGCACACACACACACACACACACACACACACGCACACACATACACACACACACACATACACTCTTGCACAAACTGCCCAGCATTGGTCTAAGCAGCTGAACAGCGAGTCTCAACTTCAATTTCATTTGCGCTTTAAAATCATTTTTAATTTGTTACTCTCTTAAATTTTCTCGCTGTGTGTGTGTTTGTATTTTGTGTATTTCGGCGTCGTTTGTTTTTTTTTTTTTTGCTCTTTCGTACTCGCATTCAAAGTCATTAAGTCAGCTTTGTTACGCCTCAATGCCTACGGCGTAGCAGACAGAATGCCAGCCTCGTTCTCCTGCTCTCTTTGCCCGTGCCACTCAGCCGCACGGCAGAGATTCCCCTACCTACAGCAACGCGAACATGCCACCACAACCCCCTTCCGCCGTCACTTCAGTAATGTATTTTAAAGTTTCGCGGACGGCAACAATAAAATAAAAACCGAGCCACACCAATTAAAGTGAGAATCTTCTGTTTTCTATCCGCATCCCCCATCTCCATCGCCCTGACTGTCTTTTTCCTCCCGTTTTTTCTTCACTCGGCCGAAATGGGGTAAAATAGTTTTGCAACAATGCGGGTGAGTTGCAAGAAAGCAACAAAACGAACTCATAATTGCGCGCTAAACGCCATTCGAGTGGACATTTTTGTAAGCACTGTGGACCTTAATGAGAGGTCGGCATCCAGCTGGTCAGCAGCTTCAGCTGCCACCGCCATAAAAATCTCTGCAACAACAACAACAACAACAACAAATGTTGCTGCAAACGGAAAAAGTTAATTTATAAACGCTTTTCAGTTAAAAAATAAAAATAAATAAATAAATTAGGTAAGCGAACTGGGAACGAGGGCGACTCTTGGAAAGACATTTAAGAGCTCATTCCAAAAACAAAAACAACAACAATTCGTGACTGTTGAGACATGAAATATCATACCCTGTAATCAGGTCTTTATGTTGTCCAGATCTCTTTGAAATTCCCAACGATTAGTGCAAATATTTTAATTATAATACTATGCATACGAACACGAAACGCTTTTATTTGAGAAGACAAAAAAAACGAATTATAATTTCATTCCATTGTAAATGGGATCATGGCGCAAATAAAAACTCCAATTTTCTCAACTCTTATAAAAAATAATTGTCGTGAAATAACTTCAAATTGCATCCAGTTTGCTAATACTTCCAATTATTTTCAGTCTCATACGCATGTTGTTTGAGAAAGTTCATTTTGCATAAGTGTGGAAATTGTCAACGAGTTTATTTGAAACTGGAATAGGCAAAAGATTAACTGGACAAGGCAACTCAAGAGTGTTATACAAGTTATACAAGACTCTTCCTTTGCTGCTTTGAAAGTTGCAATCAAATTGTTGTTTTGTTTTCATTACGAACAAACATTATTGCATTACTCAGCTCGTCGCTTGATTTGGGCTGCAAATATAATTGAAATAACCATTAACAACTAAGGAAACCGATATGATTTTATATTGTGTTTGTGTATTTGGCGCACTCGACAACTGCAGCGTATTGCGAAAAACTCAACAATGTTAAATTCGCAGAAGCTTCACAAACTGAGACAAATAAAAGCGTTCGCAAAGCACGCGTGCCACAAGGAATTCTAGTTGCCTGCGTTTTTACAGACATGGATTTCTTGATATTTACAGCATGTGCAATTTCAAAGTCGCACAGCACTTTGAACATGGCTTCGAAATAAGTGAAAGTAATTAAAAAGTTTTGTACATAATTCAAATTTTTGTATTTTTTTTTATTTCCTTTGTGTGCTTTGTTATATTTTGTGAACTTACACTGTCAAAAGAGATTGTGAAAGGTGTCGCAAGTTGACTCCAGTTTGGGAAGTGAAGCTCAAGCTGAAGCTGCTGCTGAGGCTGCAACTAAAGCTTCAGCCAAAATGACGCTAACTGACAAGCTCCTTCAAGCTGGTGTCTGGTGTCAGCAACAGGAGCAACACAAAGTGGGAATTAAGAATGCAGTGGTCGGGTAAGCTCCATTGCGATATACACTCAACCCAGCTGTGAAATATTATCTACTTTTCTTGTCAAATTTCCCTGTACAATTTTGCACACTCAAATGTAAGCATGCGTCGAGGATCTCTCATTTCCCTTGGCTGACACGGGTACAACCAAAATGAAGCCTAATCTGCAGGCATATGCAGAACACACACACACACACATTTATGGGAGAGTATATTCCCCTAATATGTGATTACATATGTCAATTGGATTTGTATCGATATTCGCGAAACGCTGTTCCTTTTCGATAGAAACAAAATAGACTTGACCTGCGCTGGGTAAACGAGAACTGATTTATTCAATTTAAAGTCTCTGGCTGAGATCAGATGAGGCAATATCGACTGAGCTGTTGATCCTGATGAAGAGCATAAGTACTTTTTGCTTCAGGGTATAACAGCTATGCAGTAACGCAGAGTCATTGTTTTCTCGCTTGTCAACTCTGCGTATGAGTGTTGTTGCTCGGTGCGCATTCAAAGGGACAGAAGTGACAGCTTAGTGTGGAACGGGACAGAACAGCAGCAATGCAGAAATGTTCTCTTTAAATTGTCTCTAAATAATTCAAAATGGCATTACTTTGACACAACTGATTCGATATTCATGCTCAGGGGGAGGCTCTCTCTGCCAGAGCCTGATGTTTGACAATAATTATTTGGTTATGCAGGTTTTGCCGCAGGTAAGATGCGTGTGTGCTACTTAATACACACTTGTGTATGTGTGTGTGTGTGTGTGTGTGTGTTAATGAGCAACTATTGCTTTAACCATGCACTTGGCAAGCCAGTTCGTTAATAGTAATTCAAGATTCCAGGCGAACGGCATTGATAGGCAGACAGACACACAAACGCATAGGGAATCGTACATATTCTAATTAGTTCTGTGTATTCTCTGCTGCTCATCGACTTCACACTCAGCCTGTTGGCGGTCAGTTCCACAAATATGCACAGATTGCTGGGCCAAAGTGATTGGTTGGCTGCGCCAATTGTAAAAATTAGCCCGATTGGAAATGACAGACACAGCCAGCAAAGGCGTGTGGCCAATCGAAAGTATTTGTCTTGTGAAATTTACTTTCTGGCCAATTAATTGATTATGTGCACAAATGCAGATATGCAGATAAACAGTTATGCTGAATTTGCAGGAAGTTGGATGACTTTGGACTTGAGAACATCCCATTTTATGCATGTGAGAATGTCCGAGTCGAGCTTTTAAATATGAAATACAATTCAAGTTTATTCAACAAGTTTTGGCTAACAAAATCGGTGATCGCCACAGAAAGGACACAGCTTTTGATAATCCAAACAAACTCGATATGCCTGTGCTCCACTCATATCCCAAATTTGAAATCCCTAGGAGCACAGGGGAACAGACGCCCATAAATAAGTCGACTTGGTTGTTGACTCATTCATTCTGGCTGCACATCTTCATTATGCATGTTGATGGGTTCAGGGCCTTAAAGTTTAAGCACAGAATTCGTTTAAGAACAATAAATCTGTAATAAGCATTTTGTAATGCACACGAAAAAATAATGATCGGGAATTTTGGGAAGTTCCCCATAGTTTTGGTGGCAAGGCAAGCCCACTTGATAATGTGCTTAGCCAGAACAGGAAAGTTCTGCTTGTTAGAAATACATAAATGTTTGTTTACTCAAAAATGTATGCGCTTTTGAATTGAAGTACAGTTCATATTTATTTATTTATATTCTCGAAATTGTGGGAACAAAACATTGGGAATTTTATTTCGTATTTTACTTGATTGCAGTGCAGCCTTTGTCTGCGAGTAAACATTGAGCTGCATTATGAAATAAGCCTGGCCGCCCATTTGGGGCTGATGCCGCTGCTGGCAGTGTGGCAGTGTGTGTGTGTGTGTGTGTCTGTGTGTGGCAATTTTGACTGTAACAAGCACTTGATGCCTACGTGTTATAAGCCCCGAGTGGCGGCGCAAGAGACCCAATGAAGCAAACAGTCGGCGCAACTAATTCAATACAACACTGAAGCGTTTTTTGGCAATTGGAATTGCAGAATGCTGAAAGCTGAAAGCTTTTCCAAATATATAAATTGCACCACCGAAGCCGGAATACACTGACCCGCCGCACTGTCGCCACTTATTTTGGTGCAACTTAATTATAAGTGAAAACTGCGATGAAATTCATAAAAATGTGCGAATTTTCTTTGACTGTTGCTGCATTTTGGGGGCTTGCCTGTTATTCGGTTATTCTCTTTACACACCCCCAAACGTCCGCACGCCCACAAATACACACACACACACACACACACACACACAAAGAGTAATCGCAAAAAATCACGGCACAACTGGCAAGCGACGCCATTTTGTTGTGCCATTTTGTAATTTTCTTTTTTTGTTCTTTGCTTTTTATATATTTTTTTTACTGATGTTGTTGCCAGAAGCGCCCACTAAACGAGGAATGTTGGAAAAGTTGAAAAAACCGCGTTACGAAGAAATTTTGCACATTCCACGGAGAAAATTGTGCCATTCAATTAATTTGCTTTGTTGCTGCCGTGCTCGATAAATAAATGCATTATGAGCACCAAATAAAGTCACATGAAATTAAATGAGACCACAACACATTGTCTGCTTAGTGATGAAACGCACTGCACACCGAGGAAGGACTTGTTTTTGGTGGCAGGGCCGTGGGTGGGGGGGGGGGGGGGCAGAAGAGGTGGCAATGGTGTGTGGCATTAGCGTAATACAGTTGGCCAGCAATTGATAGCAGGTTCACGATAAAATGGATCCGCTTATTAGGTTAATTCTTTGTTGCTTTTTATTTTCATTAAATTGCTGTCGCATCATGACGAAAATGAATGAAAATGAATGGAAATTGCGTCAAATTGCTTGGGTAATCTATGTGCAAAAAAATTTAAATGCATTTGCCTGCGCACTTTAATAATTGATTAAAAAATAATAACAACACACCAGCAAACGCGACGCCGCCAAAATACAATAACAAGCGGCGAACAAAATAACAAAACAAAAAAAAAAAACACACAAAAAAAATAAAATAAAATAAAAATTAACGCTGGAGCAGGGAAAACGAGCAAAATCGATTTAATTCCGTTTTGTGAAAATATTTGCTCAGCCAAAAGAGAATATTTTAAGCCTTAACACAGTTGGGCAACAGCCGAATGCCAGCCTCATGCAGCTTATAGCACTGGAATTGTGTGGCAATTCTATTGTGTGTGAAATATGTTCACAGTGGATACAGAGGCCCACTTAAAAATGCCAACAAAGAGCAGCCGCAGCAAATAATCGCGAAACAAGTAAAAGCCGCTTTGAGCGCTTTTTTAGTACGGCACAGTATTTGATTATACGCTCAGTTCCAAAGCAAAACAAAACAGAAATTAGGTAAAAAAAAGTGCTAAACTGGGCTTAGTTCACATAGAAAAAAAAAACGAAATACGAAAAACTGTTCGCAACCGATTCGAAAACAATTCACTTATACAATGACTGCAAATGGCAAAACATGCTTTTTATTCAAAATCAGGATTCCGATTCGTATTGAAATTGCTGACGGTTGCATATTGCTTGCAAATGTTCTGCCTTCGACAGGACTAACAATGTCAGCATTGGGCTAGTGGGCCTCAAGCTATTTTTAAGTTTAGATTCTGATTTCAATTGCGAAAAAGACTGAATTTCAAGCGGCTCTGATTTGCCAACCTGCATAAGATATACAAATAAATAATCTATTTACAGCAGATATATATAAAATAGGTAATATTAATCATGGAACTCGGCACACTAATCGCTGCTTGCCATCTCCCATAAGCATTTCATATGTTTACTGGTTCGTTTCTTTTTTCTGCCTTTTCTGCACATTTTATTGATACAAGCTAAACAAAGGCAGCCGCATCATTACTGAATAGATTTGTATATTGAAAAGAGGGTAAATTGAAAAAGGTTTTCCACATTGAGATACGCAAATACATACGTACATATAATAGCTATATGCATACATACGTACACACATTGAGGTCGACAATTTTGTATACATATATTGTCTATATTGTGCTGGGGAAGTCAACTCTGAAGCTCCAATCAAAAGCTCGATATTGATGTTGATGACCGTGCTGGTTGCCAATGTCTAGCTAGAAATACTAGCATATATATGTATATATATATATATGTGTGTGTGTGTGTGTGTGTGTGTGATTGTGTGTGCATGTGTAATTAATTATTTAACAAACAATTAACTGTTACTCACAGGCAGTGGCAGACGTTGGAAAGCACTGTTCGAATGGATTAAATATGCAATGTAAAAGCATATTACGTATACGCAGCATAAAACGTGGATGGGATCCTGACATGTTTGCCGAGACAAATGTATGGGCAGAGAAAATTTTAGAAAGAGCAGCCAGCAGCGAGCAGCGGGCAGCACAGGGGTGCGGAGGCGCCATCGTCAGTGCCATAATGTGTCATATGTCAATTCTGTCTGCTGCGCTCAAGGTAATTTTAAGTTGAAAATAAAAAATTAAAAGCTATTCCGCTTCTCGCTCTTCGTCTCACAAGCATTGAACGCATGACACATAAGTTATGTATGTATATGCATTTCTATTTGTATGTGTGTGTGTGTGTGTGTGTATGGGCTTTAAAGTGAGGTAGAGCAAGTCACAAGGCGGTGCTTGACGCTGAGGTTCGGTGGCTACTTAGACATATATAATAAATGACTCTTGTTGTTGTTGTTGCTGCTGTTGTTGCTGAACGAGAAATCAAATTGTGCAGACAATCTGATTAGTATTTGCATGCATATAAACATTGATTAGGACTTGTATTAAACCCAACACAAATCGATTTTATTATTCTTGCCACACATATTTATACATATCAATTTTTGTTTGTGCATAACGAATTAGCCTCAGTCACAATGCTCGAGCAACTTTCAACTAAAATTGAAAACAGAATTACAAATTGCTTGCGTTAGGAATGGAGCCCAGCACACGAGATATTCGTTTTGCGTTATATGCATTGCGCATACGCCACGTAATCTTCAGCTCATACAAGCTTAGCAGAGGTGCTCACAACAATTAAATAATAATAATAATAATAATAATGATGTGAACATAGTTAAGAACAAAATTCATTTAAATTGTTCCCAGTGCAGAACAATAGTCTGTTGACTGGCTTTAACTTTTCCGAAAGTTCTGTCTCCTAATCCTGACACAAGCCAGAGCATAAAAGTGTTGAGTGACATTTGCACAGCTGCAATTTCGCGACAAAAATTTGTTATTTTTTGCTCCCGGCTTTCTATAATCAAAAAATATCTCTCTGCGATCTCTTTTTTTTTAAATTCATACGAATTGAAATTGATTCTCGGAAATTCAAATCCACAGATCAAAAATATAATGCGCAGGGGCTTTCCGAAGAAATTCTATTGATTTGTTGGCACCTTTGCCCCGCAGTCGTGCATCAATTTGCAATATGCTAAAAAGTGCAAAACTTCACAGGAGACAAAGTGCAAAATTAATGATTGTCATATAAAATACAAGTGCCATAAAACTTAAAACCTCTGAACAGGGAAAAACCAACTGCTAAATACACATGTGAAACAAATAATTAATCTCCGGTTCAAACAATCGCAAAACTTTCAGATAATAATTAATTAGGCTTAGAACAATTTGAGTATTGTGTGCATTTCAATTCCAGGAAATAAATTTTAGTCAAAACTCAATATTTGATTACCTTCTTAATTGATTTGAGTACCCAGAATATATTTTATATAATATATTCGCAAAGTAAGTCTGTTTGACATTGGACTCAGAGACTGAACACGTCAAGAAGCAAACAACAAAGAACAAAACACGTAATTCAATATATTTTTTGAGTCTATAAGTGAATGCAGGCTGACAGTGCATGACGCCAAGCAGCTTAAAAAATGTATTCCATACTTCAATGGCAGAAAATCACTTAAATTCTAATCGCTTCAACACCTCAGCTTCTCGAACTTTAGAAATATGGGATTTTTTATGCCCAATTATAATTGAAAGTGAAGAACACGTCTCCTTTGCCACTGGCAGAAATATGGCTTCAACTGCCATAATGGGCAAGTGTGGAATTAGCTGTAAAACTGGAACAAGTTTAATTTTCACACACACACAGGCATTAATATTAAAAAGTGATTAATAGTCAAAGCTATTAAGGTAAGTGAGTCATGCAGAGTTTGTGGCAAATTAGCACTTGTTCTTATTAATATTTATTGCTCAAGAGCAGATTTTTTATAGGAACCTGCCATGATATATACCTTTTTCTCTACCTGATATACTGCCCAATGTAGATACTCTCGCACATCATTGGGTTCGATTGAAATGTATGCATAGAAATTGAGTCAACACTGTTTTTTTTATTCATAATACACTTCGACATAAATACAAATTTGGCACATGGTTAAAAACAATTGTCTATAAAATTATATTTAATTTGAAAATTTTGATTATTAAATTGCCATGAAAAAACAGGTTTGAACTCTTTTTATATTCACTGTGTTACACAAAAAAAAATAAAATATGTTGTTGAAAGTACATTCATTCATTTATGAAACTATTTGAGGGAATTCCCAAAATACCAACAGAAAAAGTAAGAATGCTGTAGTCGAGTCAGCTCGACTGCGGTATGCCCTAAGCCCAGCTGGTTATTAATCTTTATGTATAATTTAGTTGTATTGGAAAATGTTCCCTCAAAAGTTGTACACACAAGCACTAAGAAAAAGCTGAAGCATCTTAAGCTGCATATCTTGTGTGTTTGTGTTGTTATCGATATATATCGATATTTGGCATATGTAGACATTTACCAAATACAAAATAACTTGATCTGCACGTGGTATACTCGAACCCATATTCCAAATTTGAGTTCCGCATGTTAATGTACACGGACAGAAGGACATCGAATCGCCTATTGATCCCGATCAGAATATATGCATATTTACTTTATGGGGTCGGAGAGGATACTTCCATCTGCCTGTTACATGCATTTGCGCAAAACCATCAAACCCCTTTTTTTAAAATTTGTAGTGGGCAATAATTAATCAAAGGGAGGCTGTGTGTATTGTGTATTTTGTACTTAATGCAGAGTATCTTTCAGTCGTCAAGTGCTCTCGACTCGAATATTCGTACTTGTTTCCCTTTGTGTGAATGTGTTTGTCTCTTGCGGTGCACATGCACTGCGATTATTGTTGTTGTTTTGGTTGTTGTTGTTGTTGTTTTTACTAACTAACTGGCTGACTGGCTGGCTGGTTGGGTTGTCGCAGCTTGAAACGGTGATCGCCGGTGCCAGGCACCGAATGCTGAACGAGAAGCGAGCAGCAACAACAACAACAATAACAGCAAAACAAAACGAAAAGCGGAAAAAAAAACCCCCACACACACACACACAGACACAGAAAACAGCAACAACTACAACGCGCACACAAAGAGGCAATAAAGCAACGCCGACAACACAACGAGAAAAATATTTTTTATCGCAAGCGAGCGAGCAGTAACAACAACAACAACAATGAAACAAAATAAAGCAAGAAAATACCTTGGCGATCAAGCGAACACACAGCAACAACAACAACAACAGCACTTGCACGAAACAGCGAAAGGAGGGAGCAAAGGAAAACCGAGAGGCGAATAGAACAAGAGAGAGAGAGAGAGAGAGAGAAGGCAACAGCAAAACATGTGACCAAGTCGATGTTCAGTTTAGTCACAACAACGAACATCGACCGGTCGACCTGTGTACATATGTATGTGTCTATATATGTATGTGTGCATGTATATATGTATACATGTATATATGTATGTATGTATGATGTTATTACGCCCCCTCCCATTCCCTACGACCCCTCCACCATAAGCAAGCCAACACACGTCAAACAAACAGATCATCAACGAACCGAATCCGTTGCCTACAAACAGCAGCGAGCAACAAACAAACAAACAATAACAATAACAGCAACCGGCCGGCACAGCAGAGCAGAAGCAGAAGCAGCAGCAGAAGCAGCAGCAGAAGCAGAAGCAGAAGCTGGTTCGTTGGTGGGTAGGTGGGGCGGGCGGTGCTAGCAGGGCAAAGTGGGTGCCGTTTGGCAGGCATCAAGGAGCCAGCGAAGCGCAAAGCGACGCGTCGCTGCTGACGTTAACAGTGATGTCAACAGCGATGGCAATGGCGACTGCTACTACGTGTGTGTCTGTGTGTGTTTGTGTGTGTTTGTGTGTGTGTGCGTGGAACTTGCTGCAAGCTGCTGCTGGAAAATGCAGTTAAAACTGGTTTCGGTCGCCTCATGCAATTTTTTGCGATGCTGCTGACACACAGGTAATCCAATAGTTGTAGGCAACAGCCTGAGACTCTCAGCCACAGATTCTGTTTTCTTATTTTATTTTATTTTATTTTTTTTGCAATCGCAATCAACAACTGTAACAGCAACGGCAACTGCAACTGCAACTGCAGCTAACCGTTTTCTTTGACTTTGGGTTTGTGTCTTTGATTTTTGCCATTTGCTTTTTCATTCGTGTCTTTTAGAATTTGAGCATTGAACATTTATGCGCAATTTGCGTAGCATCTATATATATATACATATATATGTATATATGTATGTGTGTGTGTGTGTGTGCAGCTTAAGTAGCCTGCAAAGACCGCAGCGAAAGTTGCGCTCAAAGCTCTCATAAAAGTTGCTGCCTCGGTCAAAGTATTAGCAAAGTTATTTGCCCGCAACGGACAAACGAACGCAGATGCAGCAACAGCAACTGCAACAACAAAGCCAGCACGCACACACACACACACACACACACACACGCACACACACACGCACAAACGCAGGCTGCAATTAACTTTGTGGTCAGCAGTCAAGCAACCGAAGCAACCCAAGCCACCCACTGCCTTTGTATCTGTGTGCCTCGCTACCCCCGCACGTGTGTCTCTGTGTGTGTGTGTGTGTGCTGAAGAAGTAGAAAATAAAGCTTTGAGCAATGGCGGTGGCTTTTGCTGATGCTGCTGCTGCTGCTGTTGCTGCTGCGGTTTGGCGTTGCAATTGCAATGTTGCTGATGCTGCTAACGTTGGTGCTGCCGCTTCTGCTGCCAGGGCGATTAAAGGCCAAAGCGACATGCGGCACGAAGCCAGCTGGTCATACGAGCATTGCACTCAAAAAATCGAAACAATCGAAAAGCGCGCAAAATCTTACTTTATTCTTGATTCCACGATTATAAATCATTTCAAAATTTCTTGCTGATTTTTGAACCCAACAATTTCATAAATATTTTTGCTTATTGAAAATACTTTCCCTTCTTGAAGTTAAAGATGGTTTGTCACTAATTTTTTTTCCAAGTGTGCCACGCCATAGCCGTATATAGTCTCCACACACACACACACACACACACACACACACACACACACACACAAGCTTAGCATACAAACATATGCAAAAACTAGCTAAATTATGCTAAATTAGGCAGCAGGCAACGGCACATCGTCCCACCGCGCCACCGCACCACCGCACCACCAACCCACCACCCACAATTGGTCTTCGTTACAAGTAGCCATCAAAGCGTGTCGAACTTTCTTTAGTTTGAAGTGCTCCGCTCAAAGAAAATTAGTTTTACTCTGCTGCTCAAAACGGAAAATGAGTCATACTCAGAAAAGGAATATTCATTTTTCAACGAAATACGTTAAATTTTATTCTAAAACAAAACAATTCACACAAATCATTTTTGTATCTTTAATCAGGCTTGAATTATTTCCAATCAGGTTTGAGCTTTGTGCAGCGATAAAAAACAGAAATGTTCTCGAACCTGACACAGATTTAAGACGAAATTAGATTTAAAGACGAAATTAATTAAATTAATAAATATTTCTATTTATTAACTTGCAACTATTTTTTAAATGGTATCAAAAAAGTTTAAGCTGTTGCAAATACAATTTTTATTGAAGTGGCAATCGATAGTTGTCCTTCCCATTGCTGTATAAAAATGACTCAGTTTTCTGTAGAATGCGAGGAAGAAACTGTAAAGAAACCGGTTGACTTAGCTAACATTTGAATGGGTTTTTCCTTTAGTTTATAAACTGAATAATACCGAATGAAGCAGGCATTAAATTCTGTGGATTTATTTTGTGAAATGGCTTGAATTTCTTCTGGTGCTGAAGTGGAAGATGTGTTTTGCAATCGTGATTGACGAGAATTTGGCTATTGCAGTGATCTAATATATATTACATAAATATGTCTATGTATCTATGCATGTATGTATGTATGTATGTATGTATGTATGCATGTGGGCAAAGTATGATGAGGCAATATCATAAATAGTGGGGATGAAACCAGTTGCTGCTGCTGCTGCTGCTGCTGCTGCTGCTGTGGCTTGTTGTAGGATTGAATGGGTGTCAGTCTGCAACTAGCACATTGATATTGATGCGACCTGCAGTGATGCAGCAGCAGCATCAACTGCATCATCAACAGCAGCAGCAGCAGCAGCAGCAGCAGCAGCAGCAGCAGCAGCAGCATAGTCAAAGGCATCGATTGCTGCAGCGGCATTCTCGACGTTGCCCCGTCTGTCATATTGAAACTGGAATTTGAATCCGGTTGCCAGACTGTCTCATCTGCTGCCATGCCTCTCTCTCTCTCTCTCTCTCTCTCTCTCTTTGTATATTTCTCTTCATGTGTCTAGCAGTGATTGTTGTTGTTGTTGCCGTGTTGTTGTTTATTAAATGTCATTAAAGTCATTTCTTTTCTTTGCCTTTTGCTCTTTGGCGCCAGCCACCCATGCAACAGCCATGTGCAAGCTGGAGCAAGACGGATAAAGAGTGGGTATTGATGTGAGTGTCAGAGATAGAGACACTCTGATTGAGGGGGGGAGGTGCTTGGTGGGGGGAGGGGGTTTAGAGTGCATAGTCAGGTCTGTTCAACACTCTGCTCAAATGTCAAAAGGTACAGCGGAGCTTTTTACAAGAGGAGCACAATAATAACAGCATAGAGCGCAATCAGCAAATTGCATTAAATGACGTTGTGTTGTTATTTGATTGTTGCCAGAGCAGCAGTAGCAGCAGCAGTAGCAGCAGCAGCAGCAGCAGCGGCAGCAACATGAAGCACAAGGAAAAGGAAAACGGCGTCCAAATGGGGAAATGAGAAAAACTGCACACATTGGTTTGGTTGTTTGTCACGCTGCTCTGTCACATGACTGACTGATTGACTGATTGACTGACTGACTGGCTGACAGACTGTATCGCGGACCCTTGCACTAAGCTCAGCTGGACTCAAGCGATATATATATATATATATATATATCTATATATATGCGATTATGAAGAGAACTCAAATCAGGCGCTTGCCGCTTGAGTGTCTCGCGTTCGAGTGTTCTGCGAGTTTTGTACACCGTAAACAATTGGGTATAGTTTGGTTTTGGTTGAGTTAAAGCCAAATGGAAATTTATCAACAATTTTAAGTTTTAATTTGGTACGTGCCTTTTGCGTGAATTTTTATTGATATTTCATTCAACAGCTGAAAACGATGGCAACCAACAAACAACTGGCTGCAAAATACTCTGATTTTGTTTTCATCAATCTTTGAAGGAGGCTCACAGTTGATTGAATTGCTGCAGAAATGTGTTCTGAGATTGTTCTGAAAATTGTTTTCCGCTTTTTTTGAGGTTCAACTAGCAATAAACATTTCAGATTTGGTGTATCTGTTTTTTAAATACAATTGTCAATTGAAATGAAAATGAAAATGAATTCGAAGCGATTTTTAAACTCAAGAAGTATAAATTTGATTGAAATGGAATTCATTTGATTGACGCTGCTCTGTTTTTCACTGTGCATGTCTGTTTGTATGCGGTATGCATAGTGTGTGGCAGAACAATCCACTGTTTTAAAGATCCACTTAAAGCAATTTGATCGCAACTGTGGCATTTGTACGCTGCATGTGTCTCGCCATAAAGTTATTGCCCCTGACTGACTACCGACCGCCAACCGCCACCCGTCGCACCACCAACACCCCCCCGGAACGGCAGCGCCGGCATCAAGGGCGCGAACACACAAATCTGTGGCGCACATTAAACGTTTCACTTAATTAAAATCAACGGCAACTGCAACACGACGCCCCCGCATATTTCACATACACAAATACAAATGTATATATATGTATATATATATATATATATATATATATATATATATATATATATATATATATATATATGTATATAAATCTGTACATAAGAAGAGCAGCAACTGTAGCTAAATGTAGTCGCCAGTCTGTTGTTCTCGCCAAGTCGTGCCGAGAGCTCTCCATGTGACTAACGACTTGAAATTGCACTTATTAAGACTTCCTGATTCATAATTTCAGGCAGCAGCCAACAATGAAAACAACAATAAGAACGCCAACAACAACAGGCAAATACAAAACGAAAAAAAAAAGAAATGAAAAGAAATAATAAAAATTATAAGGGAAGGGAGGAACCAAGGCGAAAACGAACTTGCCGCACTTTTGCCATCGACTCTTGTGAAGAACTCTCGCCTCAGTGTGTGTGTGTGTGTGTGTGTGTGTGTGCGTGTGTGCGTGTGTGTGCGGGTGTGTTTGCTGGTGTAAGTCAACTTTTTTGTTTTGCTTCTGGTGCAAGGCATAATCAATTTGCCATAAAACCTAAACTTTATCTGATTTGTGGCATGTATTTTTATGAACCAACTGATTAAATGACTGAAGAAAAGTTGAGCTCTGCATTATTTCTGGGCGTGTTGCCGAGCAGACAACTCTATTGGCTTTTAAGCCAGCTTTGAAAATCATTACGAAAATAGTTTTGCATGTATTTCAACGAGCAGTTGGATTTATCCTTGTCAGTCTGAAGCTTTGCTGAAAATGCCTGCTTCTTTGGAATCTCAACTTGGCTAATTCGGTGCAAATACAAAGCACAATGGCATCCAGCCAGAGAATCAAAGATACGGCGCCACTTCAAACCACACAAAGTCTACATAAATGTTGCAATTTGTCTCTTGTCTCTTCTGTGCCACATGGCTTTCTTCTCCTTCTTCTTCTTTTTCTTCTTTCTGCCTTAAGTTTTTAAGCAAACTTTTTGTGGCTCTCCTTAAGACGCTACACATATGATATATATGATATATATATATATATATATATATATATATATGAATAGGTCATCCTGCACTCTCCATTTCCAGTTGGTCATGGCTTGAAGGAAGCATGTTAATCCAGCGACATTTTTCCTTATCGTATTTCTTATCAAAACCCTCGCAAATTGGAGCTGCTTTGTTATCGCCTTGGTTCTATGGATGAGCCTTACTATGGACCAAAAAGCAACTTGGATCTCGATTACGTTTTATTATTTGCAAACATTTGTTTGCTTTCCGCCTGTTTTTATGTTTTTAAGCAAACAAACAAAGCTTTTTAGAAAGTTGATTTCTCAAAAACCGCACCGCATTTTGCTGGTTTTTGGTTAATCCGATTTGGTTTATGTTTACAAATCTAGCATTAAGTTTTCCCTCCGACTTATGTTTAAGCCATTTTTTAATAATTTAATTAAAAGCAAAAACTTGGTTAAAACAGTTTAATTGTCCTTTTAAACTGGCGACGAGTGTTTCTGTATCAATTTTCCCCCTTGCACAAAATGTGTCCAGAAATTCGACTGATTTCGATTGAGTTCATTGTGGGAAACTATTGCTTGAGCAAACCTTATCAATTTGTTATCAATGTTCAGAGCCAAATGGCGATCTGACAAGTTGGGGCACGTACCTGTTGGACTCTGCCGAAGTCGCGCCTCGCCGAGCAGGGTTGCCGTTGCCGGGGCTAGGAAGCTGTCCAAGTTGTTGATGGCTACAATTGTCAGCAGGAGGACGAGCAGGGCGCTCATTTGTGGGCGGGGGCTGCTCCAATGAATGCTGTGGTGTTGTTGTTGTTGTTGTTGTTGTTCTTGTTGATTTTGTTGTATTTGTTGTTGTCGAACTGTTTTTCTTGCTGCTGTTGTTGTTGTCGTTTTTGTAGTTGCTGTTGTTTTTGTTGTTTTTGTCGCTGCCATTGCAGTTGTCGTTGTCGCTGATAGTGTTGTTGTTGCCGCCGTTGCTGACGCCGGCAGCACTGTGGATGACACCAGCAGTGGTGCAGCTGGTGGCGGCCATCGGGAACGCATCTTGGCATTGTTGGGTGGTTTGCGGCCGCATCCGAATCCAATGCCCACCGGCCTCGGATTCATTTTGGCGGTGTCTTTGGCCACTTGTCAGTTATTTGTTTCTTGTTTGCGCTCTCTTTTTAGTTGATTGTTGTGTTTTTTTATTGCTTGTTTATTTGGTTGCTTTGCTTTGTTTGTGCTCTGTGGCAACTTTACGGCGCTTTTACACACTTTCCAACGCTAAGCGGCGGCTGTGCTCCACTTCTCACAGATCGTTGCACTCTTTCTACATTTTCAAAACACAAAACAATACCAATTTAAGATTTTAATTTTGTAACACAGGCCAATTATGGGCAAAAAAAAAAGAAGAAACAACAAAAACAAATATGAAAAATAGACGTAGAAACAATTGGCGATATTTATTTTATTATTTTTGTTTGTTATTTTTTTTTTTTTGGTTTTTTTTTTTCCAACGAAAATTGAATTGACGCAATTAAATTGGTTTTCTCCGCAACACAAACAGAGGCAGATACGGATATGAATATTTATGGAATCTTTGCGCCGTGCTCCCTTTCCCAGTGCGGTAATACGACTACATATTACTGTCAGCAACTTCTTCTCTCTCTATCCCTCTCCCTCTCTCTCTCTCTCTCTTTCTCTGGCCAATCGTCTGTCTCACTCGCGCTCTCAGTGCGAGTGTCTCTTTTTGGCTCGGTCGTCGCTTTTAACACTTTTTACAATAATTGAAAAACTTTTTGCCGTTTTATGTGAACTTTTCGCCATCGCCTTTGCGGGTGGCGACGTCGTCAACTTTTTTATCAGCATTCAAAAATTAAAATTAATATTGCACTTTATGTATGTGTGTGTGTGTGTGTGTGTGTGTGTGTGTGTGTGTGTCTGTGTGAGTGACAGTGGAGACTCAACACACCAAAAAACAAAAAGGATTATGCACTTTGTTGTTGTTGTGTTTCCATTCCAATTCAAGTTTGTCCACAGTTCTGCAAGGAGAAAGACAAAAAAATTGCTTGGATTAATTAATTGGATAATTTACTTTAAACACAATTTGCTCATTACTCATTACTCATCTTCAATTAGAAGATGAAAGCTTTCTAACTCTAACTGTGAACCATGCCGCGTATGATTAATGTGCGTGCAGGGCATGCTGCAGTCGATCATTTCCCCAATTGACAATTGACTGAGCACATCCAGAGTATATCAGAGAACATCAGTGTTTGGTGTTCGGTGTTCGGTGTTTGGTGTTCATTCTTGGCCATTATCGCGGCATTAGGCGCTACACAATGGCGAGTAATAAATGAGGTATTTATTTAGCACAAAAGCGGACCGTTGAAGAAATTACCGGATCCAAATTTGAGCGAAACGTGAACGCGACGTATAAATAAAAAGCAGAAAAAAAAAATAGAACATTGTGAAGATTACATTAAATTAAAGCACAAATGAAATGCACGCAGCGACTGCGACTGCTACTGCGACGCCGACGGCAGCAGCAGCAGAAGCAGAAGCAGCAGGCGAAGCAGCAGCAGAAGCAGCAGCAGAAGCAGCGAAAGCGAAAATCAAAATAATAATAATGTATTAAAAAAAATGAGCTACAATAAAATACAATGGCAGCAAAGATCATCATAAGTGGCAGCATATGATGAGCGTGGAGCAGTGCGAAGGAGCCGAGGAGGAGGAGAAGGAGAAGGAGGAGGAGGCTGTGTGCTGCCTGGGTGGCATTGGGCAGCCTTACTTCATATCCAAGTGGAAAATTAGCCCACAAAGAAGCCACCAAACAACAGCAGACTCTACGGGAAAAGGAGAGACACAGCGATGGAGAGAGAGGGAGACAGAGCGACTGTAGAGCGAGCGGCGAGCGGATGTCGAGCGGGTGGGTAGCGGGGAGTGGGGGCAGGCGAACCAACCAACAGACGGGCGGACAGACGGGCGGACAGACAAACGATGTCGTCGACGGCAGCTAGTCAACAAAAGAAATTGCTAATGTGCGCAAATAAAAATGGCACAAATATATATGGATATATATATATATATATGTATGTATATATGTATGTATGTATGCATGTATTTATGTATGTATATATGTATGTATAAACACACGCGTGTACAGCATCTCACATAATTTCTAACTGTGTTTCTCTCTCTCCGTTTCCCTCGCCGAACTTAAAAGACAATTGAAATTGAAAATCAGTGAAACCTGTTTTCACACACAAAAGTTCATCACACACGCAGATGCGGAAAAGAGGCAAAAGAGCAGGGAAACAGGCAGAAAAACGTGCTGAAAAAACAAATGGGGAAAACAAGCAGAGAAACAGTAATGTAAAAAAAAACAGCATACAACACACAACACACAACACACAGCAGACAGCAGACAACAGACAAAATAGACATAGGCCCGCGGAGACATTGTCCCAAGTTAGTTGATGGACTTAAAGTCATGCTAACTTTAAGATTTAAATATATATTTTTCAAATAGAATTCTCGGTTTTTGTGCATAAATTGTTCCCAGTCAGGTGTGGGGCTTGCAACTTGATGGTATCCAGGTATTCCTTGCTTACGGAAAATGTTGCAAAATAATAAAGTTTGTGTGTTTGTCAAAGTTTGCAAAGGATTTGTAAGATTTATTTGAAATTCAATCAAGTTTCTTGAACTCGAAATTTCCCATTTCAAGTTTTCTGCAATTGAAACCAAATTGTGTGGAAATTGCTTTCAAAACAAAACTCAAATTTCCTGGATCGAAATATAAATTACATTTTTGGTTTAGTTCAAATAGTTTTCGAATGAAATTTGATTAACGCCTTCTGTTGAAATGTCAAATCAAATAAATTGATCAGATTGAAAAATAAATAATTGTTAAATTGAAACGAAAATAGTGGAAACTTTTTCAGTTAAATGCGAACAATTTTGGGCTTGAAGAACCAAATGAATGGCAAAAGTGTTTTGAATTATGCAGTAAATGCGTTGCCAAGGAAACCGGCGTTGATTTCCCACAATTCGAAAATCCAGCGCCGAGCTTGAATTGGAAATTTTCAATTTAGGCCGAGTCATTACCGGTGCCCAGCGGAAAAAAAAATGGCGGAATGACAGCCGCAAAGCAAACAAAAAACAACAAAAACAAAAAAAAAACAAAACAAAAAAAAAACACCTCAACGGAAACGGGAATATGGGAAATATGCGAAAACATGGCAAAAGTGGCGAACGGCGGAGCACCTTGTTACGGCCCCTCAACGCACCTGTCCGTTTTCATTAAGGCCGCGAGCGTGGGTCGAGGAAATTGGTGGAGCCATTTTGGACGTCATCATAACTTGAAATTGAAATTGTGCAGCCGGTGGTGAGGGGGCGTTGGTGAGGTGTGTGTGGGGGGGTTGTGTGTGTGTGGTGTGTGGTGGCCTGCGAGAGAGAGCCAATCATGCGCCCATCTCCAACGCCAGCCTTAGACATGACTGCCCCGCCCGTCCGCTCCTTCACCGCCCCGAAAATCATTTTGAGCTGGATTTATTGCGCACCTCTCAAAGCCGCGCTAATGTGAGCGCTGAAAACCAGCCATGGGGGATGGGGGATGGGTGATGGGGGATGGGGGTGCTTTCAAAATGAAAGCTGCGTGGTGTTGGCTCGGTGCTCGGTGGATAGTGGGGCGATGTGGTTCTTTGGTGGTGGAAAGACAACACCCAAAGTGACGGCCAATTTGCCATGCAGCCGTTCACGGCATCAGGTGCGCATTATGTCAGAATGAAAATTATGATGAGGAAAAAAATAAAAATAATATCATAAAATACACTTAAAAGTATGAAATTTGAATTTGCGGCGCCGCAATACGAAAAGTATTTGTAGGACACATTTTTTGTTTTTGGTGATTTTGTTTTTCGCTCTTTTCGTAACGAAATTTGAATAGGCTTTAGGCCCTCAGGCTGCAAGCCAGCCAGCATTTAAGCCAGTCGCAAACACAAACAGTGCCCACAAAAGCAAACTTTGATGTGCATATGGATCACATATCGCAGATTGATTTAGATATTTCTGCGAATAACAGGCCTGTTCAGATGTGCACACGTCAAATGTATTTAATTATATGTTCAGGCATCCAGAGGGATATGGGTATTTAGCGGGTAACCAGACTAGCAGGCGAGAGCGGGGCAGGCAGAGAGGCCCCCAACCGGAACAGAACCGTTTTGTGGCATGGGAAGGAAGGAGTTTCTCGCAGCAGATCTCAGCCAAGACAAGTGTCTCTGAAAAGATAGCTCTAAAAGATATCAGGGAAAAATAGTCCTGGAATACTGACCGGTCTCCTGGCATTACATTGCTATAGTCTGGAACGGAATCTGCCGAGTTTGGCGTGGATGATGCATGGCAAAGTGCGAAATTGCAATTGCAAACATGTTTCAAAATCCCCAATCCGATCACAACCAGGGTTAATGGAAGCTGGGGCCACGACAAGTCATAAAAGATAGTCAACAATTGATCATTTTACATTCAATTAATGAGAGTTTTTATTCCAATTATCAACGGCTCTTTGGGAGAAAATTGCAAAAGAATAGCAGAATTTAAATGTTTTATGCACATTTTATGCAATCAGAGACGCTGCCTGCTGTGATTGTTTTTGCTTCTTTTTGTTTTTGGTTTTGGTTTTGGCTACAACTTTATTTTAACCCATTTAATGTGCACATGGAGTGATAATAACTGCACATCAAACTGGTTGCAGTTTTTGTGCTGCTTCGCATCCATTTGCTTTATCGGTCTATAAATTTATATATATATTTATATATATATATATATATATATATATATATATATATCAGACTGGTGTGTTGAGGTCGCGCTTAGTTTGGCTCGTCATTGGCAACGGGCAATGGGTTAGCTGGCCGACCAGTCAGCAAAATTGCTGTAGTTCGCCGTAAGTTGTGCTTCTTCTTTTGACCGGATTTGCTTTGCGGCTAACTTGGCTTGAGTGCAAGCTGCGCCACATTTGCGTGTGACAAATTGTGCGACAAATTCAATGGCTTTGCGAAGAGAAATGCCAGCGCCAAACAGAAAAAGACAACAAGAAGTGTGCCCGACTAGCAGATACCCAGCACTGCGAACACCAACAAAAATTAACTTTAATAGAATCGCACAACTTTTTCGAACTGAGTTGTTGGCCATTTTGCAGGTTTACAGGGTATACAAAAAATATGCAGGTAAGCTGACTTTTTGGAGGCGCCGCATTTGACTTGAACAACAAGAGTGTTTTGTGGCAGCTTCATTTCTGTTTCTTTTTGTTTTTTTTTTGTTTTTCTGACTCTCTGTTTGCCAGATGTCTTTTTGCGGCTCTTTGTGGCTTATTCTATGCTTAGCGCCATTCCTTGTTTTTTTTTCTATTTTTTTTTTGTTTCTTTTAGCCACGACTTATTTCTATTCGGACACTTTGGTCTCTCTGCTTAAGTATTGCTCGCTCTCTTTCTTTCTCTATATATATCTCTATATATATCTCTCTCTCTCTGTGTGTGTGTGTGTGTTATTTGGGTTAAACACTCGCATCTTTGAATCGCCATCGCAGCAACAACCATTCGCAGCGTGAAATGAGGGCTACAAATGGTGTTAATGGGTGAAGTTTATATGATTTTTGCATTGTGCTGCATATTTTTTTGTTTATGTTTTTGTTTTTTGTTTTCTTTAGTTAACCTTTGGAATTGCTGAAATTTCGGCCAAAGAGCGAGACGGCAACGGGCAATGTGTTTGCATCCAGAGCTGTACGTGTGGCATGTAGCATCGTGTTTATGTACTACTAAGTCATGTAACAATAAGAAGCAGCAACAATGTCAACGGCAACAGCAGCAGCAACAGAAGCAACAACAAGAAGCACAACCATCATAAATCAATTGGGCAACATTTTCATTTATTTATTTATTACATTTGCAAGAGCAGCAAATCACATTACAGGTAAATATCCAACCATTCTGTTGCTACGCAATTTACTACCCCATCCTCCAACAGCGACACACGCCCCGCCGACACCCCTTCAGCCACTCACCCACTCAACCACTCACCCACTCATCCACTCGGCCTCTCGCCACCCAGCATCCAGCACTTGGCCCGGAGCAAGGCCAATTGAATACTGATATGGGTAACACGGAAATTTCGGATTCGGATACGGATACTGATACGGACTACGGACATGGATGGCTCTCAGGCTCTGGAATTCGACTGTTGTTCAGTTTGCTCAACTGTGCGACAATGGCAAACATTTTTATTGTATTTTATCGTGTTCTTGCCTGCTGTTGTTGCTGTTGTTGCTGTTGTTGGTGTTGCCGTTGTCGCTCTTGGTTGTTGCTTGTATTCGTTATAGGTGTTTGTGTGCCGCTTTACGGCTTTGAATTCAATTTTCAGGACTAAGTCCGCCAACAGCGCATAAATCCCTTTTTTTCCCTACGACACTGCCCCCAAATGGGGCATATAAGTTATTACAGAATTGCAGAATTACAGAGAGCAATGCTTGGATAGTTTTTAGATATCAAAACAAAATCGAAATATATATTTTAAAACAAAAATACAATAATAAAAATGATAATATTTGCCAGCAAAACTGTTGTATTTTATTTAATATCCAAGCTTGATCCGGAAACTGGGGCAACTTTGAGACAACGGTGCGGGTATTTTATAGTCTGCCACGGCTGGCAACTCAGCCATTTCGTCAGGTTGTGTGTGTATTAAGATTGCCTTTCGAGTATTACACAAATGTTCGAGGCGAAATCTTCGATTTGCTGGATGCTGCTTGTTTTATTGTTGTTGCTGTTGTTGCTGTTGTTGCTGCTGTTGATTGTCTTGTTTTTGTTGATGTTCTTATTGTTGCGCAGACACACAAACATGCAAAAAACCTTTTGGGGCTCTTCGGCACGATTATCCTTTTTTGTGCACTCAATTTGCTATGCTCTGCTTGTGCCCAGGGTTGGTTCATCAGGTGCGCGAGACCCTTTGAACTATGCCATCCCTCCCCACCCACACACACACACACACACCTTTTCTGCCATGTTCGACTGATGGACTAACTGACCGAGTGACGGCATTGACGGCTGCCAACTGGCTGCCAACTGGCTGGCAACCCTTTAAGCAGTGCCTGGCATCGAATGCCTTTGAGCGCGCCCTTCTTTGTTTTTTACTCACTTCCCCGGTAACTCGAGCTCTATTCTCTCTCTCTCTCACTCTCCCACTCTCTCCCTCTCTCTCTCTGTTGTATATATATACACATATCGAATATACACACTTAGTGTATGGCATAT